>CM075970.1:7025194-7360194 GCA_038048745.1 Coluber constrictor foxii
CCACAATGAGATTAAGGCAATATTTCGGAGTCAGGAGCTGGGAGGAGTTTGAAAGTACAGGACATTTCTCCTTAGTAAAAATAATAACCTGATATCATGCCCGGAATCTTTTCCCTGTTCACCCTTACAGAATAGAATACAGAATAACAGAGTTGGAAGAGGCCTTAGAGGTCTCCTAGTCCAACCCCTGCTCCAGCAGGAGACCTTATACCTGTGATGGTGAACCTATGGCACGCGAGCCACAAGTGGCATGCGAAGCCATGTTGGTGGGCACGCAAGCGTTGCCGTAGCTCAGCTCCAGCACATATGTGCGCACTGGCTAGCTGATTTTCAGCTCTTTTGGGCCCACCGGAAGTCAGGAAACAGACTGTTTCTGGCCTCCGGGGGGTGGGGAAGGCCTGTTTTTTGCTTTCCCCAGGCTCCTAGAAATCCCCTGGAGCCTGGGGAGAGTGAAAAATGGGCCACCAGGCCATTGTGTGTCAAAAGCAGGGGGAGTGCAGGAGGGTCACGCACACATGCGCAGGGGAGCGGGGCGCATTGAATTATGGGTGTGGAGACGCGAGCACCCCCCCACATTCCCCCCACTTTTGACACGCGACGGCAAAAAGGTTAGCCTTCACTGCCTTATACCATTGATGGTCAACCTATGGCACGTGTGCCACAGATGGTACACAGAGCCCTCTCTGTGGGCACACCAGCTGTTGCCCCAGCCCATCTCCACCGCACATGTGTCCATACTTCCTGCCGGCCAGCTGGTCTTTGGGTCTCTGCCACACATGCACAGGGCACATGTGGGGGATGTGTGCCCTTTTCTTCTTTCAACCTAAAAGTCTGCATAAGGTTTCTAGCCTTTCAAAAGGTCTCTGGCATTTTCTTCCACGTTAAAACTGGTCACTTTTGGCTATTCCCACCAACCCCATCGATTGTGTAGACCCTGCAAACAACAGAAAGCAAGCTCAATGGGAGGTACGCTCGGATTCTCAAGAGCAGTTCAGAGCCAAAATTAATGACTCCCCCATTTTACATACAGATGGATAAATAACAACGCTAATGTCAGTGTTCCAAGTAAGACCCCCAATGAAAGAAGACTCCGAGTCTTGAAGTTCCTCAAGGTTCCATTGTATTAGAGATGTCATATTGGCACATCTGGGAAAATCCGAATCTGAAAGCTTCCAGGTTTTCCCCACCCAAAGGAAAGTTCAAGCCCCTGCCCAGCACCCACATGTCCATCACAAGGTCCAATCAAAGCACCATCCCAACTGGAGATGCTTCCCAATTCCAGCTGTCCAGGTGCAAGGCAAGATGTCCTTGACTCTCTGAGAAAGGAATGTTATTTTGACTACACATCACCCATGCTCCATACAATCCCTCCTCCCAGTTTCCCACAGAAGTAAACGTGGGAGGTCTGAAGGCCTAATACAAAAGATGGCTTCCAGGCCTGACAGTTGCACATTTTGAGGCTCTGCGCTCTCCCAATTTTGCATTTCTTTGGAGAAAGAAGAGCCATAGTTTAATCCAAATGGAAGCAATACATTTCAAAGGTTCTTCTATTGTTTCGCTTTTCTCTTGTTGTGTAGAAATCAATGATGGCCAGTTCAGAAGCCTTTGAAGCTGAGTCTTTGAAAGATATTAGCGTGGACTGGAGTCTTAAAATAAAATTTTGTATAGGGTTAAAAAATGGGAAATAAAAGAAGGATCTTAGGTCTGCAAAATCAATGATGGGATTTGGGGTGGAAAAAGCCTCACTGCAGATGTGTATATGCATTCATATATGTGTGTAAAAGTAAGTGTGAAGGTTTAAAACGATCATTTCTGCTCACTTCAGTTTATTATTGACATTAAGTAACACTTGTATAGGTCAGACCTTTGGACAATAGCAGATAATTGTCACCATAATTATCTAAGCAAGCATAATACTTCTGGATTTATGAAACATTCATTACAAAGGCAAAATATGGAAGAAGAAGAAGAAGAAGAAGAAGAAGAAGAAGAAGAAGAAGAAGAAGAAGAAGAAGAAGAAGAAGAAGAAGAAGAAGAAGAAGAAGAAGAAGAAGAATGAGGAGGAGGAAGAGGAGGAAGAGGAGGAAGAGGAGGAGGAGGAGGAGGAGGAGAAGGAGAAGAAGAAGAAGAAAAAGAAGAAGAAGAAGAAGAAGAAGAAGAAGAAGAAGAAGAAGAAGAAGAAGAAGAAGAAGAAGAAGAAGAAGAAGAAGGGGAGGAGGAGGAGGAGGAGGAGGAGATGAATCACTTATAAAATCTCAAAGAGATTAGTGGACAAGACTTACATATCAGAAGTCAATTCTAAATCCTGTCAACAAGACTTCTGAATGACTGATGTTAGTATGAGGTTTTGCATTATGATCCCAGCCTTTGAACTGTCACCCAAAAGTCTAGATTGAGCCAGAAATATTGGTGAAAACTCTTAGAAGATCAGGTCACAAAATTAAAAAGCCTGTTTATGTCAACTCAATATCATTGAGCTTCTGATTCTTCAAGTATTGGTTTCCTGTCCTCTTGGGTTTTTAGCATCTCAACTGACTGACTTCCGTAACCTCAAAGGATTCACTTTCGAAGGCTTAATGGAGCTCTTTGACATCAACTTCAAAGCTTCACTTTCACTTGACACACTGACCTTCCTGACTTAACTCCATGCCGTTCATCCTCGTACGTTTCCTACTCTTACGTATAATACGAGTTACCTCAGCAGTTTCATCATCTCCTTCTCTTTTCACTCCTCATCATTGTCACCTGACAAACAGCCCAATTTGTAGAAGGGAAGAAGAGATGCTGTAAATCATGTAGTCTCTTCTCTGTGACCGTCACTGTCTTAAGATGGAAAGAAAACACAGAGGAGAACATCAAGGAACAGCAACTCTTAAAGATCTCATCTTGTCAGCCGTGTATCCCCAGATTGGTGACACTTCAGAAATAGGGATCAGCTTGGGATTCTCCATGGCTCCTTAAATGGGTGAGGTATGAGGGTCTTTCCTAGCCCTAGATGAAGACAAGCAAGCTGGAAAATGTTGCCTCTTCATGTTCACTGTGCTCATTATGGTTGCTTGGCCCATGAAATGTGCCAGAAGGATAAGCAATAACAAGGATTTCCAATGTCCAATTAGAATATTGAAGCTGAGGGATGTCTAGCTAGTTAACTGTGGACAATGCCTCCGAGCTCCTGAAGGGTTCTTCACCCATCATTGAGAACTCCAGGGTGGGGAGTTATTTTTAACTGAGAACATTTCTATCGCTGCAAGAGGGGCAAAATGTAAAATCTGATTTACGACGTGTATGAAATTGTCTCCAGCTTTTATAGTACATTCCTTTACATTTCTGATTAGAGTAGTTGAGCTTGGCAAATCTTGAGAAGGTAAGAAGGTAAGAAGGGTTTGATGGACAAACCCAGGAAATTTAAATAATTCCCCCCCCTTCTCTCTCTCTCTCTCTCTCTCTCTCTCTCTCTCTCTCTCTCTCTCTCTCTCTCTCTCTCTCTCTCTCTCTCTCTGCAGATATGTAGTACTTTATTCTAGAATTTTAATTCTGGTGCATGGGTGGGTCATACACATGTGTGTCCACATCCATAATTCTATGCGCCCCCCCCCCCCCGTGCTCCTCCTGCTTTTGGCACGCGATGGCCCGGTGGGCCTGATAGGCCCATTTTTTGCTCTCCCTAAGTTCCAGAGCCTTTCTAGGAGCCTGGGGAGGGCGAAAACAGCCTTCCCTACCCTGGAAGCGTGTTTCCTGACTTCTAGTGAGCCCAGAAGGCCCGAAAATCAGCTGGCCGGTGCACGCATATATGCTGGACCTTAGCTCGCATGCCCATCGATATGGCTCCATGTGCCACCTGTGGCACCAGTGCCATAGGTTCGCCATCATGGCTTTAAGGGATCCAAAACTCTAAAGAGACATTCAAATGATCCAGAGAGAGAGGTAGGTTTCTTGAATAAAATGTAGATGTGCCTTATTTATTTCTCTTTCATTTTCCTGGTTTGGGCGGTTTCAGGACCTTTCTATTTACAATTAAGCAATGCCTTGACATATGCAGTTGTTCCATTCTATTCCCCATCCCTTTGGGTTATAAGTGATCTGTCCCCCCCCCCTTCAGAGACCCACAAAAACACAGCCAGCCGAGGGTTAAGAATCACTTGGCACACTCCGCAGTTCTTATCTCAACCTTGGCAGCGATATGCACACCGTCTGCCAAGGACTTTATTGGTTTACACAAACAAGAAAATCACCTACGTAGCTTTGCCGTTCATCTAGCTTCCAAGACTACGAGGTTGCTCCGTTTGTTTAGCTTTGTTCGTCACAAACTTTGTGACCCACCGTACTGTCTTATATAGATTTATTTTTATTTATTTTATTTTAATTTGATTTATATGCCGCCCTTCTCCGGAGACTCAGGGCGGCTTACAATGTGTTAAGCAATAGCCTTCATACTTTTGTATATTTATACAAAGTCAGCTTATTGCCCCCAACAAACTGGGTCCTCAATTGACCTACCTTAGAAAGGATGGAAGGCTGAGTCGACCTTGAGCCTGGCGAGGATTGAACTCAGATATGCTTCTGGGTGTGGTCCAGTGAGTCATTGATCCTGTGACTCCAATCCAATGACTCAGGATTTCCTCATACGCCGCAGCTGCAGTAACCTTTTCTCTCGCTTTCTTTGGCGTGCGTCCAGGAATGACGTCTCTCCCTCACTCTCATCTGAGACACCTGTTTCCCCACTACTTGGCTCTCTTTCAGCTGGCACCTGAGATGGTGCCAGAGGGGGGGGGGCTGGGAGATCTGGCTGGCTCCTCTTCCTCCTGCTCAGAGCTTCCTTCCTCCAATGGGATAGGCTCAGAGGACGGGGCCACAACAATAAGGCCCAGAGATGGAGTAGATGTAGCCTGGCCTTGGTGCGTCCCAATGCACACCTACACAGAAACACAGAAAGTTGCAGGTATGGCTAGAACTGAAATGCACACCTACACATCAGTTCAGCATGTTACTTCCAATAGAAGAAAGCATTGGTAGCTCAGGGTTGAACTGTGGGCTCCTTGGTGCTCTGTGAGTATGGTTGGGGTTTTTTTTGGCAGACATTTCGTGGCATCGCAAGCCAAGTTTCTCTTTCAGTATTTGCACTGCAAACTGTAAGGATCTGCTCACTTCCACCTCTGCTGCTTCCACAGTCTCTCCTCTTTTGAAGTTGCATTCTTTACTTCATACTGGTGGATGCATCTAACCATACTTCTCTTTCATTAATTAGAACATAGAACAGGGTCGGCAACAGTGGTGAAATGTAAAATTTGTTACTACCAGTTCGGGGGGCTTGGGGGGAGGGGAGGTGTAATATGACTGAGTGGGCAACCTCTTCGGCTGAAGAGGTTGTAAAAAAAATGCTTTTAAAGCCTCTGATGATCCCAGCTGACTTGCCTGATCGGCAGAGACTTTCTTTTCTTTTTTTAAAAAAAGTCTCTGATTGATCCCAGCTGAGCTGCACAATCATCAGAGGCTTTTTTTTTTTTACTTTTAAAAGTATTTTTTCGGCCAAAGAGGTTGTAGAAAAAATGCTTTTAAAATAGCCTCTGATGATTGTGCAGCTCAGCTAGACATACCTAATTCCTGTAACCATTCCTTGTATGTTTTAGCCTCCAGCCCCCTAATCTTTGTTGTTACTCTTCCCTGCACTCTTTCCAGAGTCTCAACATCTTCTTTGTATTGAGGTGATCAGAACTGAATGCAGGATTCCAAGTGTGGTCTTACTAAGGCTTTATAAAGGGGTTACTAGAACATCACATGATCTCGACAATGCAGTTACAACAAGATGTTAATAAAAATCAGAATATAGGCTTAATGATAACTGGATCTATCACCCAATTCCAATCATTGACCATTAGGGCAAAGGACACCAGAACAACTAGACACAAGGACAGTCTCCCCCCCCCCCCCCCCCACAAGCCATCACTCTACTAAACAACTAATTCCCACAACACTGTCAAATTATGTTACTAAGGCTGTATTACGATTATTCTTCTCATTCTTCCTAGTACCTATTTCTTCCTACTTATGAATATGAGCATGTTGCTTGTATTTTTACAATTTATATTGTAAAATATAAATATATTAATATTCCTAGTACGATTTGATTGCTTATTAGTAACCCATGACTATCACTAAGTGTTGTATCTTATGATTCCTGACGAATGTATCTTTTGTTTTTATGTACACTGAGAGTGTATGCACCAAAGACAAATTCCTTGTGTGTCCAATCACACTTGGCCAATAAAGAATTCTAGTCTAGTCTAGTCTAGTCTAGTCTAATTTTCTATTCTATTTTCTATTCTATTTTCTATTCTATTCATTCCATTCCTCTCTATTATTCTATTCTATTCTATTCTATTCTGTTCTATGCTATGCTATGCTATGCTATGCTATGCTATGCTATGCTATGCTATGCTATGCTATGCTATGCTATGCTATGCTATGCTATGCTATGCTATGCTATTCTGGTGGATAACCATTACTGTCGCCTTCCCTCAATCACTACAATTACAGCTTGTGAAACCACTTTGTAGTGTTATTTTTTTAAAAATTGTTTTTAATTTGGCATTTGTCTTTTCCACCTGCCTTTTTCCCTAATTGAGTTTAGGGACCAAACACGTTCTTTTGTGCAATGGATTTTTTCAGTCTGGCCTTTGATGAAGGATTGAAACTGTCAAAAAATATTCTTCTGAAGTGAGATGACTCATATGAGTCTTGCTTGATTTTTGACCTATTTTTCTTTCCCTGGGTGATTTGCAAAAGCTTTATATCTATCTATCTATCTATCTATCTATCTATCTATCTATCTATCTATCTATCTATCTATCTATCTATCTATCTATCTATCTATCTATCTATCATCTATCTTGGTTTATATAGGAAGAACCTGGCTAAAGAGAAATACATACATACATACATACATACATACATACATACATACATACATACATACATACATGCAATATCTGATCATAGATGGTGGTCTTACTATCTCAGGGGCGAGGGTAGGGTAGAGCAGGTAGAGGAAGAGAGGGGTGTGGGGTGTGGGGTGTCATGGAATTTGAGTCATCAAAGATTCTCAAGCAACATGTTCACACATTCTTCATTTGCATTGTCCTGGTTTTGCTGATTTAGGAAAGCAAACCACAGTCCAGGAGCCTGGATAGCTCAGCAGACTAAAGCCTGTTATTAACATCCAGCTGTCTGCAATTACTGTAAGTTCGAATCTCATCAGGCTCAAGGTGGACTCAGCCTTCCATCCTTTCTAAGGTAGGTAAATTGAGACCCAGTTTGTGGGGGCAGTAAGCTGACTTTGTATAAAATATACAAAAGTATGAAGGCTATTGCTTAATGCATTGTAAGCCGCCCTGAGTCTCCAGAGAAGGGCGGCATATAAATCTAATAATAAAAAAAAAAGTCCAGGAGTGAAATCTAAAATTCGTTACTACCGGTTTTGTGGGCGTGGCTTGGTGTGTGTGTGTGGGAGGGGTAATGTGACTGGGTGGGCATGGCCAACTTTTTTTTTAACTTTTAAAAGCATTTTTTCTACAAAAAAATGAGATTGTAGAAAAAAAATGCTTTTAAAAGCCTCTGACGATCAGGCAACTCAGCTGAGAGTGTCAGAGGCTTTTAAAAGCATTTTTTTAACAAACTCTTTGGCTGAAGAGCTTGTAAAAAAATGCTTTTAAAAGCCTTTGATGAGCCCAGCTAAGCTGCGCGATCATTAGAAGTTTTTTTTTTTAACTTTTAAAAGCATTCTTTCGGCCGAAGAGGTTTTAAAAAAAATGCTTTTAAAAGTAAAAAAACAGCCTCTGATGATTGCATGGCTCAGTTGGGCATGGGGGTGGGGGGTGGGGGGTGGGGGTTGGGCAGGGATTTTTGCTACCGGTTCTCTGAACTACCCGCTGGTCTGAACCGGGAACATTTCACACCTGCAACAGTCTCATTTTCCTTTTTGCCTAAAAAGGCTCTCTTGATAGATTTAGTTTTTTGGCTGGTTACTGTAGAAAATGGGATGGTGAATGGCAATCTGATTGAGCCGTGATATTTTAAGGCTATTATAATCCCAGATTACTGGCCCACATAAAGAAACAGAGTTTATAATAGCAGTAGCACTTAGACTTATATACCACTTCACGGTGCTTTACAGCTGCCTCTAAAATGGTTTACAGCCTCTTGCCACACAACAATCTGGGTCCTCATTTTACCCATCTTGGAAGGATGGAAGGCTCAGTCGACCTTCAGCCGGTCAGAATCGAACCTCTGGCGGTGGACATAGTCAGCCTGCAATACTACATTCTAATCATTGCACTACTATTGCTCTGATGTAACTGTTGGCATTTGGCAGAGTTAGCCTGGAATACTTCATTCAAGCCACTGCTCATCATGGATGGATGGATGGATGGATGGATGGATGGATAGATGGATGGATGGATGGACGGACGGATGAATGGTTGGATGGATGGATGAGCAATAGCAATAGCAATAGCAATAGCACTTAGACTTATATATCGCTTTACAGTGCTTTTCAGCCCTATCTAAGAGGTTTACAGAGTCAGCCTCTTGCCTCCAACCATCTTGGTTCTCATTTTACTGACTTTGCAAGGATGGAAGGCTGAGTTAACCTTGAGTTGGTCAGGATTGAACTGCTGGTAGTCAGCAGAGTTAGCCTGCAATACTGCATTCTATCCATTGCTCATCACGGATGGATGGACTGATGGATGGGTGGGTGGGTGGGTGGAAGGGCAATAGCAATAGCACTTATATATTGCTTCACAGTGCTTTCCAGCCCTCTCTAAGTGGTTTACACAGTCAGCTTCTTGCCCCCAGCCATCTGGGTCCTCATTTTATTGACCTCAGAAGGATGGAAGGCTGAGTTAACCTTGAGTCGGTCAGAATTGAACTGCGGCAGTCGGCAGAGTTAGCCTGCAGTGCTGCCTTCTAACCACTGCGCCCCCCCCCCACACACACAGCTCAAACAATACATCACAAGAGAGCACCAGACTGCAGAAACATAACCCATACTTGATGTTCATAGCAAACTAGCTGTCTTGCTAAACAAAACAACAAACAGCATCCTTAAAGGGAGTTTGAAGAGGGGATGTCTTGTGTCAGGGACGGAGAACAAACGTGTTAGGAGACTGAACCTCAGAGGACAGACACAAGTGCCAGAAGTTTGCGTGGTGCCCTCACAGAGAACCTGTTGTCCAACGGTCTTGACTGCACAATAGGATGTATTGTCTTCTGGTGTTTGGAGCCCTCTGGACTCTTTGACTGCAGAAAAAGTGGAATCTGTTATAGCTCATGCATTCTGTTTGGTTTGAAAGCTATCAGGCGGATCTGCGGAGAAATTACAATGAGCACTTTGGGAAGGAAACGAAAGGAATACATGAAGGAATTCTATCAATGACCAGGAGGGCCAGCATTGGAAAGTTATATGCAGACATGTAAACTCATTAAGTCTGCACTACTATTAATCTTCTCATCGTTCCCACCACCCATCTCCTTCTACTTTATGACTGTAATTTTGTTCCTTCTATCCTTACGATTTATATTGATATTGTTTCGTGATTGCTTATTTGTACCCTATGACAGAGGTGAAATGCTCCCTGTTTGGACCAGGTCACCCAATCCGGTAGCGATGGAGGCGGGTTATTCGGAGAACCGGTAGCAAAAATCCTTCCCCACCACCACCACCACTATGCCCAGCTGAGCCACACAATCATCAGAGGTTTTTTTTTACTTCTAAAAGCATTTTTTTTCTACAACCTCTTTGGCAAAAAAAAATGCTTTTAAAAGTAAAAAAAAAGCCTCTGATGATCGCACGGCTCAGCTGGGATCGTCAAAGGCTTTTAAAAGGAAAAAAAACTTTTTTTCTTTTAAATGCCTCTGACGATCCAAGCTGAGTTGCCTGATTGGCAGAGGCTTTTTAAAAAGCCTCTGACGATCAGGCAACTCAGCTGGGATCGTCAGAGCCTTTTGAAAGCATTTTTAAAAGAGCCTTTTGAAAGCATTTGAAAGCAAATGGTTTTAAAAGTAAAAAAAAAAGGCCACGCCCACCCAGTCACATTACCCCGCACCACTAGCAAGCCACGCCCACAGATCTAGACAAGTTAGTGTTAGATAGTGAAATCTAACAAATTTTAGATTTCACCACTGCCCTATGACTATCATTAAGTGCTATACCTTATGATTCTTGAATGAATGTATCTTTTCTTTTATGTACACTGAGAGTGTATGCACCAAAGACAAATTTCTTGTGTGTCTAATCACACAAGTCTAGAAGAATAGAAGTCTAGAATAGAAGTCTATTCTATTCTATTCTATTCTAAAAACTGGCTTGGATATAGGCCAAAGAAAATGTTTACAGAGCTAAGTGCTAGACACCCTTGTTAAAACTTGTAATTTATACTTTAGTTGCACTCATAATAAAAGGATATTTAAAATATATTTTTAAAGGATATTTGATGAACAGTGATGGAGAAAAGACTCTGTGGCCATGAGAAACTGTTGGGTAAGGAAGGCCAAATCCCACAGGTGGGATGGCTCTTGTCTTCTTTCGTTGTCCTTAACTTCATTCTACCTTATTTCTGTATCGTTTCTCAATGTTATTTCACAAGCCGCATATTCATATCCATTTTGACATATTCTTGGAAGCATTTCTGTTAATGTAATGAATTGCAACTATTTGCTTCATGTGTGCTTTCAGTATATGTTTGTCTTCGATTCTACAATCCAATTCAAAAACGCTGGCAGAATTTCAACCTAAATTGATAAAAAAAAACCCAACCAACATAATCTGCAATTTCAGTTTGATGTCAGCATCTCTTCTGTTGCTATTCTTGAATCGTGATTCATTTTAGGGCCTTGTATATGATAGTGAAGGGAGGAAAAAAAGAGAGGGAAGGAAAGAAGGAAAGAGAGGGAGGAAGGGAGGAAAGGGAGGAAGGGAAGGGAAAGAGGGATGAGAGATGGATGGATGGATGGATGGAAGGAAGGAAGGAAGAATAAGGAGAGAAAAGGGAGGAAGGGAGGAAGAGATTAGAGGTATGGATGGATGGATGGATGGATGGATAGATGGATGGATGGAAGGAAGGGGATGAGATGGATGGATGGAAGGAAGGAAGGAAAGAGGGAAGGAAGAAAGGAAGAACAAGGAGACAAAAGTAAGGAAAGAAGGAAGAGAGGGGAGGGATGAGAGATGAGTTGATAGATGGAAGAAAGGAAGGGGATGAGATGGATGGATGGATGGATGAAAGGAAGGAAAGCAATGAGCGAAGAATGGATGGATGGTTGGAAGGAAGGAAGGATAAGGAGAGAAAAGGGAGAAAGGAAGGAAGAGATGGAAGGGATGAGAGTGAAGGAAGGAAAGAAAGAGAAAGAGAAAGAAAGAAGAAAGGAAAGAAGGGAGAACAAAGTGATGGAGGAAGGGAGGAAAGGAGAACAAAGGGAGAGAGGAAGGAAGGAAGGGAAGGAAGAAAGGAAGGAAGAAAGAAGGATGGGAAGGAGGGAGGGAGGCAGCAAGGGAGGAATTTGAGAGGGCTGGTAGAAGCTAGACCTGCATTCTGACCACAGAAAATGCAAAAAACCCTATAAAGCTGCAATGCTGAAAATATTTTAAATACAATAGAATTAAAATAAGAAATCCCAGCTCTGAGTGGTCCAAGGAAACGAAGTAGCCAGAATCTTCTCACATGACTTTCAAAGAAAGCATTTTTAGATTGAAACTCACATGGTATCTTGCAAGGTTTCCGCCGGCTTATTTGTAAAGGCTGCAGTATCGATTTCTATCTGGCAAGCGAGTTACAGATTTTGGCAGTTTATCAGAAAGAAGCTCTAGGAACCACACAACACAACCTCGAGGGGACACATCTGGTCCCTAGCTCACCCTCTGCCGAACTCTCTGCTAGTTGGAACTTCTCTACCTTGGACTGCTTTTTCAAATGGCCTCTCTTACTGAATTTACCAGCCAATATCACCCAAGTATGAAAATGTGAGAAGAACCACGCATCCTGCAACCTCCTCTATCTCCAAAAAAATCCCAGACCTGAATCTTGCTAGCAAATAGAACCTTCAGGGTGACAGGACAAGAAGCTATGGATGGAAATGAATCAAGGAGAGAAGCAACTTAGAACGAGAGAGAAATTTCCTGACAGTGAGAACAATTAACCACTGGAACTGCTTGCCTCTCGAAGTTGTGGGTGCTCCATCACTGGAGGCTTTAAAGAAGAGGCTGAAATGTCTGAAATGGCACAGTGCTTGAGCAGGGGATTGGAGTAGAAGACCTCCAAGGTCTCTCCAAATTCCGTTATTCTGAAATGTGACAAAGGAAGAAGAGCATCTAGGTGAGCATCTCCCAAGCAATGGAACTGCCTTCAGAAGTTGTAGAAGATTCATCCCTGGAAGCTTTCAAGAAGAGACTGGACTGCCCTCTATCAGAAATGGTGTAGGGCCTCCTGCTTGGGCAGGGGGTTAGACTAGATGACCTACAAGGTCCCTTCCAAGTCTGTTCTTCTGTTCTGTTCTGGTTCAATCAGTGGAATCTTTTGGGTTCTGTGGAGTGAGGGTTGGGGACCGCTGATGTAGATCATTCTTGGAAGACTGGCATTAAGCAGGCAAACCAAAGGCATCACTTCAAATGCTTTCCACCACTATGGGCTCTGACCTAGGCTTCCCAGGAGCACCAAGCCAAGTCCTTGTCCCAATATGTCATTGCATTATTTGTATTTGTCAGCTGAGCTTCCATTCTGAACATTACGGTAGTCTACTAGAGGACTTTATCACGCCTCTGTAGCAACAGAGATAACACTGTCTTGTGATTTTTGAGCTACTGCGCATGTCTGCATTCTTTCTTTCTAACTTCCTATTTTTCTCTTTTTTCTTTGTCTGTCTATGATAAACTACTGGCACGATGTAGTTAGCTAGGTTTTTTTTTTTACTTTACAATGAAAATGTTTTTTAGAATACATTCGGGTTTTCTTTCTTTGAGAGTATACACCATGGAAAACAAGATCCAGTCACCTCTAATTAATTACAGTTTCCCTAGGGAGGGAACGAGGCTGATTCACGCTTTGACACAATAAACCCCTTTTATTTAACTTACAGTGAATTCCTCTTCAGCAAAGTCTTTTCTCTCCCACAGTCTTGTAAGATAATTCACAAACAGACCTTTATCAGGCTTGGAGAGTGGCCAGGCCGATATCTTTTCAGACTCCGCACTGTAACCGACAATATTTGGCAAGAATGCAGGAACAGATCTTCACCCAAATTAACTAATTGTCTCCTGCAAACTCTCCTCCCCTTCACTCCTCTTTTATTCCCTCTGGGAGGGACCATTCACCGTCCACCTGTCGCTTTACTCCTGAGTCGACCCTTGTTCCTTATTTATTTATTTATTGGTTCAATTTATATGCTGCCCTTTTCCGGAGACTCAGGGCGGCTTACAATGCCTTAAGCAATAGCCTTCATACTTTTGTATATACCTGCTTAGTAGGGCTTTTTCCAGCACCCATCCCCCAAGCGGTGTTCTTTTTTATACAAAGTCAGCTTATTGCCCCCACAATCCAGGTCCTCATTTTACCTACCTCGAAAGGATGGAAGGCTGAGTCAACCTTGAGCCTGGTGAGATTCGAACTTGCAGTAATTGCAGGCAGCTGTCAGTTAAGTGCTATTTAACAGTGCTTTAGTCCACTGCTCCACTAGGCTCCCTTCTCCTTAGCTGTTCCCTTCTCCTGGCAACTCTGTGCATGCGCACACTGGGAACAGGCTCCAGCTGTTCATCTGCCTCACTGATGTCTAACTACGAAGGCAGCTGATAACTGGCATTCGGCCCTGGCCCCCTCTCTGCCTCCGATGCAGGTGACCACATGGGGTTGAGAGTGGGGGGTATTTATACCTTCTTTGCACTTGAATTTCCTGTTCCTGTGCAAGAACATGTATTCTATTGGTTGTTGTCAGGCTTCCATGGTGCCATGTAGGGGTTATGTAGTGGTCATAACTGATTCTATAGGAGAAGTACAAATCCTAGGTGTCAGTTTGGCTGAAGTCTCTGAGGGTGATGCAATGAACAGGGTTGTGTTCTGAAAGGGTGTTGGGTAATTCCTATTGTGGCTTAATGGCTTTTTTCCTGAAGGCTAATCCCATCATCCTGGAGCTGAAGGTCTTTTGTTTTGTAGATAGGCTGGCCCAGTCTTTCTTAATGGGCACAAAATATCTGCTGGGGGCTATTAATAGCAATAGCAATAGCATTTAGACTTATATACCACTTCACAGTGTTTTACAGCCTTCTCTAAGCGGTTTACAGACTCAGCCTCTTGCCCCCAACAATCTGGGTCCTCGTTTTACCCACCTTGGAAGGATGGAAGGCTGAGTCAACCTTGAGTTGGTCAGGATCAAACTGCTGGCAGTTGGCAGAATTAGCCTGGAATACTCCATTCTAACCACTGTGCCACCATGGCAATAGAATAGAATAGTATAGCATAGCATAGCATAGCATAGCATAGCATAGCATAGCATAGCATAGCATAGCATAGCATAGCATAGCATAGGATAGGATAGGATAGGATAGGATAGGATAGGATAGGATAGGATAGGATAGCATAGCATAGCATAGCATAGCATAGCATAGCATAGCATAGCATAGCAATTGTAATTGCAATCGCAGATTTATATACCGCTTCACAGTGCTTTCCAGCTCTCTTTAAGTGGTTTACAGACTCAGTCTCTTGCCCCCAACAATCTGGGTCCTCGTTTTACCCACCTTGGAAGGATGGAAGGCTGAATCAACCTTGAGTTGGTCAGGATCAAACTGCTGGCAGTTGGAAGAATTAGCCTGGAATACTCCATTCTAACCACTGTGCCACCATGGCAATAGAATAGCATAGCATAGCATAGCATAGCATAGCATAGCATAGCATAGCATAGCATAGCATAGCATAGCATAGCATAGCATAGCATAGCATAGCATAGCATAGCATAGCATAGCAATTGTAATTGCAATCGCACAGATTTATATACCGCTTCACAGTGCTTTCCAGCTCTCTTTAAGTGGTTTACAGACTCAGTCTCTTGCCCCCAACAATCTGGGTCCTCGTTTTACCCACCTTGGAAGGATGGAAGGCTGAGTCAACCTGGAGCCTGGTGAGATTCGATCTGCCAAACTGCTGGCAACCAGTGATCAGCCGAAGCAGCTTGCAGTACTACACTCTAACCACTGTGCCACTGCAGTTGTTTTAAGACTGAGTCTGCTTCCTGCCTCTAAAAAAACCCAAACAAACCCATGCTTCTCCATTTCTCATGTAGGGAAATATAATATTCTGCCTTTTTTAAAAAAAATATTCCTCAAAATATTTCATTCTTGTAGAAGGGTGGATGCTGACTTTCTACACCATTGTTGCTTTTTAACTGCAAGAATTGTAAGTGCGTAGAGGACATTATATGCCTGCTTGCAATGGGCCAGCCCAATTTATGACCGCTGATGTCATGTTCTCCCTATTTAATTTGCTTTCAAAGACAAGAATCCAAGGAGAATGCATATGTGTGTGGTTTTAAGGTGTAGGAAGTTAGCCCCACCCCTCTCCTGGAAGAATGAAATATTTTAGGAAATATTAAAAAAGTAGAATATTATATGTCCCTGGATGAGAAATGGAGAAACGTGTTTTAAAGATAAAGCAGCTTCCTGCCTCCCCCCACCTTTGTCAATGGGCCATTAAGGCCTCAGCGAAGCTCACTCATTCCCCCCACCTTTGTCAATGGACCATCATCTGCAACACAATAGGACCCATCTAGTAACAGAAACTCCCCACATGGCATCTGGGAAGACTACATCAGCCAGCAAGGCTAGCTAAGACCCCCCCACCCCCTGGGAGTCTGACAACCAATCAGGATACTCTTCCTGTGCCCCAGGAAGTTTGAAGCACAGAGAGGGTATAAAACCAAGGCACCCTCAGCATCTCGGCCCCTTTTTCTGTTCAGGAACTCAAACCATGTGATCTTGTCCACCATTCAACCATTTTTCCAAGCAGCCTCCATGTTTCCAGTGTCTTTTTCCCCACTTGGAACTGAACCCAGATGGATATTCCTTCCAACAAAGGGATACCGTTCTATGCACTACACACAGCTTCGTAGCAGATTCCTCGCAGCAGTTACTGGCACAGGTCCACTAACCCCCTGGGATCTGCTGAAGAAGAGGTCCCCATGGACCAGTCTTCTCTTCTTCGTGGTGCATAGACATGCCTGGGCATGTGTCTTGCCTAAGATAGTCTTGTTTACGGCTTTGTTTTGAGATGGCAGCAGAGATAGTCAGAGTGGCTATTTCTGAGGAGCTGGCAATGCCCGATTTCAGTTTAGGAGATCTCTGCACAATGTTCCTTTTGTGCACAACCCTTTGATCATTTAGCATGTGCAATAATTCTTCATTTTGTGAATCCCTTCCAAAGCGATTCACAAAATGGCCTGCAAAACGAAGGAATCAAACTTCCAGTCAACCAGACTTGGGAAACAAGCTATGTTTCTCCAATGTCGTGTCACACCTGGGACCAGCCAACCACATCCTCCAGAGAAGCCTGGGCATTTGTTTATATTACTCTTGCAGATGATCTCTCTTGCACCTGCTTTTTAACAGAGTTGGAAGGGAGCTTGTTGTAGATCATCTAGTCCAACCTCCCCTGCCCAAGAAGAAGACCCTGCACCATTTCTGACAGATGGCAGTCCAGTCTCTTCTTGAGAGTCTCCAGTGATGAAGCTCCCACAACTTCCAAAGGCAACTTCTGTTCCATGGGTTGATGGTTCTCAGTGTCAGAAAATTCCTCCTTATTTCTAGGTTGAATCCTTCCATTCAACCAGTTTCCATCCATTATTCCTTATCTAGCCTTTGGGTGCTTTGGAAAATAGCTTGACCCCTTCCTCTCTGTGGCAGCCCCTCAAATATTGGAAGATTGCTATCATGTCTCCCCTAGTCCTTCTCTTCGCTAGACTTGCCACACCCAGTTCCTGTAACCGTTCATTGTATGTTTTATCCTCCAGTCCTCTCATCATCTTGGTTGCCCTTTTCTGCACTCTTTCTAGAGTCTCAATGTCTTTTTTATAGTGTGTTGACCAAAACTGGATGCAGTATTCTAGGTGTGTTCTTACCAAGGCTTTATAGAGTGGTATTAGAACCTCCCTTGATCTTGACTGGATCCCTCTGTTAATGCAGTTTAGGATTGCATTGGCTTTTTTGGCTGCCGCCGCTGTGTTGCCTCATATTTAATTGTTTATTCACTAGGACTCCAAGATCCTAACAATCAAAAATAGGTTGGCTGAAGGAGATTTTGCTTTTCAAATTGTTGCCAAGAAGAATGTTAAGCCCAGCTCTAAAGAGTGGAAAGTGGGGCTTTCAATGGCAAGCTTGCCAAAACATCTGTGAATCTTCTGGTTACACCAGACAGCCTCTCTTTAGCCCTGCAGGAACCTGCTGTGAGGCTGTGCAGATCCACAGAGGAACGGTCTCCTTTCATGAAGGTTCTGACAAAGCTACCTGAGGAATGGCTTGCCTCCAGAAGTTGTGGGTGCTCCATCTTTGGAGGTTTTTAAGAAGATATTCCTTTTCAGCACACTAAAAAGCAGAAACATCGCCCTGCCAACAAAAGTGCGTATAGTCAAGGCGATGGTTTTCCCAGTTGCAATGTATGGCTGTGAAAGTTGGACCATAAGGAAGGCTGAGCGCCAAAGAATGGAGGCCTTTGAACTCTGGTGCTGGAGAAGACTCCTGCGAGTCCCTTGGATTTCAAGGCGATCAAACCAGTCAGTCCTAGAGGAGATCAACCCTGACTGCTCTTTAGAAGGCCAGATCCTGAAGAGGAAACTCAAATATTTGGGCCACCTAATGAGAAGGAAGGACTCGCTGGAGAAGAGCCGAATTGTTAAGGATATTCTTGGCTCATAACCGATGTTATGGATTATTGAAGCAGAGTACCCCTTGAGTATGCACATGAAAGCGGCTGAGAGTGAATAACCACAGTTAATATACTGACACACTGAATTGTGGTAGTCTTTTACTTTTTAGAAAAAAATAAAGCAAAGTCCAATAACAATCCAAGTCATACATGGATAAGGCGATACTTAAAATATCAATTCAGGGATATTTCAAGTACAAAGTCTTCTTACCAGTTGTTGTCATTACATAATAAAACAGTTCTTCTTGAGTTTCAAACAGGAACAAGTTCGGTATTAAAACATTCAATAAATAGTAGAAAGCAACAAGTAGCAATGATCAAACAGTGATCATACAAAGAGTAACAGCAAATAAGCAGATAAAATGGTATAGTGTTCATAAGCCATGATTCAGGCTTCCCCTTAAGTACATTGGCTACAGAGCTTAGCCAATCAGGATACAGGATGATGCAATATAGTCTTAAAGCAATATAATACCTTTTGACAAACATGTATTGATAGTTTATATATTGCCTGACCAACTAGTTAGACAATAGCCATTTCCTAACATGAATGCTGGGAACGATAGAGGGCAAAAGAAGAAGGGGACAGCAGAGAACGAGGTGGCTGGATGGAGTCACTGAAGCAGTCGATGTGAACTTAAATGGACTCCAGAGGATGGCAGAGGACAGGAAGGCCTGGAGGAACGTTGTCCATGGGGTCACGATGGGTCGGACACAACTTCGCAACTAACAACAACAAGAGATTGGGCAACCATTTGTCTGAAATGGTATAGGATTTCCTGCTTGAGCAGGGGGTAGGACTAGATGACCTCTGAGGTCCCTTCCAGCCCTGTTCTTCTGTTATTCAAAGCCACACAATTTGGTCTTTAGGATGTCCCATCCGAAGGAAGGATGTCCATTTGAACCCGCTGGCTAAACCTACATACTCCTTTGCATCCAGTGGCACGCTTTCAACAAATGATCCTTAAAAAAGGACCCCCCCCTTCGCCCCTCCCGCCCCCACTTCCGCCTGGGGCATAAAATGTTTCCATCCAACCTTTTAACCATGTTTATCTTCTTCTTCTTCTTCTTTTTTTTATCCCTTTAAGCTAGTTACGTGTGCCTGTTGTTAGCCTTCCTTGTGCTACACAGCCTGACAGTAATATCTTCTGGAAGAAACAGTTGTGCCAGATGCTCCCGGCATTTAGCAAATGGAGTCTCTCTTTTTATATCGAGGCAGAGGAGGGGAAGGGCAAGGGAGGGGAGGGGAGAGATCAACGCGGTGTTTCCTGTGCTACTTTCTATTAATATTGGATGCCCCAGCTTTGCAGAGATAGAAGAACAGCGGAATGGCTGAATCCATCCCCACCTCTTGTCCTCAGCCCTATGTTTTTTAACCGATAGTCCATTTAACAAATCAATCAATCTATCAATCTATCAGCCATCAGCACAGGGAGGGAGAGGCCAAATGAGAGGCTGGGTACTTGGGATCTTTCCTGCCTTATCAGATTTTCAAAAGGGGGGAGAAGAATGAAAATGGGTTCCTTTTGTATCCGTTCCAACCCCGCTCCCCTCCCTTTGGGTCCCTGCCTTCTCCTTGTCTGATGCCAGGAAGGGTCAGAGGGGGCTTCATTAAACTGGGGAGGGAAGTCATTATTCTCACAGACCGGCAATCTATCGGAGGAGCTAATTTCCGACCATTACCAAAAATGCACCACGTCTAATTGAAGTTGGAAGGAGCTTGCCAAAGTTAGCTGGGTCAGGGAGGGGAAGGTTTGGTTTCTTTTTTTTTTGCTATGGAAATCATAAAGAGTGGATTCCTTCCTTCCTTCCTTCCTTCCTTCCTTCCTTCCTTCCTTCCTTCCTTCCTTCCTTCCTTCCTTCCTTCCTTCCTTCCTTCCTTCCTTCTCTTTCTTTCCTTCCTTCCTTCCTTCCTTCCTTCCTTCCTTCCATCTCTCATCCCTACCCTCTCCCTCCCTCCCTTCTTTCCTTCCTTCCCTCCCCCCCTCCCTCACCTTCCTTCCTTCAATCCATCCATCCATCCATCCATCTCTCATTCCTCTCCTTCCTTCCACTCATCTCTCATTCCTCTCCTTCCTTCCTTCCTTCGTTCCTTCTCTCATCCCTACTGTCTCCCTCCTTCCCTCTCTCCCTTCCTTCCTTCCTTCCCTCCTTCTCCTTCCTTCTTTCCCTCTCTCTCTCCTTCTCCTTCCTTCCTTCCCTCCCTCCCTCTCCTTCCTTCCTTCCTTCCTTCCTTCCTTCCTTCCTTCCTTCCTTCCATCCATCCATCCATCCATCTCTCATCCCTTTCCTTCCTTCTTTCCTTCCTTCCTTCACTCATCCTTACCCTCTCCCTCCCTCTCTCCCTTCTTTCCTTCCTTTCTTCCTTCCTTCTCTCATCCCTACCGTCTCCCTCCCCCTCTCCCTTCCTTCCTTCCCTCCTTCTCCTTCCTTCTTTCCCTCTCTCTCTCCTTCTCCTTCCTTCCTTCCTTCCCTCCCTCCCTCTCCTTCCTTCCGTCCTTCCATCCATCCATCCATCTCTCATCCCTCTCCTTCCTTCTTTCCTTCCTTCCTTCTCTCATCCTTACCCTCTCCCTCCCTCTCTCCCTTCTTTCCTTCCTTCCCTCCCTCCTTCCCTCTATTGTTCCTCTCCTCCCTCCCTCCTTCCTTCCTTCCTTCCTTCCTTCCTTCCATCCATCCATCCATCTCTCATCCCTCTCCTTCCTTCTTTCCTTCCTTCCTTCTCTCATCCTTACCCTCTCCCTCCCTCTCTCCCTTCTTTCCTTCCTTCCCTCCCTCCTTCCCTCTATTGTTCCTCTCCTCCCTCCCTCCCTCCCTCCCTCCCTCCCTCCCTCCCTCCCTCCCTCCCTCCCTCCCTCCTTTCTTTCTTTCTTTCTTTCTTTCTTTCTTTCTTTCTTTCTTTCTTTCTTTCTTTCTTTCTTTCTTTCTTTCTTTCTTCCAATTAGGTGCCATTTACACGGAACGTTGGTTGATCTCTTAACCTTTCCCTCTCACAGACCTTCTGAAAGTTGCTGCTGTCATTTTTTTATGTAACAGAAGTGGAAAGTTATCACGCACCGGGGGGGCATAATCATAATAATGTTACGTAATTAATCCTGCTTAATTTTCTGTATGTTGAAATTAAATCCAACATGAGGTCCATTAGCCACTGCCTAAATTGAAAGGGTTTTTTATTTTTTTGTCGAACAGAATTTCATAGATGGTGTTTAACAAGATTTATTAGGAAAAGGGAGTGGGGTTTGGATGATCATACCAGAACATGGGTATATTTTGACCATTGCTTGGAGATGCCACTGAGCAGGGACTTCTGGAAGTGGGCAAAGGGTAAGGGTCCCAAATGATTAAACCTACATTGTAACACACAGGCTGCCCTTTATTTTTGCATATGCAAAATACTGAACCAAGTTTGTTTGTTTGTTTAAATATATTTGCTTCCACACAAGAGGTGGAACTGTACGGTGCTGTGACTTCTTGATCTCATGAATGGCCATAACTCTCATCAAAGTAATGAATGCTTTCAGAAACACCAGTCTAATGAATTCCTATTTGCCCAGACTAATATTTCGGTAACCATATCAAGGAGGAAACTGAACATTTTCCACCCTTTAAACGTCGATGCTCCTTCCCAACATCCCTCATGTGTCATGGACAGAGACTCCTAGAGAGGCTCTGGAGGCTGGGGATAGCAAAAAAATCACTTCCTGTCCAACCGGGAGTTGGGAAATGGGCTGTTTCAGGCCTCCGGAGGGCCTCCGAGGGGGTGGGGAAGACTGTTTTTGCCCTCCCCAGATGCATAGAGAGGATTTGGAGCCAGATGAGAAAGAAAAATGGGCCTACCGGGCCAACGCATGCCAGGAGCGGGGTGTGTGTGTACGCACATACACAGAGCAATGTGCATAGAATTATGGGTATGGGCACACACATGTGCAAACCTCCCCCTTCCCCCTCCTGGCACACGATGGCAAAAAGGTTAGCCATCACTGCCCTATACCATTCCAGACAAAAAGTCTGTCCAGTCTGGACTACTGTAACACTTTCTACATGGGGCTTCCCTTGAAGAGCACTTGGAGGTTCCAACTGGTCCAGAATGCACGGGTGATTATGAGTGCAACCCGATGCACCCACATGATACCTCTCCTGTGCGAGCTGCACTGGCTCCCAGTGGTCTTCCGGGTGCGGTTCAAGATGTTAGTGACCATCTTTAAAGTGCTCCATGGCTTAGAACCCAATTATCTACAGGACCGCCTTCTGCCACCGATGGCCTCCCACCGACCAATACGCTCCCACAGAGAGGGACTCCTCAGGGTGCCGTCGATTGAACGATGTAGACTGGCAACCCCCAGGGGGAGAGCTTTCTCTGTGGGGGTACCCGCCGTCTGGAATGAACTGCCCCCTGGGATACGTATGATTCCCGATCTGCGTACCTTTCGCTGTGCCCTTAAGACCTTGCTATTTCAACAGGCTGGACTGGCGTAACAAGAAATTAGAATGGGATGTGTTAAATTTGTGGGTTTTAATTTAACGGCCGAAATATTTAATCTGCTTTTAAATTTTGTATTTTTACATTGTTTTATGATGGCTCCCCCTCCACGCCCCCTCCCCGCACTCCCCTCACTTTTGGCTTTCTAGGAGCCTGGGGAGGGCAAAAACGTCCTTTCCCACTCCCCCAGAGCCCTCCGGAGGCTGGAAACAGTGTGTTTCCTGACTTCTGGTGGGCCCAGAAGACCTGAAAATTAGCTGGCTGGCGCACACATGCGTGCCGGAGCTGAGTCCTTCGGGAGAAGGGCGGTATAAAAATTTAATAAACCTAATAAACTTAAACCCAGTTTCTTCTTAAAAGCCTCCAGTGATGGAGCACCTACAAAACCTTGGAGTAGTCACAAAATCCTGGAGAAGAATAACAGAATAACAACTGTGTTGGAAGGGACACAGGGATCTTGTAGGCCAACCGAGGCCAACCTCCCCCCCCCACACCGAAGAGAGCACTCACAAACCACATGGGATTAACTCACTATTACCCTTTTCTTCTGTTCAGAGCAGGGGTGAAATCTACTTATCTTCCTTACCAGTTTGGAAGTGCACACGCCGTGCACATGTCACATGTCCACGCAGACCCTCTGCGCATGCGCAAAATTCTGCGCATGCGCAGAGGATGAAAAACACATGTTTTTCCTGGTTTTAACCAGGAAGTAACAACACCTGAGGAGGTGGGCGGAGCCTCATGCTGCCATCGCTACCGGTTCTCCGAACCACCTGCCACAATTGCTACCTGATCACCCGATCTGCTCCAAACTGGGAGCATTTCACCCCTGGTTTAGAGGGAAATATTTCCCTCTCTGGGCACAATGAGACTACATCTGCTGGAAAAAAACCTCTTCATTGGTGAGAGGAAGGGCATCCGGCCAGTAAACCCATTGCTCCATTCAGTTGCCCAGACTTCACCCCGCAAGGGGTTATGAGGTCATTAAAAGAAGATGATGATCTCTTTCTTCTGTTCTCACATAGAATCAGAGGAGGTTACCTTAACACTATCTATTCTCCAAAGCACCTGAAGGCAGGACAAGAAGCGATGGGTGGAAACTAATCAAGGAGAGAAGCAACCTAGAACTAAGGAAAAATTTCCTGACAGTTAGGACAATTAATCAGTGGAACAACTTGCCTGCAGAAGTTGTAAATGCTCCAACACTGGATGTTTTTAAGAAGAGATTGAACAACCGTTTCTCTGAAATGTTATAGGGCAGTGATGGCTAACCTTTTTGCCGTTACGTGCCAAAAGCGGGGGGGGGGAGCACAGGGGGGATCGTGCACATGCTCACACCCATAATTCAATGCACCCTGCCCCCCATGCATGCTCATATGCCCCCTCCCCGCACTCCCCTCACTTATGGCATGCAATGGCACACTAGGCAAAGTAGGCCCATTTTCACCCTGCCCAGGCTCCCGAGGCTTTCTAGGAGCCTGGGGAGGGCAAAAACAGCCTTCCCAATCCTTCCCCGAAACCCTCCAGAGGCCAGAAATGGCCCATTTCCTGACTTCCGGTGGGACTGGAAGGCCCATTTTTCACCCTCCCCAGGCTCCAGAGGCTTTCTAGGAGCCCGCGGAGGGTAAAAACAGCCTTCCCCAGCCCCCCAGAGGCCCCCCAGAGGAAGGAAGCCTGTTTCCTGATTTCTGGTAGACCTGGAAGGCCCCAAAATCAGCTGGCTGGAGTGCACATGCGCACTGGAGTTGAGCTAGGGCAACGCTTGCGTGCCCACAGATATGGCTCCACGTGCCACCTGTGGCATGCGTGCCATAGATTCGCCATCACGGGTATAAGGTTTCCTGCTTGAGCAGCGAGTTGGACTAGACGACCTCCAACGTCCCTTCCAACTCTGTTATTCTCTTAAAAGAAATCAGACACAATGTTGTAACTTGCCTTCGGCCAGTGATGGCTAGCCTTTTTGCCATCACGTACCAAAAGCAGGGGAGCGCGGTGGGGTCACACGCATGCGTGCCCACCTCCATAATTCTATGCACCCCACCTCCCCGGGCTCCCCCAGCATTTGGCACGTGATGGCATGGTGGGCCCAGTAGGTCCGTTTTTTGCTCTCCCCAGGCTCCAGAGCCTTTCTAGGAGCCTGGGGAGGGCAAAAACGGCCTTTCCCACCCCCTCAGAGGCCCTCCGGAGGCTGGAAACAGTGTGTTTCCTGACTTCTGGTGGGCCCAGAAGACCTGAAAATTAGCTGGCTGGCGCACGCATGCGTGCCAGAGTTGAGCTCGCATGCCCACCAATATGGGTCCATGTGCCACCTGTGGCACCCGTGCCATAGGTTTGCCATCATGGCCTTAGGCCATTTGCCTTGTTAATTCCTTGCCTTTTAAACCTGCCAGTTCACCAGGATTAATCTCCTGGTGTTGAAAATGCTCAGGGCCAGTGGGAATGGAGAAGATTTTCTGTGCCTTTTGGCTGTTGCACATTTCATTGGGTCAGTTCCCCTAGTTTTTATATTATTCTATATGTGTGTGTGTGTGTGTGTGTGTGTAAAAAACTTTATTGGCATTGACCCGCTCTCCTCCTTTGTCAGTGTCTTTATTTTATGATAATGTTCTCCCAACTTTTCTATTAACAGAGCAGTCATGCAGCAGATAATTAAAAATAAACAGTCTTAAAAATACAACCTATATTTAAAAGAATGCTTTTTACATCTTATAACATTTAAGCACTGGGAATCTACGATGTAATTACATGGCGGTGTGCAAGTTGACACCCAGAGAAAGAAATAAAATTACTATAACATTTAAACTATGGATCAGTCAGAAAAGTGTGAGCAGCGAGAGGAAGGAGTAAATAAAGACACCCATGGGAAGAGACAATCCAGTAAAATAAAATTAGGTCTTCTAGGACTAAAACAACGTTGGAATCAGACAAGCTTCAGGTGCTAGGTGGTTCAGTGGCTAAAACACTGAGCTTGTCGATCAGAAAGGTTGGCAGTTCGGCGGTTCGAATCCCTAGTACAGGTCTCCTGCGTGAGGAGGGGGTTGGACTAGATGACCTCCGAGATCCCTTCCAACTCTGTTACTTTAGTCTAAACGTCTCCTAAATGAGTGGGCACCATCAAGGTTCTTTGACTCTTTCAGCCTGAATTCCCTGGCGAAGTAAAATATGGAATTGATTTGTGAATGAACCAAACTGAAGCCATTACTGTATTCAAATGAAGCCATATCTGTCTTAAAATCTATGGAGCCGACTAAAGAAGCCTGAATAGCTCAGCAGACTAAAGCATTGTGATTAACACCAGCTGTCTGCAATTACTGTAAGTTCGAATCTCACCAGGCTCCAGGTTGACTCAGCCTTCCATTCTTTCTAAGGTAGGTAAATTGAGGACCCAGTTTGTGGGGGCAATAAGCTGACTTTGTATAAAATATACAAAAGTATGAAGGCTATTGCTTAACGCATTGTAAGCCGCCCTGAGTCTTTGAAGAAGGGCGGCATATCAATCAAATTAAAAACAAAAGAAAGAAACTTGTTAGTCAGAAGCGACCCAGCAATAAAACCCAGTTAATAGAAGCCATCATTCAATCTTGGTTTCACATGATAACAGCTGCAGAACTAAAAGACTTGGTTCACTCCATGGGAAGACATTGTAAGGCCGTCATTCATGCTAAAGGTTACCCAACTAAGGATTAACTGACATGGGGATCATTTTGGCATATCTCCTTTTTTTTCTGTGTGTTTCACTTTCCTTCTTTATAACTGCTATTCTACAGTAATAGTGAATCCTTCATGAATTTTTTTTATAATTTGATTGATATGCTGCCCTTCTCCAGAGACTCAGGGCAGCTTACAATTCATTAAGCAATAGCCTTCATACTTTTGTATATTTATACAAAGTCAGTTTATTGCCCCCACAAACTGGGTCCTCAATTTACCTACCTTAGAAAGGAGGGAAGGCTGAGTCAACCTTAAGCCTGGTGAGATTCCAATTTACAGTAATTGCAGACAGCTGGAGTTAATCACAATGCATTAATCTGCTGAGCTATCCAGACTATTGCATGACATTCTTGATTAAGTGGTGTTATTAGGTAGTTTTAGAAAATATACTTTTCCCAAAAGATTTCCACAATTTTGACCACTACTGTATGAATGAGAACAATCAACCAATGGAATAAGTTCAGAAGTTGTCATCACTGGAAGCTTTTAAGAAGAGACTGGACAGGCATTTGTTTGAAATCGTATAGATCTCCTGCCTGAGCAAGAGATTAGACTAGGAGATCTTCAAGGTCCCTTCCAATTCTATTATTCTACGTCTATGTCTAACGTGGTGAAGCAAGTTTGCAAGTTAATAGGACCTGGTAGAGAAGCTGAAATGGAGCTTTTCAAGAAGGGACTACGCCAGTATAATAATGTTCAGCGTTTGCTGATGTCTCCAGAAGTTTTAATGAATATGGAATAAATGTGTGCTGCGTTGAATATATTGAATGTTTGGGACTATATGTGACATTGCAGAATCTGACATGTTCCTGATCCTCGCCTGCAATTGCTTCTAATAAAAAAAAACCACTGCTTTGTTAAGACATATAAACAAAACGCAGGATCTGAATTCTTCCACAGTCCTCTGGCTTTTATTACACGCTGGATAGATGCATAAATATTCGGCGTACGCAGCTCTGTGCTCCTGACACTTCTACAGTCGACAGCATTGTTTTAGATTCCTGTGTCATTAGCTCACCGATCAGGGTGCACGACAATTATGAGAAACAAATGAGGTTATGGAGCAAATTATTTTTGTAATAAGGTTATTTTGTGTTATATCATATTTTATAACCTAGTATGTTTTTTTCTTGTATGCCGTTGCAAAGGGTTTTTTTTATGATTTAGTAATTTAGTCTTCAGTAGCCTTGTAGCCTTTTAGTACGCTAGTACTTGTATTTATTGCTATATCAGATTTTTTAATGTATTTCCATTGGAGCTCTGTAAACCCTTACATAACTATATATTATTCTGGTCAGTGACCATAATAAGAATGTTCTTTCTGTCCTCTTCAGTGCCTTTGCACACTGCCCCACTGAATTATCATTTCTTATGCATCTAAAGGGGGAATATTTGTGTAAAATATTTGAGGTGATATATTAGCGAGATCTAATTTTATTTTACTGTGCCTTGGTTGTGTATACCTTTGAGTTAATGCTCACTCCTAGCAACTGCCTGGGCAGGTCCCTATAGTTTTGTTGCATTTTGGAAGTGGTTTGCCATTGTTTCCTTCTTAGGGCCCAGAGAAAGTGACTGGCCCAAGGTCATCCAGCTGGTTTTGAGACAAGGGCGGGATTAGAACTCACAGTTTCCCAGTTTCTAGCCTGATCCCTTAACTACTACACCATACTGGCTTTCTGTTTTAGATTATACCTGTATATAATTTATAATATATAATTTATAATTTAATATTATAAATTATATAATATTATAATTATATAATATATAATTTAATTTGATTTATATGCCACCCTTCTCCAGAGACTCGGGGCGGCTTACAATGCGTTAAGTAATAGCCTTCATACTTTTGTATATTTATATTTATACAAAGTCAGCTTATTGCCCCCAACAAACTGGGTCCTCAATTTACCCACCTTATAAAGGATGGAAGGCTGAGTCGACCTTGAGCCTGGCTCGGATTGAACTCGCAAGTAATTGCAAGTAATTGCAGGCAGCTGGATCTTAAATGCTGCCTTTGTAGGAGGCATTACCCCCCTACGCTACTCAGGCTCTTGCGTGTATGTATTTATTTATTTTTATTTTGAATTGCAGTTAGGTTCTTTCCTGTCTCTATCCATTTCTTAATGGTGTCTCCCCTTCCCAGAACTTCTTCAATGGGACCATTGAAAATTCTGTGTCTTTCCCCCCTCCCCAAATAGTCTAAATTTCAACTTTATGGGAAATTAAATTTCTAGTATTGATTGAACTTACTATAACTCCTACTTCCAATCTGTGATTTCTACTGTATTATCTATAGTTCTTAATATATAACAGAATGTTATGGGGAGTTGGATGGGGCCTTGGAGGTCTTCTAGTCCAACCCCATACTTGAGCAGGAGAGTCTATACCACTCCAGACAAATGGCTGTCCAGTCTCTCTTGGAAAGCCTCCAATGATGGAGCACCCATAACTTCTGAAGGCAACTTTTGTTCCACCGATTAATTGTTCTTACTATCAGGAAATTTCTCCTTATTTCTAGGCAGGTTCTCTCCTTGATAAATCATTAAAATAATAAATATCAACATTAAAATTGATGAAAGGTCATCAAAGATGAGGAGGGAGTAAGACGTAGATGGAGAAAAGGTCTTATCTCAGTTCATTAATCACCTCCAGTATGACACGGCCCCAGGCCAATTGGCACACAGCCAGGTTTTGAAGCTCTTCTGGAAAGCCAAAAAGGTGGGTATGGATCTCATCAAGAGTGGGCTTCAAAAATTTTAGCAAGGGGTCCTCCGCTTGGTTGCTGGGTGGGCATGGCCATGGTGGGCATGGCCTAGTCAGCCTCCTGCACCACTGCCCATGTTTTTGCCCTCCCCAGGCTCCGGAGGCTTTTCTCAAGTCTCCAGGAGGGCAAAAATGGCCTCCCCAGGCTCCAGAGACCCTCTGGAGACTGGAAACAGGCCCGTTTCTGGCCTTTCTGAACTTCTGGTAGGCCCCTACACTTACCTGCATCCAAAGCAGGCCATGTGGGGGCTCTTTGGAGGGGCGGGGCGGGATGGGAAGGGAAGGGAAGGGCCAGCCAGGATTGGGATTTGGGGGTTCTCCGAACTGCACAGAATCTTAGCTAGAGGTTCTCCTGAACACCTGTGAATCTCCAGCAGCCCATCCCTGGACCTCATCTCAAGAGGGACATGAGGTTCCAGAGGATGCCATGGGAGAAAAGCTCTTCTCTTGGACCATGACAACCAGAATTCCTTGAGTTGACGTGGTCTGTGGCATGTGTCCTCTTCCAACGCAGGTTTAGTGAGATGGTTCCTCAGGTAACCTGGGCCCATACCATGAAGGCTTTTAAAGGTGAGAACCAACACCTTGGATGTCCCAAAGGTGCTTCTTCAAGAGGCAACTGGTTTTTCTTTGAAGATGTTTCATTTCTCATCCAAGAAGTTTCTTCAGCTCTGAAGAAGCTTCCTGGATGAAGAAGCTGAAGAAGCGTCTTGGAGAAACGAAACATCTTCAAAGAAAAACCAGAAAGTCCAATTGCCTCTTGTAAAAGCACCTTTGGGACAACCATAACCTGTAGGACTGAGAAGTTCCACAGAACACCTTGAACTGGACCCATAATATGGGCTGATCTTAGAAAATGTTGGCTGATCTTAGATTTGAACCATTTAGTCAGATGGGAGACCTCAAAGACATCGCAGAGTTGTTGCCTCTAGAGCGGGCAGGGGGGAGAAAACCCCCAACCCATATCTTGAAAGAAGGCATCTCTGCCTTAGAATTAAGAGAGCAGGAGGAAGCTGATGCAAAGCAGGCGAGACCATGTCATGCACTTTGGCAAGGGCAGGGATTTCTTTATTGGGATTTTGGAGGGGGAAAGTATTTTTAGAAGTTGCTTATTTATAACGGTATGTTAGGTCTATTTTGAGAGAGCCAGTGTGGTCTGGTGGCGAAGGCTTCAGCCTAGGAATCAAGACACCGTGAATTCTAATCCCACTTTAGGGACAAAGCCCCCTTGGGCCAGTCCGGTGGTGGGTTTCAACTTTTTTTTACTACCGGTTCTGTGGGTGTGGCTTGGTGGGCGTGGCATGACTTGATGGGTGTAGCTTGGTGGGCATGGCAGGGAAGGATACTGTAAAATCTCCATTCCCTTCCCAGTCCAGGGGAAGATTATTGCAAAATCCCATTTCCTCCCAATCAGCTGGGACTTGGGAGGCAGAGAATAGATGCGGGCGGGGCCAGTCAGAATTTTTACTACCGGTTCTCCGAACTACTCAAAATTGCCGCTACCAGAACTGGTCAGAACCTGCTGAAACCCACCTCTGGGCCAATCCCTCTCTCTGAGGCCTGGGAAGAAGAATGTCAGCGGTCAACCATTTCTGGAAAAAAACTTGCCAAGGAAACTGCAGGGACTTGTCCTGGGAGCCTCGACTCAGATGCCAATCGTTGGACTGTGAGCAGGGACTGGGTTCAACCCAACCTCGGCATTTTCGTTTGGTGGAAGTGGTTTCGGTCAGAGCATCCGGCTTCTTCTGGAAACAAACGATTTGCAAGGAAGGAAGGAAAGCTCACTTCCACACCTAGGAATGGGCATGCGGCAATATGAAAACTTGCTCAGTCACTCATGGAGAACTCTCCAAAGACTGGGGGGGGGGGGGGGAATTTTGGTGTGATGGGAGAAACTTGCAAAAAAGGATATTTTTGGTGGATTTTTTGCAGCCCCCCCCCCCTCTCTCTTCCTCCCACTCCTCTCCTCTCCTCTCCTCTCCTCTCCTCTCCTCTCCTCTCCCCTCCCCTCCCCTCTCCTCTCCCTTCCCTTCCCTTCCTTTCCCTTCCTTTCCTTCCTTTCCTTTCCTTTCCTTTCCTTTCCTTTCCTTTCCTTTCCTTTCCTTTCCTTTCCTTTCCTTTCCTTTCCTTTCCTTTCCTTTCTTCCCTTCCCTTCCCTTCCCTTCCCTTCCCTTCCCTTCCCTTCCCTTCCCTTCCCTCTCCTTTTCCTTTTCTTTTCCCTTTCCCTTTGTTCCTTCCCTCTCTCCCTCTCTCACACACCTTACTGCCAATAAAATGGAGTAGAAGACTCCAGAACCCTTTTTCTATAGTATGCTTTATCTACCCTGCTTTCACCTGGGTAATTTCTTTCAAGTTTTATTCTTGAAAAAGTGTTGCTGATGGAGTAGTTGTCTGAGAACCTTGTACATTGATAAATGCAATAAAACAGAAATAAGGAATTACCCTCAGCACCTGCACCCTAGGGCAGTGAAGGGAGTTTGCAGAAAGATGGAGCAGGGAAAAAAACCTTGAGAGAGAGAAAGAGAGAGAGAGAGTCAGGAGGATGAAAGGAAGGAGAAAATAATCATGGTTCCAGGACGACACGTGGTCTGCCCAGATTCCTTGTGGAAGCTGTCCTGGGAAAGAGATGTTGGTCCTCTTTCAGAAATGGCGAGTTCTGCCTATGATCTATTTCAGGGCTGGGAAAGTAAGCAGGCACCGAGCAGTCGCCTAGCAACCTTTCTCTCTGGGTGTGTGTGCATACATGCATTGTGTATGTCGACGTGTGCATGTATATTCCTGTCTCACCCAAGGGTGGACTTCAAAAATTTTAGCAAGGGGTTCTCTGCCCAGTTGCTGGGTGGGCGTGGCCATGGTGGTGGCTTAATTGGCCTCCGGCACCATAGCAAGGATAGAAAGCATTTTTGCCCTCCCCAGGCTCCAGAGGTTTTCCTTGAGCCTCCGGGAGAGTGAAAATGGCCTCCCCAGGCTCCAAAGGCCCTTCCCGAACTTCTGGTAGGCCCATTTTTCGCTCTCCCTGAAACTCTGCGTGCACCCTGCACTTACTTGCATTCAAAATGGGTCACATGGAGACTCATGGGAGGAGCCAGCCAGGAGTGGGATTTGGGAGTTCTCTGAACTGCACAGAATCTTAACTAGAGGTTCTCCCGAACCCCTATGAACCAACCCCCAGCAGCCCACCCCTGGTCTCACCACTACCACCAACAGGAAAGATTGCATGTGCATCCTTGAGTTTGCTGGCATCCACTAATCCTCTTCACCAGAAGGAAAGGTAGAGGGTGCCCACTCACAGCGAAGTGTGACCATGGGTGGCATCAGTACCTTGAGGAGGCTAATCAGACGCTCAAACCTGGTTGCAACTTTTCTTTGCTTCCTTGTCTCTCCTGACCATCTCCGGCAAGTGACCATAAGAGAGCTCTTACCTATCCGGATGGATGCCAAGGACCCATATCTCCACCCCAATTTTGCTAACCTCTACTGTGCTATTAAAGGGATGTGGTAGCTCAGTGGCTAAGACCCTGAGCTTGTCGATTGAAAGATTGGCAGTTCAGTGGTTCAAGTTCCTAGTGCTGTGTAATGGGGTGAGCTCCTGTTACTTGTCCCAGCTTCTGCCAACCTAGCAATTCGAAAGCACTTAAAAATGCAAGTAGAAAAATAGGGACCACCTTTGGTGGGAAGGTAACAGAGTTCCATGCGTCTTTGGCATTGAGTCATGCTGGTCACATGACCACGGAGACATCTTTGGACAGCGCTGGCTCTTTGGTTTTGAAACGGAGATGAGCACTGCCCCCTAGAGTCAGGAACGACTAGCACATATGTGCGAGGGGAACCTTTACCTTTAACCTGGTTGCAACTTTTCTTTGCTTCCTTCTCTCTACTGACCTGTCCCTGGCAAGTGATCATAACAGAGCTCTTACCTATCTGGATGGATGCCAAGGACCCATATCTCCACCCCGATTTTGCTAAACTCTACTGCGCTATTCCTCAACACACCTGTGCACACCCCCCTACAGAATTTGCAGTTAGGGCTGTTTTGGATTGCAAGAGTTGTTGGCATTTACACTAGGCTGTCCTTTTATATGCTTCTGCCTTGACTGTTCCTCTGCGCAGGGCTAAAAATAGAGCTCTGGGCTGTGGGAGGGAGAGAGAGAGAGATTGAGAGAGAGAGAGAGAGAGAGAGGGAGGGAAAGAGGGAGATTTCCGAAGACATGAACAGGCAAATGTAAAGAATTCCTTCCCAGCCAGTGCAGGGTAAAATCAGTTGGGCTCCTGGGCTCCCAAGCTTCCTCATGATTTCTGACTCAGAACAGGCCAAGTGTTGCAGAATCAGGAGCCAAAGATGGGCCTATCAATGGGGGAATGGCCAGATGTACCCACCAAGCCAGAGGTCCATTTGTCTAGGACCGTGATTGCGAATCTATGGCACATGTGCTAGAGGTGGCATGCAGCGCCCTCTCGGTGGGCATACGAGCCGTCACTCCAGTTCAGCTTTGCCGTGCATGCACGTGTGCCTCCCACCGGCCAGCTGGTCTTTGGGTCTCTGCCGTGCATGCGCGGGGGGCGGGGCACATGCAGGGGTGCGCAGGCACATGCGGGGGGCAGGCGCGTGCATGCACGAGGGTGGGGAATGTGTGGGGATGTGTGTGCATGCGTGGAGGTGGGCACATGAACAGGGGCCATGCATGCATTGAATTTTGGAGGTGCACGTGCATACTTTGGCCACTCAGTCCGGAGAAGGTTAGCCATCATCTGGTGTAGGATGTGGGGGCCATTGCAAACGCCATAATTCTAGCACGATCTTAATGCAAAACACGGGAATCCAACCTTGGCAAGTTTTTTTTTCCTTTTTAAAAAATATTTTTTATTGAGTATTTTACATTTTAAAACCAAACACACAATAGCAAAAGAAGCCAAGAGACAAAAACAAAAAACAAAAAGACATGCACATCAGACGTTAAAATACAATACTAACAACAGATATATACAATTTTACAACTTTCTGCATCCCTTGGGAATTCCTTGGGAGTTGAACTCCTCAAATCTTAAATTTGCCAAGGTTGTGTGTTGTGTGAGTGTGGGGCAGGGCTGGGTTCTAATTTTTTTTACTACCAGTTCTATGGGCGTGGCTTATTTTGTGGGTGTGGCTTATTTTGTGGGTGTGGCTTGATGGTTATGTGACAATTATTTAGGATTTAGCAGAGGTACTGGTCTACCAGGCTGTACCAATCTATCCATTTATTTCTGCAGGCACTGATCTACTCATGTATTTTTGCAGGCACTGGTCTACTCATGTATGTTTGCAGGCACTGGTCTATTCATTTGTTTTCTTTTAACACTGATCAGCTGTAGGGCGGCCCTTTGAAGCCCCTCAGCAAGAGTTTAAACAATTTTTTCCCTCTAGCCAGCAGCTGGGACTCAGGAGGCAGCAACAGATTGGGGGGTGGGGCCAAATAAAAGATAAGAATGATGCGGCGGTGTGGGGGGCGGGTGGGAGGCGGGGGGGGGGGCAGAACCGGTTTGGTGACAGCATATCGTCACCGCTACCAGCTCGGCGGAACCAGGCCAAACCGGAAGGAACCCACCATTGGTGTGGGGAAATCAATTGTGCCCATCTCTTGGTAATCAGAAACCTAGCCAAGAAACACCTTTTCTAAAAAAAAAAATAGTAATAATGAAAAAAGTATTCTTTATTACAACCATTCTTTGCTTGGCATGCATTTTTTATTTTATTTTTTAATTGAATTTGTTCATCGTCCATCTTGCTGCAAGACGATCCTAGGCGGCTTACAATATTTGTTTTTTTAAAGAGATATTTTCCTAACTAGAAAAGTAAAGTACAGTGGTACCTCAGTACAGGTCCACTTACGACCGCAATTGAGCCCAGCATTTCTGTTGCTAAGTGAGACAGTCATTAAGTAATGATGGGATGATGATCTGGATGGGGAAGAACAGGCTCCGACTCAACCCTTCCAAGACTGAATGGCTGTGGATGCCGGCGTCCCGATATAGCCAGCTGATACCATCGCTGACTATTGGTGGCGAGTCATTAGCCCCCACAGAGAGGGCTCGCAACTTAGGTGTCCTCCTGGACACACGGTTGTCTTTAGAAGAGCATATGACAGCCGTGGCCAGGGGTGCTTTTTATCGGGTTCGCCTGATTCGCCAGTTGCGGCCCTTTCTAGATCGGGACTCCTTACGCACAGTCACTCATGCCCTCATCACTTCCCGTCTGGACTACTGTAATGCTCTCTACATGGGGTTCCCCTTGAAGTGCATACGGAGGCTCCAACTGGTCCAGAATGCAGCTGCGCGGGTGATATTGGGAGTGACATGGCGCTCACATGTGACACCACTCCTACGCGAGCTGCACTGGCTTCCGGTGGTCTTCCGGGTGCGCTTCAAGGTGTTGGTTCTTACCTTCAAACTCCTCCATGGCTTAGGACCTGGGTATTTACGAGACCACCTTCTGCAACCGATAACCTCCCACCAACCAGTACGCTCCCACAGGGTAGGCCTTCTCAGGGTGCCATCACTAAAGCAATGCCGACTAGTGGTTCCCAGAGAAAGAGCCTTTTCTGTTGGGGCACCTACCCTTTGGAACAGGTTACCCCCAGGGATACGAATGATCCCAGATCTTCGTACTTTCCGTCGTGCAGTTAAGACCTTTCTTTTTCACCAAGCCGGTCTGGCATAAATCTTTTCTAATTTTTTAAATCTTATGCTGAAGTTTCTTTACTGTTGAGCCAAACTGGCTTAATTATTTATATTCATATGTATGTCATTTTAACTGTTCACCGCCCTGAGTCCTTCGGGAGAAGGGCGGTATAGAAATTGAATAAATAAATAAATAAATAAATAAATAAATAAATAAATAAATAAATAAATAAATAAATAAATAAATAAATAAAAGTAAGTTTTGCCTCATTTTACGACCTTTGTTGTTAAGCGAATCGTTGCAGTGGGTAACTTAGCAACCCTGTCGTTAAGTGAAATCTGGCTTCCCCATTGACTTTGCTTGTCAGAAGGTCACAAAAGGGGATAGCGTGACCCTGCAACGGTCATAAATATGAAGCAGTCGCCAGGCATCTGAGTTTGGATCCCATGATTATGGGGATGCTGCAAAGGTCGTAACTGTCAAAAATGGTCATAAGTCACTTTTTCCAGGGCTGTTGTAACTTTGGACGGTCACTAAATGAACTGCTGTAAGTCAAGGACTATCCATAATCATTCTTAATTGGTTCCAGAAGGTGTAATGCAGAGGTCTTCAAACTCATCAGCTTTAAGATTTGTGGACTTCAACTCCCAGAATTCTGGAGAATTCTGGGAGTTGAAGTCCACAAGTCTTAAAGCTGCCAAATTTGAAGACCTCTGGTTTAATGAGTGTCAAAAACGATGAGTACCAAGCAAGCTTTTCCCATAAGGAACAATGTAATGAGTCACAAGGCAGCCGACACCAACAAGTTCTAGCTTGTTCATTGAGTACGGAACAAATGATGAATATTGGGACCAAATTTTTACATCAAAATGCATTGAGTATTGAATTCGATGCGTTTCAAATCAGCTGAGTATTAAGGTACCACTGTACTTGGGTCAGATCAGGCTGGCTGGCTAGGGAATTCTGGGAGTTGAAGTCCACAAGCCTTACACTTGCCAAAGTTGGACACCCCGATCTAAAATCAAACCGGAGTGTTTTCCCTTCATTCACTTCCAACCAGTGGTAGGTTCCTCCTAATTCGGCCTGGTTCTGCCGTGCCAGTAGCGGTGATGATATGATGTCACCGAACCAGTTCTGCCCGCCCCCCCCCCCCACATTATTCTTACCTTTTATTGGACCCCACTCCCAATCTATTGCTGCCTCCTGAATCCCAGCTGATTGGCTAGAAGGAAAAAAACTGTTTAAACTCTTGCCGCGGGGCTTCAAAGGGCTGCCCTACAGCTGATCAGTGGTAAAAGGTAGTGTGGTGGTAGACCGGTGCCTCCAAAAGCATATGAGTAGACCGGTGCCTGCAAAAATAAATGGGTAGACCGGTGCCTGCAAAAATTAATGGGTAGACCGGTGCCTCCAAAAACAAATGGGTAGACCGGTGCCTCCAAAAACAAATGGGTAGACCGGTGCCTCCAAAAACAAATGAGTAGACCAGTGCCTCCAAAAACAAATGAGTAGACTGGTGCCTGCAAAAATAAATGAGTAGACCAGTGCCTCCAAAAACAAATGAGTAGACTGGTGCCTGCAAAAGTAAATGAGTAGACCAGTGCCTCCAAAAATAAATGAGTAGACAGGTGCCTCCAAAAATAAATGAGTAGACCGGTGCCTCCAAAAACAAATGAGCAGACCAGTGCCTCCAAAAACAAATGGGTAGACTGGTACAGCTCTGCAAGCAGTTAAAAGCCTGGTAGACCAGTACCTCTGCTAAATCCTAAAGAATTGTCACATGACCCTCAAGCCACACCCACAAAATAAGCCACGCCCACAGAACCGGTAGTAAAAAAAAATTTAGAACCCACCCCTGCTTCCAACGGTTGCTTAGCAGCTTTCCAGCTCTGCCTTGGCAAGATCTGATCCAAGTACTTTAATTTTCCAAACGTGCCTAAAAAAAGCAAGTGTTGTATGCCGCCCAGAGTCGCTGCGTAGCAAGATGGGCGGCCAACAAACTGAACAAATAATTAAAATTTAAAAAAAAAACGCCTGGCAAGCGAAGAATAGCTGTGATGAAGAAAGCGTCTCCATTTTTATCTTTTATTTCCCAGGGAAGGTGCTTCTTTAATGGAAATGAACACAACAACTTCATGGCTATGTTTCTGATTACCAGGCAATGATACAATTCATCCCCCCCCACACACACACACACTGTTGTCAAGAAACTCCAAAAAGTCCAGGCTTGTTTTTGAAGAATTTTCAGGGCTGGGTTGCCATGGCAACCAAAGAGTTGCTTTCCAGGCCTCGGATGGGCTCTCCGCATCCAATTTTGGGCTGTGGGTGGGTGCACTCTGTGGACAGTTGCTATTCTTGTCCGTTCCTAATCGGAGAAGAGCTCGCCGTGGCTACGGGTGCTACGTCAGAAAAGCACTTTTCGTTGTATGTTTTAGGATTTCGCCCAGGAGGTGGGCATAGCTCTGCGCTGGCTCGTCAGTTTAAACCTACCGCTTGCCAGCACGTTGGCTCTAATTCAACTTGCAGCGTGTAGGCAAGCCATTCGAAGGGAATAAGCTGCAGGTGAGGACGGAGGGACAGAGGCGGAGAAGGTCTCTTCCCTTGGCTGTCCACTGCTTGCAGTTTTTGCCAATGCCACTAGATCCTGCTTATATGAGCTTGTGAAGCTTGCCCTTTCCCTCCCCTCCCCTTCTTCCCCCTTCCCTTCTCCTTTCCTTTCCTTTCCTTTCCTCTCCTCCCCTCTCCTCCCCTCCTTTCCCTCCCCTCCCCTCTTCTCTTCTCTTCTCTTCTCCTCTCCTCTCCTCTCCTCTCCTTCCTGTCCTTTTGCTCCCCTTTCCTGCCCTTCCCTCCCCTTCCCATTTACTCCCCTCTCCTCTCCTCCACTCTCCTCCCCTTCCCTTCCTTGCCCTCCTCTTCTCTTCTCCTCTCCTCTCCTCCCCTCCTTTCCCTCCCCCTTTCCTCTCTTCTCTTCTCTCCTCTCCTTCCTGTCCTTTTGCTCCCCTCCCCTCCTTTTCCTCCCCCTTTCCTCTCTTCTCTTTTATTCTCTTCCCCTTTCCTCTTCTCTCCTCCCCTCCCCTCCTCTCCTCTCTTCTCTCTCTCTTTTTAAAAAAAATTGATTTATATGCCACCCTTCTCCGAAGACTCAGGGTGGCTTACAATGCGTTAAGTAATAGCCTTCATACTTTTGTATATTTATACAAAGTCAGCTTATTGTCCCCACAAACTGGGTCCTCAATTTACCCACCTTAGAAAGGATGGAAGGTTGAGTCAACCTTGAGCCTGGGGAGATTCGAACTGGTGTAATTGCAGACAGCTAGATGTTAATTACGGTGCTTTAGTCTGCAGAGTTAAACCAGGCTCCTCTCCTCTCCTCTCCTCCTCTCCTCTCCTCTCCTCTCCTCTACTCTACTCTATGCTCTCCTCTCCTCTCCTCTCCTCTCTCCTCTCCTCTCCTCTCTTTCCTGTCCTTTTGCTCCCCTCCCCTCCCCATCTCCTCTCCTCTTCCCCTTTCCTCTTCTCCCCTCCCCTCCCCTCCCCTCCCCTCTCTTCTCCCTCCCCTTTTTTCCCCATCCTCTCCCCTCCCTTTCCTCCCCTCCAAATGTGCTTGTAAGTCAGGGACTCCCTGTCCTGTCAAAATGGCAGCGGAAATGGGTAGAACCATTTGTAAGCCACTATAGCCTCCTTATTGGTGAGTTGGTGGTGATGGTGGAGGCATATAGATTTCATAAACAAATAAATAAACAAATAAACAAAACCTATGAAGGGACCCAGGTGAGCATCTGATAGCTAAGTTATTTAGCAGCTGATGGGGTGATGTGAAGAGGCTTTGAACCTGTGATACTACTTCTGGCAAGTAATTTCCAAACTGAATTAGCAAGTGGGACTTTTCTCCTTGAAAGCCCTGGGCTCCCAGGACAGTTCTTCAGAGCAGCGCTCTGACTCAAGAGAAGGAGAGTCCCATCTTCCCATCTCTTGTACTTACAGTGTTGGAACTCTGGTGGGAATGAACGTGTAGGTTTACATCAGGGGTGGATTCTACTTACCTTTACTACCGATTCGCATCGCACCTGCTTCTGTGCATGCACAGATCAACTTTGATGACGTCTGGGTCAGTGGGCAGAGCCTCCCGATGGTTTTATTACCAGTTCTTGCAAACCGGTCCGAACCAGGGGCAACCCTCCACTGGTTTATATGCTAAGAGACTGGTGCTCGTGTGCCTAGAAAGAACCCATGTTTCAGGGTTTCCTGGGATCCCTGTCTCTGTAGGTTTCAATGTTATTAAGGTAGACCAGACAGGAATGACAATCAAATGAGCTAATTCTACCTTATTGTAAAAGTGCAGAATCATGCAAGTTTGAAAATACAAATCTCCCGCTCTCTGCTTTACAGACTGGGAAACTAGGGAAGGTGTCTTCTCAGCCTTTTGCCCTATACGCGATCCAGCTGTGTATAAACCTTCTCTTACCTCATTATTCTCTATGCAGTGTGTCTTCAGCCCATCTCCCCAGATTCTTCCCACATACCATTCCATCTATCCAGAATGGTATAAAGCAAGGGCCCCCAACCCCTGGACCATGGTCCACTACCGAGCCGTGGCCTGTTCAGAACCAGGCCATGGAAGTGATGGGCAAGCATGCACACACGCCATGCAGTTCTACTTCAGAGGTAGGTTTCACATAATTTTACCAACAGGTTCGTCGTGCGCTGAAAATGTGAGCACACACGGCTTGCATGTATGAGTGCATGTGGCTTGCACATGTGAGCACGTACTGCTTGAATGCATGCGTGTGGCTTAGAAAATATGGCTAAATAGGACGTCATAGAGCCAGGGCGGGTGGGTGGGCCCATCACCCACAGGTCGCCATACTGGTTCACCTGAACTGCTTCGAACCGGCTGAATACCACCACTGTTCTACTTGCTCATGCAGCAGGCAGGCGAGCATGCACGTGCAGCTCCATTTGTGCAGACATGGAGCTGTGCATGCATCTGCCCATCCCTCATATGGAACCATCCCCCCTCTCTCCCCACCGCTGATCCACAAAACCAGAAAGAGACCGTTGGTATAAGGACCAGGGGTGGGTTCTACCGGTTTGCAATGGGAGTGTGCATGCACACTTCTGCACATGTGCAGAAGCTTCTGCACATGCGCAGATCATTCATGATGATGTCCAGGCAGGTGGGCAGAGCCTCCTGCTGCCGTTAGTACCAGTTTTCAAGAACTGGACCAAACTGGGAGCAACCCACTACTGATAAGGACTCCAGCCTTGGCCAGGGGGTTGCACTAGAAACACGCTTTCATTGAGGGCCGTATCAGGGTTGTTTTTGACCTTAGGGGCCCAGGATGGGCGTGGCCAGAGTGGGCATGGCCAGCTCACCATCACTCGTGTCGGGGGTGCCTGTGGTAGCCTGAGCGCTCTGCCAGCCGAAAAAGGGCTCCTGAGCTCCGTTTTCAGCTGCCACGCCTCCTGCAACCTTCTGCCCGTGAAAACGGAGCTCGAGAGGGCCACACACAGCCTTCCTGAGCTCTATTTTCACTGGCAGAAGCACTGAGCCTGGTAGCTCAGCAGACTAATGCATTGTGATTAACTCCAACTGCCTGCAATTTCTGTAAGTTCGAATCTCCCCAGGCTCAAGGTTGACTCGGCCTTCCATCCTTTCTAAGGTAGGTAAATTGAGGACCCAATCTGTGGGGGCAATAAGCTGACTTTGTATAAAAATATACAAAAGTATGAAGGTTATTGCTTGACACATTGTAAGCCGCCCTGAGTCTCTGGAGAAAGGCGACATATAAATAAATAATAATAATAAAAAAAAGTCGGCCGGTCCTTTGCTTTTCCCCAGTGGCCAGATCTAAGCATCCCATGGGCTGGTTCCATCCTCCAGGCCTTGAGTTTGACACCCCTTCACTAGAAGATCTCTGAGGTCCCTTCCAGCCCTCTGATTCTACGTTATATGTTCTAACACAGGGGTCAGCAACCTGTGGCTCTGGAGCCGCATGTGGCTCTTTCACCCCTCTGCTGCGGTTCCCTATTGCTCAAAATATGCGTCATAACTATTAATGTGTGATACCTGCCGGCAGGTGATTTATTGAGCTTTTCAACCCCCGGTAGGCCAACCATAAATAAATCCAAGAAAAGAAAAGTTTCAGAAGAAAAACAGAAAGTTTAATTCAACTCCATATGCTAGTTTTGTGGCCGCTCAAGAAATAGTCAGGCACGGGAAGGGTTTTGTGGCTCCCGGTGTTTTCTTTTCTGTGGGACATGGGTCCAAATGGCTCTTTGAGTGTTTAAGGTTGCAGACCCCTGTTCCAACATGACATCTACAATCAGTTTTCATATGACGTCCTCTGTAGAAGAAAAAGAATATATCCTTAAGTGCTCAATTTGAGGAAATGAAGAACAAGAGAATCTAGGCAAAATCCTCAAAGTTGGACGGTGAGATCTTTACTAAGTTACAAAGATCTTAACAACACTGGAAATTTTTAAGACGATGTTGGATAAACCATTTGTCTGAAGTGATGTAGGTTTCCCTGCCTAAGCAGGGGGTTGGACTAGAAGACCTCCAAGGTCCCTTCCTACTCTTTTATTCTATTCTATTATTTAGAACACGTGCATGTGAGAATGGTTTTTCTTTCAAGGGACAAGCCTCTCTCCAGCAGGCTTCCCAGGTTTCAGTTTACATTTCAGCCCACCTCTTTTTACATTATCTTAAGTGTTCCTGGGAATCTGTGAGGGTTTGGGCAAGACCGCAGAACTGGAATTTAAAACAAAACGGTGATAGCTACATTAAAGCTAAGTGATTTTTTTTTTATTATTAAAATGTCCTGGGATATGACCTAGTTTTTGCAGGATCTATTATAACAGATGTTTTGCTCCTTTGCCAGCTTCACTTTTAAGAGAGCAATTGCTGCTAATCCTGTGGTCTCTCTCTCTCTCTCTCTCTCTGCTCTTCTGGAGATGGTCTCTTTTTCACCAAGGATCTTGGTGGTGCAGAGGACTAAAGTGCTGTTGAAGTAGCACTTAGTTGCCAGCTGCCTGCAATTACTGCGAGTTCGAATCTCGCCAGGCTCAAGATTGACTCAGCCTTCCATCCTTCCGAGGTAGCTAAAACGAGGACTCGGATTGTGGGGGCAATAAGCTGACTTTGTATAAAAAAGAATACCGCTTAGGGGGGCCGAAAGCCCTACTAAGCAGGTATATACAAAAGTGTGAAGGCTATTGCTTAATGCATTGTAAGCCGCCCTGAGTCTCCGGAGAAGGGCGGCATATAAATCGAACCAATAAATAAATAAATAAGGGTCATTTGATCATCATCAGCCGACTTACAACCACAATTGAGCCCAACATTTCTGTTGCTAAGTGAGACAGTTCTTAAGTGAGTTTTGCCCCATTTTACGACCTTTCTTGGCACCGTCATAAAGTGAATCACTGTGGTTGTTAACTGAGTCACATGGTTGTCCGGTGACTCTGGCTTCCCCCTTGACTTTGCTTGACAGAAGGTCGCAAAAGGGGACCCCAGGACCCTGCAACCGTCATAAATATGAGTCAGTTGCCAAGCACCCAAATTTTGATCCATGAAGATGTTGCAACGGTCATAAGTGTGAAAAACAATCCTAGGTCACTTTTTTCAGGGTCGTCGTAACTTTGAACAGACGCTGAAAAAATTGATGCAAATTGAGGGCTTACCTATATCTGCAAAATTATTAGATATACTCTGTGAACTGCTAAGGCAGGTCTGCCTTCGCCCTCTTCCTGCCTATCAGGAAGGAAGGCAGGAAGTAACCCTAGTGGTGCAGTGGTTAGAATGCAGTATTGCAGCTAAGCTCTGCCCACAGCTAGGAAGTTCAATCCTGACCAGCTCAAGGTTGACCCAGCCTTCCATCCATCAGAGGTGGATAAAATGAGGACCCAGGTTGTTGGGGGCAATAATGCTGACTCTGTAAACTGCTTAGAGAGGGCTGTAAAGAACTATGAAGTGGTATATAAATCTATTGCTTGTGGAAGGAAGGAAGGAAGGAAGGAAGGAAGGAAGGAAGGAAGGAAGGAAGGAAGGAAGGAAGGAAGGAAGGAAGGAAGGAAGGAAGGAAGGAAGGAGAGATGGGTTCTACTTACATTTACTATTGGTTCGCATCGTGCTCTCTCACACACACTCTTCTGCGCATGCGCAGATCACTTATGATGACATCTAGGTCAGTGGGCGGAGCCTCCTGCCGTTTTTACTACTGGTTCTATAGAACTGGTCTGAACCAGGGGCAACCCACTACAGGAAGGAAGGAAGGAAGGAAGGAAGGAAGGAAGGAAGGAAGGAAAATGAGAAGGAAAGAAGGGAAAGAAGGAAAAGGAAGGAAGCCATAGTGGCACAGTGGTTAGAATGCCGTGTTGCAGACTAATTCTTCCCACTGTCAGGAGTTCAATCCTGACCGGCTCAAGTTTGACTCAGCCTTCCATCCAACAGAGGTGAATAAAATAAGGACCCAGATTGTTGGGGGCAATATGCTGACTCTGTAAACCACTTAGAGAGGGCTGGAAAGCGCTGTAAAATGGTATTTGAATCTAAATGCTATTCCTTCCTTCCTTCCTTCCTTCCTTCCTTCCTGCCTGCCTGCCTGCCTGCCTGCATTTGGGGGTGCGTGCATGCCCGCATTCGCATGCACATGCGTTTTGGGCACTTGGTCCGGAAAAGGTTAGCCATCATTGGAATAAGGGCATTTGCAAATGTGGTCAAAAAAGTCACATGACTGTGTAATTTAACACATACACCCTTTTTAATGTGCAATTGTACAGTCATGGCCGCCATCCTGGCTTTTTGGACTACCTCCTGCAGGTGCTCCCACAATAGCAATAGCCCTTAGACTTATATACTGCTTCACAGTGCTTGCCAACCCTCTCTAAGCGGTTTACGCTTAGAGCCCCCAACAATCTGGGTCCTCATTTTATCCACCTCGGAAGGATGGAAGGCTGGGTCAACCTTGAGCCTGATGAGATTCAAACTGCCAAAATGCAGGCAGCCGGCAGTCAGCAGAAGTCGCCTGCAGTACTGCATTCTAACCACTGCACCACCGAGGCTCAACAGCATTAATGTAGACTCTGTGGTTCAAAAACATCTCATAATACAATTTGTATTCAAGGTTGTCTCAAATAAATTGCATTTCAAACACAGTCTTTGATGAAAATCTTTCATTTATTAAGCACGACATTCTAACTCCAACTCCATCGTAGCCAACACTGACTTCCTGACCCAAAACCCTCCCTTTCCTTTCCCCACTCCTCTGCACTCATTGGCCATCTTCCAAGTCACTCTACCCCTAATCTACTGCTCCAGCTCAAAGGAATTCCCCCCTCCCATCCCATCTCCTAGGGGATATTATCTCCAGGGAAAATAAGTAGATGAAAAGTCAAACATCCCTTTCCAAATGCCTCCGCTTCTCCTCCTTATGTCAGCACTAGAGTGAATGCGGCTTGGAGTGCTGACAATATGCTTCTTGGAGCAATGGTCTCTAACTGCATATAAGTACACACTCTTTCCGCTTATCCATTTACTCCGTGATGGTGAACCTATGGCACGTGTGCCAGAGGTGCATGTGGAGCCATATCTGTGGGCACACGAGTGTTGTCCTAGCTCAGCTCCAGCACGCATGTGCGTGCCGGCCACTTGATTTTTGCCCCTTCTGGACCCAGTGGAAGTTGGGAAACAGGGTGATTCTGGCTTCCAGAGGGTCTTAGGGGGGTGGGGAAGCTGTTTTTGCCCTTCCCAGGCTCCAAAAAAGCCTCTGGAGCCTGGGGAGGATGAAAAATGAGCCTACCGTGCCTACCATGCCATCGCGTGCCAAAAGCGGGGGGAGCCCGGGGGGATCACACATGCATTGAATTATGGGTGTGGGCACGAACGTGCACAACCCCCCCCCCCCACGGTCTCCACGCTTTTGGTACATGACGACAAAAAGATTAGCCATCACTGCTTTAACTGCTTTAACTGAATAAAAAGTAAGTTTAGTATTCTTCCTCATTTTATCATACAGTCCAAATTTAAGAAATCTCTTGGCACCGAAATAAATCATTTTACCTGGATGCCTGAAAAATTAAACCACCCACATTGCTGAGCACCTTAATTCTGAATCAACTAACTTCAAAATAATTCTTTTAATAGATAAACTGGCTTCTAGTTGAGAGTGAAGAACTGCCCTTCTCAAAACATTTGCCTCTTGGCTTGAACTTACATGGCCCATAAATATTTTTGATGAAAATTGAGAGTACTCAGCTCGGCTACATGCCCTGGGGAAATAATAGTCCCACTTGGGTTGGCTGACTGGAAGAGCACAATGCAACATCTCACAAATATCCTGAGCAGATAAACAATTTATCTCACTTTGAAAACAGCAGCAAACCTCTTTGCTGAGAAACTGAATTGGAAATATGCAGTCTTCCAAATGGGAATAGAATAGAATAATAATTTAAAAAAAGAATAGAATAGAATAGAATAGAATAGAATAGAATAGAATAGAATAGAATAGAATAGAATAGAATAGAATAGAATAGAATAGAATAGAATAGAATAGAATAGAATAATAGAGTAGAGTAAAGTATAACAGAACAGAACAGAATAATAGAGGAGAGGAGAGGAGAGGAGAGGAGAGGAGAGGAGAGGAGAGGAGAGGAGAGGAGAGGAGAGGAGAGGAGAGGAGAGGAGAGGAGAAGAGAAGAGAAGAGAAGAGAAGAGAAGAGAAGAGAAGAGAAGAGAAGAGAAGAGAAGAGAAGAGCATAATAGAGTAGAGTAAAGTAGAACAGAACAGAACAGAATAATAGAGTAGAGTACAGTAGAGTAGAGTAGAGTAGAATAGAATAGAATAGAATAGAATAGAATAGAATAGAATAGAATAGAATAGAATAGAATAGAATAGAATAGAATAGAATAGAATAGAATAGAATAGAATAGAATAGAATAGAATAGGAATTCTTTATTGGACAAGTTTGTCCATAGTCCATGGAAAGAACAGGTCTGCCATACATTAAAACATCTTAGAAACTAGCAAGAGATTAGACAGATACAATAGAATAGAATTCTTTATTGGCCAAGTGTGATTGGACACACAAGGAATTTGTCTTTGATGCATATGTTCTCAGTGCCCATAAAGAAAAAATAAAATATATTTGTCAAGGATCATAAGATACAACACTTAGCGATGGTCATAGGATACTAATAGGTCATAGGATTCCTAATCATACTAGGAAACAATAAAAACAATATAAATTGTAAAGATACAAGCAACATGGATATAGCCATAAGTAGGAAGAGATAGGTACTAGTAAGGATGAGAAGAACTACAGTCTTACTAATTAATTTGACAGTGTTGTGGGAATTAGTTGTTTAGGAGAGTGATGGCATTCGGGGGGGAAACATGTCCTTGTGTCTTGTTGTGGTGTGCAGAGCCCTATAGTGTCACTTTGAGGGTAGAAGTTGAAACAATTTATGTCCAGGATGTGAAGGGTCTGTAGATATTTTCACAGCCCTCTTTTTGACTGGTGCACTATACAGATCCTCAATGGAAGGCAAGTTGGTAGCAATTGTTTTTTCTGCAGTTCTAATTATCCTCTGCAGTCTGTGTCTGTCTTGTTGGGTTGCAGAGCCAATGAGTTGGTTTGGGTTATTATTATGGGAGCAGGTGAAGAAACAAATTCTGGCTCGATTCAGATGAAAATAGAAAGTAGCATTGAGGTCCTATCTGCCTACACAACTTCTTATCTCCAAATTTTCACAGCTGATATGACAATTTCGACAGTCTCTCTCTTGACATGATGGGACTACAGTTACAGTCCAAAGAGTGCTTAGTAAATTCCAGAAAACTCGTGTTTGGGGGGGTCTTTGTTACTTTGGAAGTAAAAACCAAGAGATAAATGATTTAGTGCCCTACCTTTTCCATGGCAGTTGGAACTCAAGCTCTGGAGATATATAACGCAGGGGTGAAATCCAGCAGGTTCTGACAGATTCTGGAGAACCGGTAGCAGAAATTTTGAGCAGTTTGGAGAGCCGGCAAATACCACCTCTGGCTGGCCCCCAGAGTGGGATGGGAATGGGGATTTTGCAGTATCCTTCCCCTGCCATGCCCACCAAGCCACGCCCACAGAACCGATAGTAAAAAAAATTGGATTTCACCACTGACATAATGTGATGTCCTTGGTGCTCTCTGAGCTGGATGTTTCATTATCCAACTAGGCAACATTATCAGTGTAATCCTGGACTCATGGCTGTCTTTAGAAGGGCATATGACGGCCGTGGCCGGGAGGAGTTTCTATCAGGTTCGCCTGATCCACCAGTTGTGTCCCTTTCTAGATCAGGATTCGTTACGCACGGTCACTCATGCCCTCGTCACCTCACACCTAGACTACTGTAATGCTCTCTACATGGGGCTCCCCTTGAGGAGCACGTGGAGGCTCCAATTGGTCTAGAATGCGGCCGCACAGGTGGTGATGGGAGCGACATGGCGCTCCCATGTGACCCCCCCTCCTGCGCGAGCTGCACTGGCTCCCGGTGGTCTTCCGGGTGCGCTTCAAGGTTTTGGTTACCATCTTCAAAGAGCTCCATGGCTTAGGACCAGGGTATCTTCGGGACCCCCTTCTGCCACAAACAGCCTCTCACCGACCAGTCCGCTCCCATAGAGAGGGGCTCCTCAGGGTGCCGTCGGTCAAACAGTGTCAACTGGTGGCCCCTGGGGGAGAGCCTTCTCTGTGGGGGCACCTACCATCTGGAACGAGCTCCCCCCTGAGATAAGGAGGTTACAGGACCTGCGTACTTTTCGCCGTGCCTTAAAAACGTTTTTATTTGAACAAGCTGGCCTGGCTTAACCTCCTTTTATATTGGGTTTTAAATATTTTTACAATTGGATTTTTAAATTGTTCGAGCCAAATTATTTAATTTGTTTTAAACGGTTTTTAACTTTTATATTATTGTATCTTATTTTGGCTGTTCACCGCCCTGAGTCCCGTCTGGGAGTACGGCAGTATATAAATTTGAATAAATAAAATAAATAAATAATATAGGTAGAACACAAAGAAGTCAATGGATTACTCCTTTCACGAGTAGATCTGGTTGCTTGTACCTGACTTGGGTTGCTGGAGTAGAATTGGATGCAGAATCTTTCATTTTTCAACAATTTTTGAAGTCTGGAATATTACAACAACTTTTAGCAATGCTATCAACAACAATTTTTCTTTTGGTCTAGACTCTCGACTTATTTACTCAGTTGCTTTATTTAATGTACAGGGCTGCCCACAAGCAGCTGGGCAACCCACAAAAAATCCCCAACTGGATACCCAGAAAACAATCCAAATAAAGTGAACCAATTATTAAAAAAACTTAATAACAACATCTGCTTGATGAAACCATCTGAACTCTTATAATTATAGCACTGGTATAACATTTGGCAGTGTTTCTTATATATGTCGGGTTTTAGCCTGACAACAGTAATGATGTAGGAAAAATGTCTGATCTTCCTAAGAAGGGATAAAATTCTGGAGCTGCATCCCTCGGGTGGAATGTGAGTTTCTTATATTGCTATAATATATCATCATCATTATTATTTTAGCCACTCAGGAGGCTCAATCCTAGGTAGAGGCAGATATTTCTCTCTCTGGGCACCATGAGAATAGATCTGCTGAACAAACTCCGCATTGGTGACAGGAAGGGCATCGGGCCATGAAAACATTCTGCTAGCTCTATTCAGTTGCCCAGACTCCACCCCACAAGGGATTATGGGGTCGTTAATAGAAGATGATTATCATTTTAGCCATGGTCTATCTATTGCAGGATGAAGGCCTCTTCTGCATGGTTTGAACCCATACAGTCCTGAACTCTCTTTTGCCAATTGAGCCCACCATACTTGCTGATGTTGTTGATCCATCTTGTTTTAGGTCTCTTTATAGATATAGATATATATATCTACCTATATCTATCTATCTATCTATCTATCTATCTATCTATCTATCTATCTATCTATCTATCTATCATCTATCTATCATCTATTTATCTATCTATATCTATCCATCTATCATTTATATATCTATCATCTATCATTTATTGATCTATCTATATCTATGTATCTATCATCGATCTATCTATCTATCATTGATCTATCTATCTATGTATCTATCTATCATTGATCTATCATCTATCTATCTATCATCTAGCTATCTATATCATCTATGTCTGTCTGTCTGTCCATCCATCCATCCATCCATCCATCCACCCATCCATCCATATCTATCTAGCTATCTAGCTATCTAGCTATCTAGCTATCTAGCTATCTAGCTATCTAGCTATCTAGCTAATCTATCATCTATCTATCTGAGTAACATGGTGGCAAAGGGGCTTACTTTGCACACTTTCCCAGCTTCTCATGCTTGTATAAGTCCATGAAAAGCCATTAGATATTGTTCTTGATTGTCAGGGCTGAAATGTAAAGGATTATAGAGCTGACCTTGGAGAAGGAAACTCAGAATAATCTCATTTTGTTGACTATCAGAGGGGACAGAGAAAAGCTTGGACAGGCTTTCAAGATAGATGGCGGTCCTTCAAAATGAACCAAGTCAAGAAACAGGGTTTAGCAGGTATTTCAGGAATATCCTTTATTATAGTAAGGTAAAAACAACAGAATCTCTCCGGAATGAAGGGGAGGTTATTTTGAGATTCTTTCTCACCCTTCTGTCTTTCGAAGGACTATGTAATATTTTCTTAAAATACTTTTAACAGCTCTTTCATTTCTTCCAAACATCAGTTGTGTTTAACTTGTTTTTTTTATAACCCACACTAGAATTCCCCAATCTGATGCTTTCCATGTTCTATCAGGTGACTGGATGCTTCTGGAATTATCAAATGATCCGGTTTTCTGGATTATCAAATTATCTGGTTCTTCCAGATCGCCAGAAACTAGAATTCCTAGCAACAATGGCTATGCTGCCTGAAATTCCAGGTACTATAACTCCCATGTACCTGGGGACAATAAACTGCCAAAGATTCCTCCATGTTAACTGGTAATCGTGCATCAAGGTTTAAGCAGGTGGTCTTTGTTATATGTCCCCGGAGATGCCAACATTGAATTTGGGACCTTGTTAACCTTCCCTTGGGAAGGAGGAAGGGGCAGAGATAACCCTTTGCCAAGGGTGGGCTGCTGGGGGTTTGCAAGGGTTCGGGATAACCTCTAGCTAAGATTCTGTGCAGTTCAGACAACCCCCAAATCCCACTCCTGGCTGGCCCTGCTCACCCCACCCCTCCCAGGAGTCCCCATGCAGCCCATTTTGGATGCAGGTAAGTGCAGGGCACGGGCGGCAGCTTGGGGAGGGCAAAATTGGGCGTACCGGAAGTTCAGGGAAAGCCAGAAACAGGCCTCCAGAGGGCCTCTGGAGCCTGGGGAGGCTATTTTCATCCTCCAGAGGCTCGAGGAAAGCATCTGGAGCAGTGGTGGGTTCCTCCCAGTTCGGCCCAGTTCTCCCGAGCCGGTAGCGGTGATGATATGACATCACCGAACCGGTTCTGCCCCCCACCTCCCGTGTTATTCTTACCTTTTATTTGGCCCCACCCCCAATCTATTGCTGCCTCCTGAGTCCCAGCTGATGGCTAAAGAGAAAAAAACTGTTTAAACTCTTGTCACGGGGCTTCAAAGGGCCGCCCTACAGCTGATCAGTGTTAAAAGAAAACAAATGAGTAGCTCAGTGCCTGCAAAAATAAATGGGTAGACCAGTGCCTGCAAAAATGCACGAGTAGATCAGTGCCTGCAAAAATAAATGGGTAGACGAGTGCCTGCAAAAATACATGAGTAGACCAACGCCTGCAACAATACATGAATAGATCAGTGCCTGCAAAAATAAATGGGTAGACCAGTGCCTGCAAAAATACATGAGTAGATCAGTGCCTGCAAAAACACATGAGTAGATCAGTGCCTGCAAAAATACATGAGTAGACTGGTGCCTGCAAAAATAAATGGGTAGATCAGGGCCTCCAAAAACAAATGAGTAGACCGGTACAGCTCTGCAAGCAGTTAAAAGCCTGGTAGACCAGTACCTCTGCTAAATCCTAAAGAATTGTCACATGACCCTCAAGCCACACCCACAAAATAAGCCACGCCCACAGAACCGGTAGTAAAAAAAATTAGAACCTGATCTGGAGCCCAGGGAGGGCAAAAGAACCCCACCCCCGCCGTGCCAGCGAGGCCACACCCACCATTGCCACGCCCACCCAGCAACTGGGCAGAGAACCCCTTGCTAAAGATTTTGACGCCCACCTCTGCCCTTTGCCCGATTTCAGCTCCCCCAGAGGCGCCACTCATTGAGGTAGCATGAATTCCTCTCCCAACTTTTTCCAAACTGCCTTTTCGAGTACAGTAGTTATTAATAGCTGCTTAACCTTGAGCGTGGTGGTGTGTTGATGATTAATTTTCTCCTGTTAAAAAAAAAAAGCACAAAGAAAGGAAAACCCTTCTAGGAAAGAAGTGTAAATCTCATTAGGATGCTGTTCTGATCCTGGTGTAGAGTTGTCATTTTATAAATAAAATTGTGGGTGTTTTGAGCACAGTCAAACTATGGCGGTGGATTTCCAGAGGGATGCCGGAATCAGGAAAAGCCCTTGGCTTGGGACTATGACTGAGCCCAAAGTTGCCGTGGCTCTGTGTGAGACAGTTGTGAAGTGACTTTTGCCACGTTTTACGACCATCCTTGCCACAGTCGCTAAGTGAATCACTGGCATTGTTAAGCTAGAAACACGGTTCTTAAGTGAATCTGGCTTCCCTGTTGACTTTGCTTGACAGAAGGTCCAAAAGGGAATCATGTGACTTTGCAGTATCCTTCCCCCAGGAGTGGGGAGGGAATGGGGTTTTGCAGTATCCTTCCCCCAGGAGTGGGGAGGGAATGGGGATTTTGCAGTGGTGAAATTCAATTTTTTTTAACTACTGGTTCTGTGGGTGTGGCTTGGTGGCCATGGCAGGGGAAGGATGCTGCAAAATCCCCATTCCCTCCCCACTCCTGGGGAAAGGATACTACAAAATCCCCATTTCCTCCCCACTCCAGCGGAAGGATGCTGCAAAATCCCCATTCCCTCCCCACTCCTGGGGGAAGGATACTGCAAAATCTCCATTCCCACCCCTCTCTGGGGCCAGCCAGAGGTGGTATTTGCCAGTTCTCCAAACTGCTCAAAAAAAAAAAAAAAGCTAGAACCACTCAAGTGAATCTGTTGACTTTGTCTTTGCTGGTCAGAAGTTACAAAAGAGGAATCATGTGACTTTGGGATACTGCGGCTGTCATAACGACATCCCAGTTATATCTGAATTGTGATCCCGGGAATGTGGGTAAGCTGCAACGGTTGTGTGAAAAAATGATCGCAGGTCACTTTGAACCCTTACGAAATAAATATTGTAAATTCAGAACTGAAGTGCAACTCATCTATTAGTGAGATTTACATGCAATATGCCTGTTGCTCTATATTTGGAGTGAGAATTTTTGAAGTTTAAAAAGTACAATATTTTTTTCCACCTTTTTCCTGGCCCTCTGTGACTCTGTCAAAACACTTTAAAAAATCTCCTTGGTTTGAACCTATAGTTGTTGAGTTTACTATACATAATGAGCACTTTTGGCTAGAGTAGTGTTTCTCAACCTTGGAAGCTTGAAGATAGGTGGACTTTAACTCCCAGAATCCCTCAGCCAGCAGCGCTGGCTGGGGGATTCTGGGAGTTGAAGTCCACCCATCTTCAAGCTTCCAAAGTTGAGAAACACTGGCCTAGAGGCTCTTTTATTTCAAATTAAGGTTTTATAACTGTGAGTAGTATCTTACAGTAGCCACTGTATAGGCTAACAGCTGCAAAGATTTTATATGCATTTTCCTGATTCTTTCTTTGGAAGAATGGTTCATTAAACCGGGAGTATGATTTAGTGTCAAGGATAAATTTGAGTAAATTTGATGCAGAATTTAATTCTAATTGGAAACAATTCCTTGATGATAATGTTATAGAGTAGACGGTTTTGGGCCACATCCAAGATTTGGGTGTTATTCCCCCCCCCCTGCCCCATAGAATCATATTTCTATTTGATCCATAATTTTCAGAGTTGATTTAATGTATTATTCATAGCTGGGTTAATGATTTGTATTGTGTTAGCCAACTATGGACAATTCTATAGGCAAACTATAGTCATCTGTTGTTTTCTTTTAATGTCACTAGTCGCATAAATTTACTTCTTTTTGTCATGTTCTCATCATATGCTAAATAATAATACATACATACCAGAGGTGAAATGCTCCCGGTCTGGACCGGATCACAAGATCCGGTAGCGATGGCGGCAGGTGGTTCGGAGAACAGGTAGCAAAAATCCCTGTGGCCCCCACCCCCACCATGCCCAACTAAGCCACACGATCATCAGAGGCTTTTTTTTTTAACTTTTAAAAGCATTTTTCCTACAACCTCTTCCGATGAAAAAATGCTTTTAAAAGTAAAAAAAAAAAGAAGCCTCTGATGATCACGTGGCTCAGTTGGGATCTTTTTTCTGCAACCTCTTGGCCGAAGAGGGGGTTAAAAAAAATGCTTTGAAAAGTCTCTGACGAATCCAGCTGAGTTCCTGATTGCCAGAAAGGCATTTTTAAAAAAGTCTCTCTGACGGTCCCAGCCGAGTTGCCTGATCGGCAGAGAGGCTTTTCAAAGCATTAGAAAAAATGCTTTGAAAAGTAAAAAAAAAAAAAAAGTTGGCCACGCCCACCCAGTCACATTACTCCCACCCCCAACCAAGCCACGCCCACAGAACCGGTAGTAACAGATTTTACATTTCACCCCTGATACATACCAGTGGTGGGTTGCCTCCCAGTTTGGACTGGTTCACAAGAACCGGTAGTAAAACCGGTGGGAGGCTCTACCCACTGACCCGGATGTCATCATAGGTCTCTGATGGCGAATCTATGGCATGCATGCCACCTGTGGCATGCGGAGCTATATCTGTCGGCACGCAAGCATTGCCGTAGCTCAGCTCCAGAGTGTGTGCACGCACTGGCCAGCTGAATTTTGGGCCTTCTGGGTCTACCGGAAGTCAGGAAATGGACCATTTCCGGCCACCAGAGGGCTTCCGGGGGGTGGGGGAGGCCATTTTTGCCCTCCCCAGGCTCCAAGAGAGCCCCTGGAGCCTGGGGAGGGCAAAAAAAGAGGCCAACCAGGCCCAACAGTAATCTTTTTGCCATCGTGTGCCAAAAGTGGAGTGGGCATGGGGGGCATTGAATTATGGGTGTGAACACACGTGCTCAGGACCCCCCCCCCACGCTGCCCCCGCTTTTGGCATGCGACGGCAAAAAAGGTTAGCCATCACTATCATAGGTGATCTGCGCATGCTCAGAAGCGCACGGGCGTGATGCAAACCGGTAGTAAAGGTAACTAGAACCAATCCCTGATGCATACACATACATATGCTAAATAATAAGTAAGTCCTCGATTTACAACAATTCATTTAGTGAATTCAAAGTAACAACAGCACAGAAAAAAGTGACTTATGACCATTTGTCACACTTATGACCGTTGCGGCATCCCCATGGTCAAGTGATCAAAATTCAGAAGCTTGGCAACTGACTCACACTTATGACGTGCAGTTCTTTTTTTTTTAAATTAGATTTATATGCCACCCTTCTCCGGAGACTCAGGGCGGCTTACAATGTGTTAAGCAACAGCCTTCATACTTTTGTATATTTTATACAAAGTCAGCTTATTGCCCCCACAAACTGGGTCCTCATTTGACCTACCTTAGAAAAGATGGAGGGCTGAGTCAACCTTGAGCCTGGGGAGGTTCGAACTTACAGTAATTGCAGACAACTGATGTTAATCACAATGCTTTAGTCTGCTGAGCCACCAGGCCCAGTTCTTGGGCTGATCTGATCACAAAAATAAGAGAAAAGAGGAAATCATGAGTGAACAGCTGTGAAATGTTGATACCAAAAGGATGCATTTTAAAAAAGAAAGATGTTTCTTCTTTCAAACAGCTGGAACAATTTCTCACGTACTTATGCTATCTTTTTTCCCCTCCATTAAAATATTTTCACCCTCTTCACTGGTTTCTTCCTCCTTTAAATTTCAATCTCGTGCTCCTCCCCACCTCTGAAAGAGAAGAGCAGACCACTGATTCGGAAAAATCTAACAAATTCCAATCCTTTTTCTTTTCTGTTTTTATTGTTTTATCTGCATTTAAAATACAAAGAGAAGTAGAAATGGGAAATTGGAAGAAGGAAAAAGAGAGGGGAAAAGAAAAGGGAAAAGGAAAAAAAGAAGAAAAAAAGGCATTGACTTCCGACTCTTTTTAGCACAGTACAAGATTAAAAACACTCCAGCCTCAACTTTTTGGCTTTACACAATAGAATAGAATAGAATAGAATAGAATAGAATAGAATAGAATAGAATAGAATAGAATAGAATAGAATAGAATAGAATTCTTTATTGGCCAAGTGTGATTGGACACACAAGGAATTTGTCTTGGTGTATACGCTCTCGGAGTACATAAAAAGAAAAGATGCATTTCAAGAATCATAAGGTACAACACTTAATGATAGTCATAGGGAAACAGTCAATATAAGTTGTAAGCATACTAGCAATAAAGTTACAGTCATGCAGTCATAAGTGGGAGGAGATGGGTGATGGGAACGATGAGAAGATTAATAGTAGTGCAGACTTAGTGAATAGTTTGACAGTGTTAAGGGAATTGTTTGTTTAGCAGAGTGATGGCGTTCGGGAAAAAACTGTCCTTGTGTCTAGTTATTCTGGTGTGCAGTGTCCTATAGTGCTGTTTTGAGGGTAAAAGTTGAAACTATTTATGTCCAGGATGTGAGGGGACTGTAAGTATTTTCACAGCCCTCTTTTTGACTCGTGCAGTATACAGGTCCTCCATGGAAGGCAGGATGGTAGCCATTGTTTTTTTTCTGCAGTTCTAATTATCCTCTGAAGTCTGTGTCTGTCTTCTTGGGTTGCAGAACCAAACCAGACAGTTATGGAGGTGCAGTTCACAGACTCAATGATTTCTCTGTAGAACTGGATCAGCAGCTCCTTGGGCAGTTTGAGCTTTCTGAGTTGGCGCAGAAAAAACATTCTTTGTTGTGCTTTTTTGATGACGTTTTTGATATTGGGTTTCCATTTTAGGGTTAGGGTTAGGATATATAACCAGCTATTTCTATAATGGTAAATCTATCTGATTGACAAAATCAAAGTCAAAGTTTCATATGTTTTTTCATCACAACTGATATCCAAATGAAAAGCCTACTTAAATATATCTCCTCTTTGAACACAATGATCAATTTAACTCTTTCTGTTTTCTTTTCCTTGCTAGGGAAATAGTGTGCATTTCTACTGTATTCTTTCAGATTCTTTGACCTTACACCTTGATCCTTTGATCTTGAGCTGCGGTGGCACAGTGGTTAGAATGCAGTAGTACTGCAGGATACTTCTGCTGCCTGCCGGCTGCCTGCAATTTGGCAGTTTGAATCTCACCAGGCTCCAGGTTGACTCAGCCTTCCGTCCTTCCGAGATCGGTAAAATGAGGACCCAGATTGTTGGTGGCAAGAGGCTGACTCTGTAAACTACTTAGAGAGGGCTGGAAAGCACTGTGAAGCGGTATAGAAGTCTAAGCGCTATTGCTCTTCCTTCCTTCCTTCGTTTCTTCCCTCCATTCTTTCTTCCCTCCCTCCCTTCCTCCCTCCATCCCTCCCTCAACCTTCCATCCTTTCGAGGTGGGTAAAATGAGGACCCAGATTGTTGGGGACAATAGGCTGGCTCTGTAAACTGCTTAGACAGGGCTGTAAAGCACTGTGAAGCGGTATATAATTCTAAGTGCTATTGCTCTTCCTCCCTCCCTCCCTCCCTCCCTCCCTCCCTCCCATCCATCCATCCATCCATCCATCCCTCAGCCTTCTATCCATTCGAGGTGGGTAAAATGAGGATCCAGATTGTTGGGGCCAATAGGCTGGCTCTGTAAACCGCTTAGAGAGGGCTGGAAAGCACTGTGAAGCGGTATATAAGTCTAAGTGCTATTGCTATTGCTTACAGAGAAAAAATACAATCTTTTTTCTTTTAAAAGGAGGTAGTTTTCACTTGCTAGTCTCGATAACTGTCTTGCAGTTCCTAGGAAACAAGAAAAGTAAAAAGGACCAAAACAGTTTGCTTTACATGTTGTTCCTCCCTCAACGTTTTAAAAATTAAATTCAATATATTCAAGAGCAGGCCTGTCCACCCGGCTGGGGGTTTGTGCAGCATTCCTTAAATTTGGTTTGGAAGTGAATGAGACTCGAGCAAACCAAATTACATTGAGAAGATGATAGGATCCCACGTGGAGCCCCTCTGCACGCCACGCCACGCCGAACGATCGCCTCTGAGCTGACCTCTTAATTCCTAGAATAATGATTTCCCTATACTAAACTCTCAGATTGAATTTGCATGGCTAATTAAATAAAGAACTACCCAAGGCAAATGACGATCTCGCGAAAAAGATGCATCCCAGAGTTCTGAAAAAGACGTCTGGAAACCAAATTGATGCTTCGCCATCTGGGTTGGGAAGAGAACAGCCTTTGCTGGAGTTGACATGCACTGTGTGTGTGTGTGCGTGTGTGCGTGTGTGTATCTCTGTTTGGAAACAACATCAACTGCAAAAAAAGAGAGGCCCCTATTTGAAAGGCAACTCCCTGGTCCCTTTAACTCAGGGGTGAAAACCTGCAGGTTCTGACAGGTTCTGGGGAACTGGTAGCGGAAATTTTGAGTAGTTCAGAGAACCAGCAAATACCACCTCTGGCTGGTCGCAGAGTGGGATGGGAATGGAGATTTTGCAGTATCCTTCTCCTGCCATGCCCACCAAGCCACACTCACAGAACCGGTATTAAAAAATTTCACCACTGCTTTAACTACCAAGGTTGTAAAGGAGCACTAAGTGCATCTACTTCCATATATAATGTGCTAACTCATAACACCTATGCTACCCTACCATAGTTACTGTCAGACCTGCCCCAATCTCACGCCTTGGGAAGGAAAAACCCTCGACTCCATTTGATTGAAGTGAAGTGAAGTGTACTTTTACTAAAAGATGCTGTTGCAGTAAAGTCAGGCGGAATCTGAGTTTCCCGTGCACCCACAACATGGAAAGCCAAGCTACTCCACTGATTAATTGTTCTCACTGTCAGGAAATTCCTCCTTAGTTCTAAGCTGGATCTTTCTTTGATAAGTTTATATCCATTATTTCTTATCCTCCATCTGATGCTTTGGAGAATAAATCAATCCCCTCTTCTTCGTGACAGTCCTTCAAGTACTGGATGACAGTTATCATGTCACCCCTTATCCTTCTCTTCAATAGGCTAGACCAGTGTTTCCCAAGGTGGGGTACGCGTACCCCCAGGGGTACGGGAAGAGTTTGGTGGGGGTACGCGTTGCACTGGAGTTTAGTGGGGATCACGTGGGAATATCCACTGCACCGTGCTTAGCTGCGCCCACAGAACAAAGAAAGAAATAGGCGCGTATCGCAGTTTTTATACGGGAACTGGGAAACTGGGAAACGGGAACAAAATAACTTTCGTTTATTTTGTGTATGTACCAAAAAAATAAAAAATAAATATATTTTGATTTTTATTAAACATATGTTTTTTATGAGGGGTACTCAGCATTACAAAATTATAGAAAATTATATGTCAAAAGTTTGGGAAACACTGGGCTAGACAATAGAATTCTATTCTACTCCTGTTCTGTTCTGTTCTGTTCTGTTGTTCTGTTCTGTTCTGTTCTGCTGTTCTGTTCTGTTCTGTTCTGTTCTGTTCCATTCCTCTCCACCCCACCCTGCCCCGCCCCGCCCCGCCCCGCCCCGCCCCACCCCGTCCCACCCCACCCCGCCCCGCCCCATCCCATCCCGTCCAGTCCCATCCCATCCTATCCATCTAGAATTCAATTTGAATCATTCTTTTTGAAAAGAAATGTATTCACACCAGGGGTGAAATCTACTTACCTTCTTTACCTGTTCGGAAGCACATGTGTCTTGCGCCCGAGCACACCTTCTGTGCAAGCGCTAAACCTTTTGCACATGCGCAGAAGGTAAAAAAAAACCTTACTACCTGATTAAAACCAGGAAGTAATGACACACAGGTGGCGATCGCTACCGGATCGCCGAACCACAGGAAAAAATCGCTACCCGGGTCAGGCGATCCGGTTCGATCCGGGAGCATTTCACCCCTGATTCACACACACTTCATTATTGTTCTACACATTTCACCTGTTCCTTCCTCAGCCCTATCCTTTGTCTTTTCCAGCATTTGATCAACAGAATTTGGGAAATGGAGAAGGAAATATATCAATCATCTCCCTGCAACTTCAGGTGATCTCAAAGGTTCTGGATTTCAAAACAATGGCCCTTCTCAATCAACTCTGTTTCTCTCCTTGTTGAGATCTGGTGCCCATGTTCTCAGGGGGTACTTTCCAATGGTAAGGCAATGCCTGAACCTCAGTATCTTTACTTCCTAAAGATGTTTTTCATCTTCTCCCTTGTCTGCCCATCTGTCTCCTGCCATGACAGCTACATGCTCTTGAATAACTGGATCTGCTCGAGGGCCATCAATCACTCAGATGTCATGACCAGAAAGTTGCTGTTTAAATTAATCTGCTAGAATAGGGGTGTCAAACTCAATTTCATTGAGGGCCGCATCAGGGCTGTGGTTGACCTTGGGGGGGGGCTAGGCAGGTGTGGCTGACTGGTTGGGTGTGGCCGAATGGGTGGGCATAGCTGACTGGGTGGGTGTGGACAGCTCAATGCCACTCCCTGAACTGCTGGCATGTTTACTCTTTGAAAAAAACAACAACAGATCCATATTATCATCTTTGGCGAGTGCACGGAATCAGCTCATCCTTTTGAAAAAAATCATTCAAATATTCTCACTGTTCATTTTTCCAAGGCACGGAACATGTGACTGTTCTATATCTAATTGCAAAAGACTAGAAACCTCTTCTCTTCTCTTCTCTTCTCTTCTCTCCTCTCCTCTCCTCTCCTCTCCTCTCCTCTCCTCTCCTCTCCTCTCCTCTCCTCTCCTCTTTTCTCTTCCCTTCCCTTCCCTCCTCTCCTCTCCTCTCCTCTCCTCTCCTCTCTCCCCTCCCCTCCTTTCCTTTCCTTTCCTTTCCTTTCCTTTCCTTTCCTTTCCTTTCCCTTCCCTTCCCTTCCCTTCCCTTCCCTTCCCTTCTCTTCTCTTCTCTTCTCTCCTCTCCTCTCCCTCCCTCCTCCCTCTCTCTCCACTGTATTAAAAGTGTGGAAAAATGCTTTGGCTGCAAAACTAATAAAGGAAAAGCTTTGATAGGTATATCTGGTAATTCTTTCCTGGCTGTATTGACATTTTTCCTATTAGCTTCTTCTCTGCCAAAGGATATTAAATATGAATATTTTAAAGGCTGCATTTTTCTTCGTCTCATGCTCCGTTTGATGAACCGATGTGTAAATTAGGAAGATGAAAATGTATATGCCAGATGACAGTCCTAAATCTTTGTCATTGTTCATTTTCATAATTTGAAAATGGGCCATTGTTTTATTTGTGTATATATTTATTTAAATTTATTTACCCACCCAACTCACTTTCAGTGATTCTGGGTGGCTTACAAATATAGAAACCAACTATAAAAACAATAAAAAGCAATAACACTCCCCACCACATACCCCATAAGTATTTAGAGCATCTCTATTAAAGCAGTTATATCTCATGCAGTAATCAAAAAGTTGCTTGGATGGCTTTCAGCAAGGGTCTGCAATCTTAAACACTCAAAGAGCCATTTGGACCCATTTCCCACAAAAAAAGAAAACACCGGGAGCCACAAAACCTGGGTGGGTGTGGCCAATTTGATGTCACTCACTCCTACCCAGTCCAGGGGTGAAATGCTCGTGGTTCGGGCCGGATCACGCGATCCGGTAGCGATGGTGGCGGGTGGTTCGGAGAACCGGTAGCAAAAATCCCTCCCCCCCCCCATGCCCAGGTGAGCTGCACAATCATCAGAGGCTTTTTTTTTTTTACTTTTAAAAGAATTTTTTCTACAACCTCCTTGGCCAAAGTGGCTGTAGGAAAAATGCTTTTAAAAGCATTTTTTAAAAGCAACCCAGCTGAGTTGCCTGATCGTCGGAGGCTTTTTTTCCTTTTAAAACCATTTTTTCTACAACCTCTTCGGCCAAAGAGTTTGTAAAAAACAACGCTTTTAAAAGCCTCTGATAATGATAACCCTCTGATAATCCTTCCTCCCTCTCTTCCTTTCCTTTCCTTTCCTTTCCTTCCTTTCCTTTCCTTTCCTTTCCTTTCCTTTCCTTTCCTTTCCTTTCCTTTCCTTTCCCTTCCCTTCCTTTCCTTCCTTTCCCTTCTTTCCCTTTCTTTCCTTTCCTTTCCCTTCCTTTCCTTTCCCTTCCTTTCTTTTCCCTTCCTTTCCCTTCCTTACCTCTCCTCTCCTCTCCTCTCCTCCCACTCTCTGTCCCCCAATCTTAATTTTAAGACATGTGGACTTCAACTCCCAGGCTTCCCCTTGGGTTCACAAGTTTACACAAGCTGTGTTGACAAGTCCACAAGTCTTAAAAGTTGTCAAGATTGGAGACCCTTGCCCCACTCTCTGAAAATAAATCGATCACTTTCCCCTCACTTCAGTTCTCCTCTTACTTCAGTTGCTCTGCCGTCATCCAGTCTTTTAACTCTGCAGGGGGTGCATTTCTAGGGAAATGTTTTTGGGTGATGTATTTAGATTAGCAAACGCTTGACTAAATGTAATCAAAGGACTGGCTCAGCCAGCATCCCATTTTCCTCGGGCTTTTAAGAAGAGTTTGGAGTCCACCTTAGGAGGATGCTTCTCCCCATTTGCTTTTTTTAAACTTTCAAATATTTCCTTGCCTCTCAAGAGGCAAAGATATAATAAAGGGAGCAGAATGGATGGAGCTATGAAGGGTCCTTGGCGCTCTCTTGGTTGTTGTTGTTTTTTTGTGGACATCTCATTACCCAACTAGGTAAGATCATCAGTGCTAGAAGGGAATGTCAAGAACAATAGCCCAAACAAGGAACCTCTAAGAACGTCTTGGTGAACCTATGGCACGCATGCAAGAGGTTTCTGGTGCACCCATGCACGCCAGCCAGCTGATCTTCATGCACGCTGGAGCCCTGGAAAGCTGAAGAACAGGTGGCCGGAGTGCATGCAAGCGCCGGCCACCTGTTTTTTGGGTTTCCAGTGCTCTGGCAAGCGCGAAGACCAGCTGGCTGCATGCGCAGGCGGAAACTATGGGCCCCAGCCAGCTGGTCTTCAAGTTTCTGGGGTTCACATCAAGATCAGCTGGCTGGCGCTCGGTGCAGAAAAGGTTCACCATCACTGCTCTAAGACTACCCCCACCAACACTGACAGGGCAAGCCGCTTCAGTATAAAATAAGAGCAAAACCTATTTATTTATTTATTTATTTATTTATTTATTTATTTATTTATTTATTTATTTATTTATTTATTTATTTATTTATTTATTTATTTATTTACTTTTTTACTTATTTATTATTTATTTATTTACTTATTTACTTATTTATTTATTTACTTACTTACTTATTTATTTATTTATTTATTGGTTCAATTTATATGCCGCCCTTCTCTGGAGACTCAGGGCAGCTTACAATGCATTGAGCAATAGTCTTCATACTTTTGTATATACCTGCTTAGTAGGATTTTTCTCCCCCCCCCCCAAGCGGTGTTCTTTTTTATGCAAAGTCAGCTTATTGCCCCCACAATCCGGGTCCTCATTTTACCTACCTCGAAAGGATGGAAGGCTGAGTTAACCTTCAGCCTGGTGAGATTCAAACTTGCAGTAATTGCAGGCAGCTGGTGTTACTTAACAGCACTTTAATCTGCTGCGCCACCAAGGCTCATTCCTTACGAACCCTGATGATGTGGCCTAGTTTGGTAACGAAACGTCTGTAAGAAAACCACCAGCCTCAGAGAGCAGCAAGGATCCCTCATTTGAACTCTGAGCTACCGACATCTTCCTTTATTGGTAGCTTCACCTGTACTTCATCTTGGCTCTTTCAACCGAGAAAGGGGCAACGGCTCAGCATATCTCAGGGAATTTCTGTGGCTTTTGGGGAAGGGGACTTGGCCTGGGTTTTCCCACTTTCTAGAACAGAGGTCTTCAAACTTGGCAGCTTTAAGACTGGCGGACTTCAACAAGTCCACAATGCTGGCTGGAGAATTCTGGGAGTTGAAGTCCACCAGTCTTAAAGCTGCCAAGTTTGAAGACCTCTGTTCTAGAAGGTGGTGACCATGGCCAGTACCTCTTGAGAGGCCTGAGAGGAGGTTGCAGACATCAGATCATCCCAGATGGCTTCTAGGGTTACAAGAAAACTAGAATGGGATCTTCCCACTCCCATTCCTAGGCCACCATTCCATCAGCACCGCACACTGGCTCTCCTTCAATGACTCAGAGCCTCTGCAGAAATTAAAGCCAGTGAAGCTTCTGAGAGTCACAAGGGGACCTGGTATAGTCCTTCGCCCTCTGTTACCCATCTTGCTTTTCATGGGGGGAAAAAAAGTAGGCAAGTGTTTCATTTTTATTTTAGAAATGATAATAATAATAATGGAAGGAGATGCCTTCTCTGTGGGACAGGTGCGGTAGGTACAGTTATTCTCCACCTGGGAAGGATCACCTGGAAGCTTAGAAGGTGATAATCACAGATTTTTAAAAACTAAAAATCTTATCTATGCATTTTGCTTCCTCTTGCTGTCTTTACTTTCAAAATATATGAATTTTTCCCCTATTATATTTACAAAACAGCTTTGCAACTTTTGATCAATGACTGACATTTTACTATTCTATTCTGTTCCATCCTTTTCCTTTCCTTTCCTTTCCTTTCCTTTCCTTTCCTTTCCTTTCCTTTCCTTTCCTTTCCTTTCCTTTCCTTTCCTTTCCTTTCCTTTCCTTTCCTTTCCATTCCATTCCATTCCATTCCATTCCATTCCATTCCATTCCATTCCATTCCTCATTCCACTATTCTATTCCATTCCATTCCATTCCATTCTTCATTCCTCTATTCTATCCTATCCTATCCTATCCTATCCTATCCTATCCTATCCTATCCTATCCTATCCTATCCTATCCTATCCTACTCTATTCTCTACTCTCTACTCTCTACTCTCTACTCTCTACTCTCTACTCTATTCATTTTTATTATATTCATTCTTATCTACTCCATTCATTCTATTCTATTTACTCTATTCTATTCTCCATTTCATATTCTCTTCTCTTCTCTTCTCTTCTCTTCTCTTCTCTTCTCTTCTCTTCTCTTCTCTTCTCTTCTCTTCTCTTCTCTTCTCTTCTCTTCTCTTCTCTTCCACTTCACTCTACTATTTCTATTCCATTCCATTCCATTCCATTCCATTCCATTCCATTCCATTCCATTCCATTCCATTCCATTCTATTCTATTCTATTCTATTCTATTCTATTCTATTCTATTCTTCATTCCATATTCTATTCTGTTCTGTTCCGTTCTGTTCCGTTCCATTCCATTCCTTTCCATTCTGTTTTTCTGTTCTGTTCTGTTCTACTCTACTCTATAAAAATGTTTTAATTTAAAAATGTTATTTTGTTGTTATCTCCCTTGACCATATATATAGATAGCGTTGTTATCTCCCTTGACCATATATACCATATATATAGATAGCGTTGTTATCTCCCTTGACCATATATATAGAAAGACAAGGAATGCATATAAAAATAAATAAAAATAAATGTGAAAATATACCTGCATTGACCATTCAGCTGAATGCAGTTAGAGATGGTGATCTCTGCACTCAAAATATCTATTTGGGCATACTTTCAGTTGGGAATTCAACAATTTTCATTTGGTTCAGCCTGAGCCTTAATGTAATTTCTTTGCTTTTGGCTTAGTACAAAGTGCAAAAATAATAACTATGGTCTGTAAACGTGCCAGTAAAATAGAAGCTGAGCCACATGCCAAGTGTCTTATTTAGCCAACGTGGCTAAAACGTGGCTTATAAGAGCTATATGCAACTTTTGGATACACTGAATAATGTCCACATTCAGTATTCTGGTCACACCTTGCTTGTGTGATTATTCCTGCTTGAAAAATATCTGTCTGGCATCTTTGTTTCTTCTCTGGCCTATTTATTCTTTCATGGATGACTTTTCAGAATAACAGAGTTGCAAGGGAGGTCTCCCCTTCTCAAGCAGGAGACCTTATGCCCGGGATGGCGAACCTACGGCATATGTGCCACAGCTGGCATGCAGATAACTCTCTGCGGGCATGCGTGCCGTCGCCCAGCTCAGCTCCACCATTCATGCGCATGCCTCCCACCAGCCAGCTGATTTTCAGGATGCGTGAGGGGCGGGGAGCATGTGGGAGGTGTGCGTGCATGCGTGGGAGTTGTGCATGCATGTGTGGGCTCATGCACATATGCGCGGGGTCGCAAGGGTCACACTTGCTTGTGCGTGGGGAGCGCGTGGTGTGTGTGGCACTCCCCATGACCCATTTATGGGCCCAGGAGGCTGCAGAGAAGCCCACTAGGTCCAAAGCAGGGGTAAGGGAATCGCATGGGCATGCGCATGAGGGCATGGGGGGGGGCGTGTACCAGAGCTGGGTTTCAGCAGGTTCTGAGCAGTTCTGGAGAACCAATAGCAGAAATTTTGAGTAGTTCGGAGAACCGGTAGTAAAAATTCTGACTGGCCCCGCCCCCATCTATTCTCTGCCTTCCAAGTCCCAGCTGATCAGGAGAAAATGGAGATTTTACAGTATCCTTCCCCTGCCATGCCCACCAAGCCACGCCCACCAAGCCACGCCCACAGAACCGGTAGTAAAAAAAATTGAAACCCACCATTGGTGTGTATGCATTGCATTATGGATGCCGGCATGTGTGCACGCTGTTGCACACACACACATGTGCTTTTGGCACATTAAGAGAAAAAGGTTAGCCATCACTGCCCTATGCCATTCTGGGCAAGTGGCTGTTCAATCTTTTCTTGAAAACCTCCAATGATGGAGCACTCATAATGTCTGGATGAAAGCCACTCCACTGATTGTTGTCACTGTCCGAAAATTTCTCCTTAGTTCTAGGTTGATTCTGTCCTTTTTTTTTTTAATTAGATTTATATGCTGCCCTTCTCCGAAGACTCAGGGCGGTTTACAATGCATTAAGCAATAGCCTTCATACTTTTGTATATTTTATACAAAGTCAGATTATTGCCCCCACAAACTGGGTCTTCATTTTACCCACCTTAGAAAGGATGGAAGGCTGAGTCAACCTTGAGCCTGGTGAGATTCGAACTGGTGTAATTGCAGGCAGCTGGATGTTCTTTCTTTCTTCCTTTCTTCCTTCCTTTCCTTCCTTCCTTCCTTCCTTCCTTCTTTCTTGCCTTCCTTTCTTCCTTCCTTCCTTCTTTTTTTAATTTGATTTATATGCCGCCCTTCTCCGAAGACTCAGGGCGGTTTACAATGCGTTAAGCAATAGCCTTCATACTTTTGTATATTTTATACAAAGTCAGCTTATTGCCCCCACAAACTGGGTCCTCAATTTACCTACCTTAGAAAGGATGGAAGGCTGAGGCAACCTTGAGCCTGAGGAGATTCGAACTGGTGTAATTGCAGACAGCTGGATGTCAATAACAGGCTTTAGTCTGCTTTTAGCCTGTTGAGCTATCCAGGCTCTTGTTGACTTTCCATCCATTGCCTCTTGTATGGCCTTCAGGTGCTTTGGAGAATATTTATTTATTATTTATTTATTAGTTAAATTTATATGACGCCCTTCTCCAGAGACTTAGGGCGGCTTACAATGCATTAAGCAATAGCCTTCCTACTTTTGTATATACCTGCTTAGTAGGGTTTTTGCCCCCCCCCCAGATGGTGTTCTTTTTTATACAAAGTCAGCTTATTGCCCCCACAATCCGGATCCTCATAGGTTGACCCCTTGCCCTCTTCTTCTCTGTGACATCTCTTAAATATTGAAAGACTGCTATCAGGCCATTCCTAGTCCTTCTTTTCATTAAAGTAGATATACCCAATTCCTGCAACCATTCTTCATATGTTTTAGCCAGCAGTCCCCTCATCATCATTCTTCATAGCAAAAAGCTCAATTGTTTTCAATGGGCTTTCTCCTATGATGAGAGATGGACATTCCAGGTTGACATCCTACAAAGGATGCTGTACTTAATATGGATGAAGGCTTAATCCCAGCTGAGATTTGACTTGCTCTAAAAAATCAAAAGTTGCCCGGTGGCACCTTTTCAGACTAATCAATTTTATTAAAAGGCAGAAGGTTTTATTTCATCTGGAAAGACCTTACCAAGGTCATGACCTTTGAACTCCATAGATCAACAATGGCTCTCCTGCAAGGATGACCCACTCAATCTTGTCCCAACTCCTGTGTCTTCCAGATTTTAAAGAGGACACCATGGAATCCAACCAGTGGTGAAATCCATTTTTTCACCAGTGGTAAAATCCATTTTTTACTATCCATTTTTTACTATTAGTTCTGTGGGCGTGGTGTGGCGGGCATGGCTTGGTGGGCGTGGGAGGGGAAGGATACTGCAAAATCCCCATTCCCTTCCCACTCTAGGCAAAGGATACTGCAAAATCCCCATTCCCTCCCCACTCCTGGGGGAAGGATATTGCAAAATCTCCATTCCCACCCCACTCAGGGGCCAGCCAGAGGTGGTATTTGCTGGTTCTCTGAACTGCGCAAAATTTCCGCTACTAGTTCTTCAGAACCTGTCAGAACCTGCTGGATTTCACTCCTGAATCCAACTGTTTAAAATGGATGAGTTTTATGGACACATCCATGCAGGATTTTTGGCATTGTAGGAAGATTGAATTGCCCTTATTTTATTTTATTTTCAGTAATGATTTTCAATTTCTCAGTCTAATCTTCCAACCTGATGATTTCCCCATCATCATCACACATCCAAGCATTAGTCTGTCTAGGCCAGCTCTCAAATTACTGCCTAGGTAGACACTTTCTAACAACACCAGCACTCAATGTTTTGTGTCCTTTGGCCCTGGGATCAATTTCTCACAAGGCAACTATCCATGATGGATCTGCAGATCCTTCTTTAGCTGAGCAAAGTCATCTGGATTACCAGGAGACTGAGAACGAACTCTCAACTCGATTCATTCACCATCATCATGGCTTAAATGTGGTTTACTGAATAAGCCAGGATTGGCTAAAAAGATAAGTCACCAGTCCCTGGTTCCAGCCTTGCAGGTGATCAAAGGTGCCAGTTTAAGTGATCCTGATGCCCTTACAATCTACCCGGAGCAAAAGTTCTAGAATAGAATAGAATAGAATAGAATAGAATAGAATAGAATAGAATAGAATAGAATAGAATAGAATAGAATAGAATAGAATAGAATAGAATAGAATAGACTGCAGGAATGGAATGGAATGGAATGGAATGGAATGGAATGGAATGGAATGGAATAGAATAGAATAGAATAGAATAGAATAGAATAGAATAGAATAGAATAGAATAGAATAGAATAGAATAGAATAGAATAGAATAGAATAGAATAGAACAGAACAGAACAGAACAGAACAGAATAGAAGTGGGGTGGGATGGGGTGGAGTGGAGTGGAGTGGAGTGGAGTGGAATAGAATAGAATAGAATAGAATAGAATAGAATAGAATAGAATAGAATAGAATAGAATAGAATAGAATAGAATAGAATAGAATAGAATAGGAATTCTTTATTGGCCAAGTGTAATAGGACACAAGGAATTTGTCTTTGTGCATATGCTCTCAGTGTACATAAAAAAAGATACATTCATCAAGAATCATAAGGTACAACACTTAATGATATTCATAGAGTACAAATAAGCAATCAGGAACCAATATCAATATAAATCGTAAGGATCCAAGCAACAAGGTTACAGTTGTGCAGTCATAAGGGGAAGGAGATGGGTGGTGGGAACGATGAGAAGATTAATAGTAGTGCAGACTTAGTAAATAGTTTGACAGTGTTGAGGGAAGAGTTAAATCTTTGCTGCGATCTTGGGGTGCTCTCTTTCTCTGGGGAAGACCCCAATCTATCTGCATTTGGATTCTCCAGGGTTTTTTTTCCCTGCGTCCCTTCTCTGGGGGGTGGGATGGGGGGTGGCAAATAAAACGAAGGAAAATGCCTCTTGAAAGCGCATGAAACGAACCGACTCGTGGACCTGCACCAAGGGTGAAAAAATAATCTTTTTTTTTAATTTTTAAAAAGCGCCTATTTTTTAATTAAAAAAATAGGGAAAACCGCATCTACTTCGACCTGAGATTTTAAAAAAAAACAAACCCTGCATCTTAATTAAAAAGGGAGGGAAGAAGAAGGAAATCAAAGCAGAAGAGGGCAGGCGAGCTTCCTTCGGTTGCAACTGGCGCATTCACTTTCTCTTCATCGAAACCACAACCCCCCCCCCTCCCAGTCACTTTCCCTTTCCCATTAAAAGCCAGGCAATGTGGCGGGGGGGGGGGAGGGTAAGTCTCAGTAGCAGCAACTGTTGGGGATTCGCTTATCCCACCCCGCGCTTAGAGGTTGGCAGGACGTTCTTCCTATCCATCTTCTCACCCACCGCCCCCCACCCCCTCCCCACCAAAAGCCCCACCCTACCCCACCCCAGGGGCTGAACTGTCTGGCCAGCACGCATGCGCGGGCGGGGAGCCACAGACGTCAGCAGCCAAGCCGGCCTCGCCTCGCCCCTTGAAGTCAGCAACGCAAAGCCCAGGCTCGCTCGTCGTCCTCACCCCCCGCCCCACCACCTCCCCGCCTTTCCTCCTCCCTCCTCCTCCTCCTCCTCCCTCCTCCTCTCTCTCTCTCTCTCCTCCGGCTGGCTAGCGGACACGCGCGCGCGCGGCCGCTCTTCCCCCCCCCTCCCCACCGCCACCCTTTCTGCATTTCTCTCCATTAGGACGGGCTGAACGATGAGATCGCTCGCAGCCGCCGCCGCCGCCCATTAGAGACCCCCAGGTTAGGGGGAGGGGAGTGGAAGAGGGAGAGGAAGGGAAAAAAAATAACCCACCCCAATCCAGGGAAAGAAGGAGAAGGAAAAAAAAAGAAAAAGAAAGAAAGAAAGAAAGAAGGCAGCGGAAAGAAAATCCGAAGGAGAGAAATTCTGGCCGAAGAAGGAAGGGCATCTTGAGCACTTTCTCCCGTTTTGCAAACGGTACCGGAGCCGGAGCTCTCAAGCAACCGGGCCAGCTCGGTTTTCTTCTCTCGTTGGGGCAGTAGAAGCGAGCGCTCCGCTTCCTCCGACCCCGCTTCTTCCGACTCCTCCGGCAGGCGAGCCACCTCCCTTCCCTTCTCCCGGCGCCCCCCACTCTCCCTCCCCTCCCGACCAGCTCCTGCAGATCCCGCAAGCTCGGCTGGTTCCTTTGGATGCCTTGATTCGCCGGAGCGAGCGAAGAGCAGGGCTGGGAAGCAGGAGGAGAAGAGAGAGAGAGAGGGAGAGAGAAAGAGAGAAAGAAAGAGAGTATTCCCCTCTTCGGCCTTTGGCGTTGCAATCCGAGCTTCTCCCGGTCCGGCTTTTTTTCCCCCCCTTTTGGCTCCTCCGTGAAAGGGTGGGGGGGAAGAGGCGAAGGAGAAGGGTCCGCCAGCCCGGCACCGTTCCCGATTTGGGGCCACCATGGGATGTACGTTGAGCGCCGAGGAAAGAGCCGCCTTGGAAAGGAGCAAAGCGATCGAGAAGAACCTCAAGGAAGATGGGATCAGCGCGGCCAAAGATGTGAAATTACTCCTGCTAGGTAAGCCAAGAGCCGGGGGCTCCCCTTCTCTGTCGCCCTCCACCCCTCCAAGCCCTTTCCTCCGTTCCCTCTTCTTTCCCCCCCTCCACACACACACACACAAGATAGATTTGCACACTCACGTCTCTCCTTTCCTCCCCCCCCCCCACATCCCCACCCCGTCTGCCTGCTTTTCAGGTGTGGCTCGGCGCCCCCCGACACCCCCCCCCCCGCCTGCTCTGCCCCCTGGCATGATTTCCGCTGCAGCCCCTTTTGGTCCCTTAGAGGTTGCAATTCACCTCGCTTTGTTGCCTGGTCTAAGGCCGTTTCTCCAGAATATTTTATCTTCTACCCCCCCCCCCCGCCCTCCCCAAAATAAATCACTGCCTTCCACCAACTAGGAGTGTGTGTGTGTGTGTGTGTGTGTGTGTGTGTTTCCACGCTCCATCTTCTGCCGCACCTTTGGATGGACTGGCTCAAATGTAACCCCGTCTCAGCCCCTCCCCAATTTCCCGCCTCTCCCCAACAGGTAGGGTCTTGCTTACCACTACCCCCTTGCTGGGGGGGGGTTATCTCCCTTCATCTCTCGCCTTTTTTGCATCGAAAACTCAATTTGGCTCCCCTCTTCCCACCCCCGCCACGCAGAGCCATTAGTAATTTTTTTACCACTCCTCTCCCCTGTTTATCTGCTTTTATCTTCTTATATTCTCACACTGGCCAGATTTTGCATTTATGAAGGTTTTAATGTCCTTTTCCCCTCCCCCTCCCTTTTTTCCTTCTGTTTTGTCCCAACAGGGGCTGGGGAATCCGGAAAAAGCACAATTGTGAAGCAGATGAAGTAAGTCAGCTCATCCTCCCTTACCCTCTTGTGTACAGCAGCATAATGAGAGAACTCAAATATTTGCTGATTCTATTTTTTTTTTAAAAAAATCTTTCTTAAGTGTGTGTGTAGGGGGCACCTGTTTTCTATTTTGTTGCTTTTTTAAAAATTTCGGGGATGAGAGGGAGAGGAAGAGGAAGGCAACTCGCTCCTTGGTCCAATCGATTTGTTAGGAGCCAATCCGTTGGTCTATGGTAGCCCCTCCACCTCCCCCAAACACCACCCCACTCCCGAGTCTGGTAACGCTTTTTCTCGACCACCGATTTTATTAATTACAAGGCTAATAAACTGGGCGAGTTTATGCCTTTTCACGCCCTTCTAAATAAACAAAAATTGGTTGGTGGGGAAAGATTCCCCATCAGTGTTGGCCTCAATGAATGAGTCTCCGCCATGTTTGAAGCGGGAAAGACTAAGGATGGGGAGGAGATGGTGTTCTCAGTGGTTTGAAGGGGAGCCCCGGCTTGGCCAGGCCCAACATCTGGAGCAGCTGTTGCAAAAGCTTGAGTCGCAGGTGGGCAGAAGCGGGGAGGAAACCGCCGCCCCTCCCCTCCCCTCCCTCCCTTTTCCCAGGCTTCTGTGCCTTGGCTGAGGTCTGGCATGGCCCCGCTGCGCCAGGTGTGAGGTGCTGTTCACCGTCGTGGTGCTGAAATCAGAATTCCTGTTCTTCTTTCTTTCCTCCCTCTCTCCCTCTCTCCCTCCTGCGAAGAATGGTGGCCTGGAGGGATGGGGTGGGGTCGGAAGGGGAGAAACTTAGCCCTGGCCTAGGCATTCGTGCACTGGCACCAAATTACTCTGTGGTATTCCCCCTCCCAAATAAGCCCCACGGTTCCCAGACCCGGCTTCCCTTTGCCCCCATTTCGAATCTTTTGGTCTTGTTAGGGGACTAACTGGGGCTGGGTTTCGGCCCGGACCAGGGCGCGTGGATCTGTGGAAAGGCATCTGATAATACAGATTTGAAAGTACTTTCCATCAGCCCTCTTCCCTCCCTCCCTCCCTCCCTCCTTCCTTCCTTTCCGCAGCTCTCTCGCTTGGAGCCCTTCCCTGCCCTTTAATTAATCAGGACAGAATTTGGCTGCCATTCCAAATTAAGCCGGGGCAGGAGATCGAATTCGTGCCAAGGCCCTCCGCTTCTCTGTCCCTTCCCCCGTGGACACCCGTGTATTGCGGAACGTGTGAGCGTGGCAGATTCCTAACAAGTGCGGATCGTAAGAAGTGTGTGTGTGTGTGAAGGGGGGGGGGGGGGGGGGGAGAGAGGTCGGTTCCTGCAGCGGACCTATTTCTCTCTCTTGCCCCCTTCTCCGCCAAGCAGTCAGTGACGCCGATTTGAGCTCCCGGGAGGCTTGTGGGGCGGGGTGGGGAGGGGCGCGGGAGGCAGATACACTAGGTGTAGCACAGGGGTGCGTGTGTGCACTCACGCGTACACATGAGCTGGGAGCTCCTCTGCACGGTGCCTCTTTGGCTGGATGCCCCGGCTAAAGGGAGCGAGTGGCCGGATGGTTAGGAGATGACGAAGGGAGAAGCGACAGTCAATGCGGAAGGACAGCGGGTCGTGTGTGTCCTCGCCCCCCGTTTGCAAAATGGCCTTCTCGGCAGCCTTCGGATAGCTTTTGCAGGTTGCTAAGAGAGAATGGCGCTCGGGGAGGCGGGGGGGGGGGTTGGAGAGTTGCACGCAAGCCACACCTGCACGCGCACACACGCACACAAATACACACACAGAGAGAGAGAGAGATCTTGGGTGCCTGCCCGCGGCCAGCCTTGCCTACCTGCTTGCCCGCCCGTGCATGCCCGTGTCCCGGGTGGCTTTTCTGTTAGCCTGCCGGGGCTGTTAAAATAAACCGAAGGTTTCAGGCGGCGCAGGCGGTGGACAGCGCTCGGCAGAGCTTGGAAGATGCGGTGGGCTCTAGGGAGCTCGGCAAGCTTCGGCTTGGCTCGGCTAAGCTCGGGCGTGGGACTCGCCTGGCCTTCGGAGGCATTCGGTGGCGAAGCCAGCTGCCTCGGCAAGAACCGGCCAAGGTTCGGCTCTGCTCGGACAAAAGGAGGGATGGATTTAAAAGTCAAGATGTAACAAGACACTCATGTCCTGCTGTGATGGAGTGTGCTAAGGCGTGCAGAGCACACACAATGACAACAGAATCAGAATAGAGCTGGAAGGGACCTTGGAGGTCTTCTAGTCCAGCCCCCTGCTCTAGCAGGAGATCCTATACCATTTTGGACAAGTGGCTGTCCAGTCTCTTCTTAAAAGCCTCCAGTGATGGAGCAATCACAAGGTCTGAAGGCAAAGCTGTTCCATTGGTTAATTGTCCTCCCTGTTAAGAAGTTTCTCCTTCATCCCAGGTTGCTTCTCTCATACATTAGTTTCCATCCATTGTTTTCTTCTCTTACCTTCTGGTGCTTTGGATAAATAAAGTGACCCCCTACTTCTTTGTGGCAGCCTTTCAAATATTGGAATATTGCTATCATGTCCCCCCTTTGTCCTTCTTTTCTCTAGACTAGCCAAACCCAAATCCTGCAACCGTTCTTCATACGTTTTAGCCTCCAGGCCTTTGATCAACTTAGTTGCTCTTCGTTGCACTTTTTCCAAAGTCTCATCTTTTTTTATAATGCGGTGACCCAAACTGGATGCAGGATTCCAGGTGTGGCCTTACCGAGGCTTATGTAAAATGGTTCTGATACATCATGTGAGTCATTTTCTAAGTTTCGCTTGCTTGAACCCAGGAGTGGGCAATTAACATGCCAATTTACCACCTGTGGATCTCAAGTCCCAGAAATCTTGAGCCAGCACTGAAGTCCACATGAAGTCTTTAGGTTGTAAAACTGCCACAGTTGCCCACTCCTGCTACAGAACTCAATTTAAGCCCCCACTAGAATTCAGGCACCTCCCACCTTGGCAATTTATGACTTCAACTCCCAGAATTTTTCGGCCAATCATGAGCTTTTTTGCAGCCTGGATCTCATACTTAATTTCAATCCCTGTTATATTGATTCCTGCTATTCCTCCTTCCTTGATTTATACTGAAAAGAAGGGAGAGGGAGTATTTTCACAATCCTGTGCTTGATTTAGATTTAGATTTTATTTAATTTCTATACTGCCCTTCTCCCGAAGGACTCAGGATGGTGCACAGCTTGAGATCTTCTATTGTCAAGGGGATGGACTCCTTTGATCCTTCCCAGTCCTCACAGCTGATTTAGTGCCCTTGGGGCTTTTAAGTCCATCATCATATATCACAGGACATAGAATAATAGGGATGGTAGGGACATTGGAGGTCTTCTAATCCAACCCCATACCCAAGCTGGAGACTATATAGCAGGGGTCTCCAAACTCGGAAACTTTAAGACTTGTGAACTTCAACTTCCAGAAATCCTCAGCCAGCATGCACTGGCTGGAAAATTCTGGGAGTTGAAGTCCACAAGTCTTAAAGTTTCCAAGTTTGGAGACCCCTGTTATATACCATTCTGCATAAATGACTGTCCATCTCCTCTTCAAATCTTCCAGTGGAGGGGCACCCACAAGTTTCCTTTGCTTGCTTTTGATGTCATAAATACAAATAAACAAATAATTCCCTCAACACTGTCAAACTATTTACTAAGTCTGCACTACTATTAATCTTCTCATCGTTCCCACCATCTCCTTCCACTTATGACTGTATGACTGTAACTTTGTTGCCTGTATTCTTGTGATTTATATTGATATTGTCTCCTGATTGCTTATTTGTTCCCTGTGACTATCATTAAGTGTTGTACTTTATGATTCTTGATGAACGTATCTTTTCTTTTATGTACACTGAGAGCATATGCACCAAGACAAATTCCTTGTGTGTCCAATCACGCTTGGCCAATTCTATTCTAAAAAAAATACTATCAAGATTCTCCAACTCTCTAGCCCAACTCTAGTTTTGCTCACACAACACAACGAACCTCATTATGCTAAGCCAGGGGTCAGCAACCTGCAGTTCTGGAGCCGCATGTGGCTCTTTCACCCCTCTGTTGTGGCTCCCTATCACTCAAAATATCACTCACAGCCACCAATGTGCGACACTTGCCAGCACACGATTTATTGAGCTTTTCAACCCCTGGTAGGCCAACCATGGATAAATCCATGAAAAGTTTCAGAAGAAAACAGAACGTTTAATTCAACTACTGTACATATGCTAGTTTTATGGCTGCTCAAGAAATAGTCAGGCACAGGAAGGGTTTCGTGGCTCCCGATGTTTTCTTTTCTGTCAGAAACAGGTCCAAATGGCTTTTTGAGTGTTTAAGGTGCAGACCCCTGTGCTAAGCAGTTCATCAAATGCCCTGGCTTTGTAAGTCACTAACAATCACAACAACAACAAGAAATAACCAAAATTAAAAACTCATCAAATGTTACAAATGTATGTGCTAGGACTTTCATTGAGCTGGTTGTAAGAACACAACCCTTGAGTTTCTAATATCATAAATAGCCCAATAGGTAAATAAGGTTGACTCAGCCTTCCATCCTTCCGAGGGAGGTAAAATGAGGACCCGGATTGTGGGGGCAATAAGCTGACTTTGTATAAAAAAGAACACCACTTGGGGGGAGGGCGAAAGCCCTACTAAGCAGGTATATACAAAAGTATGAAGGCTATTGCTTAACGCATTGTAAGCCACCCTGAGTCTCCGGAGAAGGGCGCCATATAAATCGAACTAATAAATAAATAATAAATAAATAAATAAATATAAATTATTATACATGCCCAAAAGAGAGCATTTTTCAAAATAGCTCAGGGAGGTGTGACAGAGGATCACAAAACTATGGTTCTCTATTGGCTATGTCTGGATTTGTACACCCTGTTCTGTTACAGAAAGTAGAATTCGCATTACGTGTTATGCCCAAATCGATAAACCATATTGATCTGATGATCAACTTCATCAACTGAGCAGCTAAATGGATGATTGGGTTTCCACAACGCATGCCTTACAAGTTGCCGAACCTCATTTTAACTTAGTTTGTTAGAACCTGACTTACAAACTATTAAAAAGGCATGACAAATGCTCTCCTTTTTTTGTTAAATATTTTTTATCGTTTTATATCACATTATTCCATTTCTATGTTGAACAGTATGTTATCTAGGTGTCCAAAGTGTTAACATATAAACTTCATCATAATCATTATAACCACACACACACATATATAAACATATATGTGATAATATCAATCGTTATTGAAAAGTATACTATCTTCCCTTATAGTATCAATTATATAACCATCAAAGTATTTACTGATCAGTTTTTCTTTCTCATATAGTCCATATTTCACGCATAATGAATATTCTTAAAGAATCCCTTCTTTAGGCAAAATATTTCTCTTTTTAAAAAAATATTGTATTAGTTTTAAAAGTAAAACAATGGACATTGCTCAACATCTCTGGTTTCTAACATTTGCATCAAATTCAAGTTAATAAGTAATATATTCCTTAATCTATACACAAATTTACATATCTCCTATTTCATTTACATATCTCCTATATCAAATGTACAGTATTTTACTTCCTAAACAGCTATACATATATTTAATAAACCTATATGACATTCATAAATTCAATATACATTGATATGTTGATATTTATTTATTTTGTTTTATTAGTTTGATTTATATGCCGCCCTTCTCCGAAGACTCAGGGCGGCTTACAATGCATTAAGCAATAGCCTTCATACTTTTGTATATACCTGCTTAGTAGGGCTTTTGGGGCCCCCTAAGCGGTGTTCTTTTTTATACAAAGTCAGCTTATTGCCCCCACAATCCAGATCCTCATTTTACCTACCTCGAAAGGATGGAAGGCTGAGTCAACCTTGAGCCTGGTGAGATTCGAACTTGCAGTAATTGCAGGCAGCTGGCAACTAAGTGCTACTTTAACAGCACTTAGACCACTGTGCCACCAGGCACTTATACATTGATATATACATTCCCAGACATTTGTTATCCCTTGTTTTTTGGCATTCTTCCTCTTATCTAACCAATTCTAACATTTATTCCAGACTTCATAGTATGTCAATTCACTTTTGTCTTTGAGTTCTAAAGTCTGTTCATCTCTGCACAGCTGTAGATTTTGTGTATTACTTCTTCTGAGGGTATTTCTTTACATGTCCATTTTTGAGCAAACACTAGTCTTGCCGTGGTAAGTATATGCAATATTAAATAGGTTACATTTTTGTCATATTTGCCATCTGTCACGCCCAGTAAGAAAAAATCCATCTTGACTTCTATTTTGAACATTAACATCTCTTCTATCCAGCTTCCTTATTTGCTGCCAAAAACTTTTAGGCAAAATATTTCTGGATGTTTTCTCAAGTGAGTTTTTCCTTCCCTGATTTTCTTTTCCCCAGAATATTTTTCCTAACCTCTAGAATGGTGTCGTCCTCCCCTCCTCATCTTCCCAGATTAAGGCTACCCTGGGACCTCATATCTGGACTGAGATAAGCTAAGATAATCAACCATCTCTTTAGGCTTGAACTGATGATGCCTTGGTTTACTCACACTCTGGAAAAATAAACAGAGCCTCGGGTCTTTTATGGAGCAAGGCTAAAGCACAAACAGTTGCATATTTCCTGGCAGGCTAGTTGCTATGAAAATCAAACTTGTTATTAGGCCTGGGTTTTAACCTGAAAATGTTTGCTTTCCTGTTAAATTAAGGGGAGGAATAGGAATAAGCAAACTCTCAACTGCCAAGGTTCATGGCTTAGTACTCTAAACCTTAGTTGAAGATAAAACTGAATGGGCAAAGATGTATATATATATATATATATATATATATATATATATATATATATATATATATATATATATATATATATATATATATATATATATATTAATATTTTTGCTGATGATTAAAAAAAAATATAGAAAATAGCTTGTCGGCTATATTACACTGTCTGGATGGCCCATGAGATTGGGCTGAAAGGCAAAAAATTGGAGATTTGTGATATCTCCTCCATTAGTGGAGATCCAGGATGACTTACAAAAACATACAAATATATATATATATATATATATATACACACACAATATATATATAAATATATTGTTTTTAATTTTTGCTCTTCACTTTTTCAAGGCTTTAGGGCGGGAATGGAAGATCTCTGAAAAGTGGCCCAAAATATCCAGATTGATAAAACAAATAGCCTTGTTGTGCAATTTTGTGATTGGGTGGGGCAGGAGTGGAAGCAGGAATAATGTGTCTCTCAAAGGATTCTCACTTTAATCCTTCTTTATGAGAATATTCTATCAATCTATCTATATCTATTTGTGTCTATCATCCATCCTATCTATCTATCTATCTATCTATCTATCTATCTATCTATCTATCTCTCTATCATCTATATTACCTATCTTTTATCCATCCATCCATTCATCCATCCATCCATCCATCCATCATCTATCTTTCTGTCTATCTATCTATTTATCTATCTACCTACCTACCTATCTGTCCGTCCATCCATCCATCCATCCATCCATCCATCCATCCATCCATCCATCCATCCATCCATCCATCCATCCATCCATCCATCTATCTATCTATCTATCTATCTATCTATCTATCTATCTATCTATCTATCTATCTATCTTTGGCTATTTTCATATCCGAAGGTGAATTTTGAAAGCGTTGAGGTCCATCCCAGTCCAAGACATATTGAATGATTGGACTTGTTTTCCATTTTCTGATTATCTCAGCCCTCAAAGCAGGTGGCACAATCTTATTTTTAAGGGTGCAACTGCTATTATCATACAGTTTTCATGAATATCCCCTAATGGTATGAAGTCAGTTGGAGGACAAACTTATTTTGTTGGGCTTTGTAGACAAACAAATTTTGTTGGGCTTTGTGGACAAAGGCATGCCCTGATAGGATGCTCTGAGTTCATGGAATTAGACCTAGACTGAAGTTGATGTCTTTGGGTGTGTTTCAGGGGTGGTTTCTTCTTAGCTTTATTACTGGTTTGCAGCTTTGCTCGTGTGTGCGCGCGCTCTTCTGCACAAGCGCAGAAGCGTTTTGATGACGCCGGGGTCAGTGGGCGGAGCCTCCCGCCAGTTTTACTACCGGTTCTATAGAACCGGTGCGAACCGGGGGCAACCCACCACTGGTGTGTTGTTCTGCACTTTGAAACCAAAGTGTGCACATGGCACCGGATAAAAACCTTGCAGAATCTCTTGATTTTGCACTAAGGGCTGTGCCTAGCACACAGGAGCAGCAGTTCTATGCTGGAGATGCGATATTTGTCTGAACATTTTCCATCCCTTCAAGGCAAACTAAGCTTGGAATCTGCCCAGTGTGGTCTGGGAAGAGTTTTCCTTTGATTGAAATGGAAGAAAGTGGGATAAGTAAAACTGGAGGCAAATTCCAAGCTGATTGTTGTGGGTTCCAATTTTTATTTCAGTCGGTGCAGAGGCCCAGATAATATCTGTAGATACTTTTTGCTGTTGTGTTCTTACATTTAAATGAAAGGAGTCCGTGTTTTTAAGGATTGGCATGAAATTTGAGCTTCATTTGACTTGGGGATCTCTTGAATCTCCCTATTTGGAACTCTTCTGGTTGGTCTCTTTGGTTGTAATTTCCCCCCCAAGGTCTTCATGTTCCTAGAACAATGGGGCTGAGGAGCATGAAGCTGGAAATGCTTGCATCTGACCGCAAGTAGAGAGCCTTGTTAAGCTTCTCTGTTGAAGAAAAAAAGAAGAAGAAGAAGCAAAAGAATCCACCTATTGTATATAAAGCTAAATAAAGATTCATGTTATGGTCCAATAATGGTGGAAGGAGCTATGTGGGAGGTCTCCTGGAGAATTACAGGGTTTAGAAGAAGACAAGAGCAAATTCTTACTGCTTGCAGCCCTTCATGCTAGCACTCCAGCACTCCCCAGGTCTGAAAACAAATCTAAAATAGTATAAACTGGGTCTAATGCTTGACCCCCTTTATGCAGTGGGGCCAGCCATAGGCTTTAGGGTTGTCATGGCAACCCTGAAATCTCAAACTGCCTCCAAACACTTCCCTGGGGACAGTAAGTTGAAATAGAGTAGAGTAGAGTAGGGTAGGGTAGGGTAGGGTAGGGTAGGGTAGGGTAGGGTAGGGTAGGGTAGGGTAGGGTAGGGTAGGGTAGGGTAGAGTAGAGTAGAGTAGAATAGAATAGAATAGAATAGAATAGAATAGAATAGAATAGAATAGAATAGAATAGAATAGAATAGAATAGAATAGAATAGAATAGAATAGAATAGAATAGAATAGAATAAGGGTTGAGTAGAATAAAATAGAATTCTTTATTGGCCAAGTGTGATTGGACACACAAGGAATTTGTCTTTGCTGCATATGCTCTCAGTGTCCATCAAAAAAATACATTCATCAAGAATAATAAGACTTAGTGATAGTCATAGGATGCTAAATAAGCAATCAAATCATACTAGGAAACTAAATAAAACAATATAGATCATAAAGATGTATAAATCAACATGGTTATAGTCATAAGTGGGAGGAGATAGGTAATAGTAAGGACAAGAATAATAATAGTAATACAGTCTTAGTAAATGGTTTGACAGTGTTGTGGGAATTAGTTGCTTAGGAGAGTGGTGGCATGAGGGAGAAAACTGTCCTTGTGTCTAATTGTTCTGGTGTACAGTGCCCTATATAGCTTCCTTTTGAGGGTAGGAGTTGAAACAATTTATGTCCAGGATCCGAGGGGTCTGTAAATATTTTCACAGCCCTCTTTTTGACTCGTGCAGTACACAGGTCCTCAATGGAAGGCAGGTTGGTAGCCATTGTTTTTTCTGCTCTTCTAATTATCCGTTGAAGTCTGTGTTCAAAGAGGATAAGCCTGAAGAATTTCAACCTATTGTGAGATACGGTCAAGCTGCTCAGGTAGAGATGCCTCTGAAGTTGGGTGGAGGTACAATGGAGAAATAGGATGGAAGCATTTGAGCAAAAACATGCAAGAGCAACAGGGATGGGAGAGAAAGTTGAAAGACTCAGATTGCAAATCTACTCAGGAGTAATGGGCAGTCAAGATGGGGCTGTAATTCCTTAGTAGACCAGCAGTCTGGATGAAGTCAAGATCCTCTTCTCTTCACCTCTTCTTGAAATCTCCTGTGAGGCAAAACCCACAATCTCCGAAGCTAGACTACACCATTCCACATGCTCCATAAAACCTAGTCAATCCTCAATAGGGTTAGGATTCAACATGGCAGGTGCCACCACTCTCCTCCATCAATGGGGAAAAGTACATTCTTCAGAATGTAGCTGTGGTGCTCTAAACAGTGCAACATATTGTGGGACACTTATATTCCAAGTGTTTCCCTGCCCCCACCCCAGTACCTTTTCTCTCTTTTTTCCCCTTATCTGTTGTAAAGTCACAAACAGGTCAGTGAGATCAAAACAGGATCAACCCAGAAGCTCCAGTGGGTGAAAAATGTAGCAGGCTGCTTGGTTTTGTGCAGCCCCCGGTGTGCACATGTATCGCCTCTCCTGTGGGAGCTGCATGGGTTGCCAATTTGCTTCCGGGTACAATTCAAGCTGCCGGTTGTCACCTTTAAAGCCCTTCTTGGCTTGGGACCAAGTGATCTGAGGGACCGTCTCTTGCCGGTGACATCTACCCAACCCACCAGAGTGGGGAGGCAGGGAATGTTGCGGGTCCCATCCTCGAGGGAGATACACCTGGTGGGACCCAGAAGAAGGGCCTTTTCTGTGGTGGCTCCCTCTCTCGGGAACATCATCCCCCCAGAGATTAGAATGACCACCACTCTAATTCTCTTCCAGAAGACGCTGAAGACCTGGTTCTGCCAGCGGCCCTGGGGAACCCAGAGCGGGATGGAGCCCACTAAATGGCTCTTGTGCTGTGTTGTCGCCAGGATGGGGTGGGGGTTATTATATTATTTTATTAATTTATTATGTGATTAATCTCTTTTATTTATTAGTTTTATTGTTTTAAATATGAGGGTTTTATATTCCTGTAAGCCCTCTTGAGTCGCCATGTGCAAATAAGCGGCAATATAAATTTCCTAAAATTAATTAATTAATTAATCAAAGCCAAATTAACTAATTAATTAATTAATTAATTGGATGAATGAATGTTCTTAGCTTCTCCAGGAGAGAGAGCGAGAGAGAGAGAGAGAGAGAGAGAGAGAGAGAGAGAAAGACTGTATAAACATTTCTATGGGCAGGATTTTTTCATAGATGGGAAGAGCTCCATGTTTGGGCAGGAGGGCAGGGAAACAAGAAATGCATGGAATTTCCTACAGAGGGCTTCCCTTGGAATTAAGGAGCCCTGGTGGCACAGTGGTTAGCATGCAGTATTGCAGGCAAACTCTGCCCTCAGCCAGGAGTTTGATCATGACAGACTCAAGGTTGCCATCCTTCCGAGGTCAGTAAAATGAAGACCTGGATTGTTGAGGGCTAAACCGCTGAGAGAGGGCTGTAAAACACTATGAAGTGTTATATAAGTCCAGGTGTTATTGCTGTATAGGTGCAATGATGGTGCAGTGGTTAAGAATGCAGTATTGCAGGCTGACTCTGCCACAGCGTGGAGTTCGATCCTGCAATTCCTGCAATTCAGCACTCCGAATCTCACCAGGGTTAAGGGTGACTCAACCTTCTAGCTGTTTTTCTGTCTGTCTGTCTGTCTGACTGACTGACTGACTGACTATCTCTATATCTATCTATGAGCCGTGGTGGTGCAGTGGTTAAGAATGCCGTATTGCAAGTGGACTCTGCCCACAGCCTGGAGTTCAATTGTAACCGGCTCAAAGTTGACTCAGCCTTCCATCCTTCCGAGGTTGGTAAAATGAGGATCTAAATTGTTGGGGACAGTATGCAAACAAAATGCTTACATTGTTAAGCATTAAATTGCCCAGAGAGTGCTATAAATAGCTATAGGGTGGTATATAAATCTAAATGCTATTTCTATTATTTACTTGATATACAGTACAAGAAGCCATCCGATTCTTGTAGTGGAGAAAGGATGGTACTTGGAACCTGAGTCATTTACATGTTCTCTAGGATCACCTAATCAAAGGAAAAGAAGATTCGGATTATTTCACAACATGGAAACTACTCTATAAATGGTTAAATGACAGATATTAAAGTTAGAGGAGTGGAATTAAGTGAAATAGGGTTTACATGAGAAACGAAAACAGATGAGTAAATTTTTGTTGATGGTTTATATAATTGATACTAGAATGGAAGATAATATGTGTTACAATATGATTGATGTTATTGCATATTTGTTTATATATTACCGCATATTTCTTTATATATATATATATTGCTGCTGCTGCTTCTACAATTGTATGTTAACACCTTGGACACCTAGAGAGCACACTGCTCAGCATAGAAAGGAAATGTATGATATAAAATAATAAAAAATATTTATAAAAAAGAAAGAAAGAAAGAAAAAGAAAGAAAGAAAAAGAAAGAAAGAAAAGAGGGAGGGAGGGAGAAAAAGAGAAAAGAAGGAAAGGATAGAAAGAGAAAAAGAAAGAGAGAAAGAAAGAAAGAACAGAGGGAGGGAGAAAAAGAGAAAAGAAGGAAAGGGTAGAAAGAGAAAGAAAGAAAGGAGGGAGGGAGGGAGGTATTTGGGATCACTGTGCTTGTATTCCAATCTGGGTCAAGTTGGCCAGAGAAATTAAGGTTAGTAAGAGTTTAGAAAGAATATTTTTTAAAGTTTTTATTTTATTTATTTAATTATTTATCGATTTCCTGCAATAACACTTTTTTATATTCTTGCTGAATTTTGTAGATTGTGATATCTTTTATTAATGGTTGCCCATTTTGGTGCCTTTATTTGTTACGTTTATCTGATTTGTTATGTTTGTGGTTAAAACCATAAATAAATCTCTTTTTTTTCACCCGTCTACTTCATCTCAAATTGGCTTTCCAATCAGGGAAAGCCAATTGTTGGTTTGCTTTGGATCTAGGGCAGTGTTGGCAAACTTTTTCAGCACCGAGTGCCGAAACAGGAGCGCACGCCTGAGGGTGCTGGAAACTGGAAGAGCAGCCACCTCGATGACATTGGGGTTGGTGGGCGGAGTTACCCGCCAGTTTTACTATCGGTTCTATAGAACCAGTGCGATCCGGGGGCAATCCACCACTGTCCCATGCGCATGAAGACCAGCTGGCTGGCATGCCAGAACCCAGAATAGCAATGGGCGATGGCTCATGTGCCTGGAGAGATGGCGCTGCGTGCCATTTCTGGCATGCATGTCATAGGTTTGCCATCACGGATCTAGGGAAACATTTCAGTGTCTGCTTTCTATAGTTTCAGAGATAATATTTGTGAAATCCAGTCACATTTACAAGCACAAGGCCCGGCTTGGAAAATCACAAATTCAGCTAGTCTGGCACTCCCTTTAACAGGATAGCAATTTATCCTATCATGTTTATGTCAGGAAATGCATTCCTCACACACAGTTCGAGGAGTTAAAAATAGCCCTTGGGTGTTGTCTTCAAGATTAGAGACCCACGTCCATCAGGCTTCTCTCTACAGAAGTTGTTCTCTAAGTTGGTTTGGGGATGAAGTTCTGCTAAGGTCAGAGGTCCAATTTTAGGAGGATTTGCAAAACCCAGGAAATGAAGAAGGAGACAGACCGAAATGGTTGGCAAGAGATATAAGTTGGCAGACCTCAACTTATAACCACCCACCCAGTCCCAAATTTATGTTGCAGAGTGGGACATTTGTTCCATGAGTTTTGCCCCGTTTTGCGACTTTTCTGTCCACATTTGTTAAGTGAATCACTGCAGTTCTTAAGTTAGTAACACGGCTGTGCGGCGAATCTCATTTCCCCGTTGATTTTGCTTGTCAGAAGATCACAAAAGCTGTCCACGTGACTCTGGGACACTGCAACCGTCATAAATATGAGTCAGTTGTTAAGCATCCGAATGTAAATCATGTGACCATAGGGATGCTGCAACGGACATATGTGTGAAAAATGGTCGTAAGTCCCTTTTTTCCAGCCCGTTGTAACTTCGAACGGTCCCTGAATGAACTGTTATAAGTCGAGGACTACCTGTAAAGTTCAGTTTTCAATGAAGAGCTTAGTGTATTTCCTCCTCTTTATTTTTTACTCACAACTGTTTACTGTTTCCCCGAAAATAAGATCCAGCTGGAAAATAAATCCTAGCATGATTTCTACAGGATGCTCGTAATATAAATCCTACCCCCAAAATAAGCCCCAGTTAAGATCGTCAGCCAGATGGATGTGTTTAGTACTGTATTTTCCCCAAAATAAGACCCAACCAGAAAAATAAGCCTTAATGCGTCTTTTGGAGCAAAAGTTAATATAAGATCCGGTCTTATTTGCGGGGAAACACGGTCGTCGGTGGGTGTAGCTTAGCTGGGAGATTTGAGAGTTTGGGCCAAAGCTTCTGGATCTGAAAGAGGTCTACAGGACCGAAAGGTACTTATGACCTGGTTCCAAAATTACAATAACCACTTCCACCTTCATAGTCTCATGGCCACATTTAGGGGGCTTGGCAACTGGCCCATATTTATGGCTGTTTGCAGTGTCCCGTGGTCCCCCGACCATGAATTACTTTATTTATTTATTGTTTATTTATTGGTTCAATTTATATGCTGCCCTTCTCCGGAGACTCAGGGTGGCTTACAATGCGTTAAGCAATAGCCTTCATACTTTTGTATATACCTGCTCAGTAGGGCTTTCGCCCCCCCCCCCCGCTAAGGGGTGTTCTTTTTTATACAAAGTCAGCTTATTGCCCCCAAAATCCGGGTCCTCAATTATGATGTTTTTTTGCCCAAAACCACCATTCACTTTTGGTTTTTAGCCAAAAGCATCTGGTCGCCAATAATGGGTTTGGAAGATGAGATGATTAAATGGTGTCGTTGAAGCAATGAATGTGAATTTGGGTAAACGTCAGAGCACAGTGCGGGGAACTGGCGTGCTGTGATCCATGGGGTTGCCAAGAGTTCGGCATGTCTCACCAAACAACAACGAACAATTGCAAGCGTTCACTTTGCAACTGCTGCATTTTGTAACATTGCCAAAAAAAAAAAAATTCCAGGTGACTCGGATGGATATACAGGTACCTGCTTTATGACTGTCATGACTTAACAACCAGAATGGGCAGGCCAGACTCCATTATGGTTGTAAGTCGGGGACTACCTATGGAATCCCGGTCTCTTTGCTGCTAGTCCAGTCCAGTGGGAGTATTCACTTACCTTCACTATTGGTTTGCAAATGTGAGCATGCTCGCGCCCTTGCTCGCTTTGCTCACACATGTCACCTCTGCACATGCGCAGAGCGTCAAAACCGGGACGTGATGCTGTCCAGGCAGTTGGATGAAGCTTCCCAAGCCGCCGCTACAGGTTTGCTCGAACTGGATAGAACGAGCTGAATAGTACTACTGGTCCAGCCCCTTCATCATTACACAATACTTGTTCTGAGGCTGAGAGGGAGGACAAGAATTTGGTCTCTGCAGAGCTAATTGGACCCCTTCCCTGCTAACCCATTCTGTCTTTCCAAAGAATGTGGCCTTTCTGCTTTTATTGCATTAACTAGGTTTACCGTATATAGATTTTTAGGTCATTCCTGCGTTAAATTTTCCCTACAATAACCAGCCTAAACCTCTGTTGAATAGAGTATTCCGGTGAATAATGTTGCCAAATAAATAAATTGCATGTGTTTATTTTATTCAGCTATTGTATACGCTGTCATAATTACAAATTGATTCCTGGGAACTATGCATTTCTCTGTTGGTTAAATTTATATTTTGCTTTCCATTCAGGAGCAAAAAGCTCCATACCTTCTTTCATTGCCTTCTTTCATTTTCCCCCAGCAGCCAGCTGGTAGGTTGGCCTGAGAAGTCCCATTGGCCTTCCTAGGAAAATATGAAACATGAATTGCTGTAATGGACTTATTTCAGTGAATGACACATTAATTCTTGTATCCCTGCTTATATTATAAATATTATACTGATAATACTTTATATTATAATTAGTATATTACAGTATAATTTGTAATGTTTTTAATATTTGCTAAGGACAATTATTTTAGATGTTGATTTAGTTTTGTTGTGCACCACCCAAAGTCACTTGATTGTAAGATCACTGTAGTGGATAGGTAAGTAGGTAGGTAGGTAGGTAGGTAGGTAGGTAGATAGATAGATAGATAGATAGATAGATAGATAGATAGATAGATAGATAGATAGATATGGATGGATGGATGGATGGATGGATGGATGGATGCATGGATGGATGGATGGATGGATAGATAGATAGATAGATAGATAGATAGATAGATAGATAGATAGATAGATAGATAGATAGGCAGGCAGGCAGGCAGGCAGGCAGGCAGGCAGGCAGGCAGGCAGGCAGGCAGGCAGGCAGGCAGGCAGGCAGGCAGGCAGGCAGGCAGGCAGGCAGGCAGGCAGATAGCAAGAGCGAGTGAGATGAGAGAGCGATGACAGATAGAATAGATATGATATGATAGATAAATAGATAGATGATGATAGATGAATAGATACACAGAGATAGATAGATAGATAGATAGATAGATAGATAGATAGATAGATAGATAGATAGATAGATAGATAGATACAGACAGACAGACAGACAGACAGACAGACAGACAGACGATGAATAGATACACACAGAGAGAAATGGTAGATAGATAGATAGATAGATAGATAGATAGATAGATAGATAGATAGATAGATAGATGATAGATAGATAGATAGATAGATAGATAGATAGATAGATAGATAGATAGATAGATAGATAGACAGACAGACAGATGGACAGACAGATAGATAGATAGATAGAGATAGATAGATAGATAGCCAGACGGACTGACGGGTGGGCAGGGAGAGAGAGAGAGGGAAAGAGGGAGGGAGGGAGAGAGGGGGGGAATGGTGCAGTGGCCTAGAGGTGGAGCTCTTGCCTCACAATCAGGAGGCTGTGAGTTTGATCCTAGGTAGAGACAGGTATTACTCTCTCTGGGCACACTGAGTATATATCTGCTAAACAAAACTCTGCATTGGTGACAGAAAAGGCATCCGGCCATGAAAACATTCTATTAGCTCCATTCAGTTCCCCAGACTCCACCCCGTAAGGGATTATGGAGTCGTTAAAAGATGACGACGGTGATGTTGATGACAGATAAACAAACAGAGAGACAGACGCAGGCTTTTATGAGAAATAGGTTTATTATTTGTTTTATTTCATTCGTATACATTTAAATTTATATCATTTATTCATGTGTCGCTTTCCAGGCTGTTTTGAGAAGGAAAGCAGGTGAAAAACATAATAAGTAAATAATGCCTAGATATGGTAGTTTGAAATGGTAATAGCAACGCCAAATTAAGTCGCCCGGTTTATTTGTTCAACCTCCTAGTCTAAACATTCAGAATTTGGTTGCGGTGCCAAATTCTGATCAATTTCAGGGGATTGCAAGCACATTTGCAATGTTGTGATGCATTTGGAGAAAGGCTTTGGGTGTGTGCATCCAAATTTTTTACTACCGGTTCTGTGGATGTGGTTTGGTGGGCATGGCATGGCTTGGTGGGCGTGGCAGGAGAAGGTTACTGCAAAATCCCCATTTCCTCCCGATCAGCTGGGACTCAAGAGGCAGAGAATAGATGGGGGCGGGGCTAGTCAGAGGTATTTACCAGTTCTCTGAACTACTCAAAATTTCCGCTACCGGTTCTCCAGAATTGGTCAGAACCTGCTGAAACCCAATTCTGATGTGCATGGGTCTACCTGACAGTTAAATCAAATGATTATCGTAGTGGGCGTTGCCAATCACAGAAAAACATTTATCAGAAAGCAAATTGTTGAGATGGCTGGTTGACCTCTAAGATGGTTTGAAGGTCCATGGGAACGTTTTGAAGTCAAGAGTTGGGCTGCGGGGTTCCAGGAGTCTAATTTTATATGAACAGTCAGTGGAAGAACAGCTGGACCAGAACAGTTGGGAAATGTAAAATTTGTTACTACCTGTTCTGTGGGCGTGGCTTGGTGGAGGTGTAATGTGACTGGGTAGGCATGACCAACCTTTTTTTTTTTACTTTTAAAAGCATTTTTTCTACAAGAGGTTGTAAAAAAATGCTTTTAAAAGGCTCTGACGATCCCAGCTGAGTTGCCAGATCGTCAGAGGCTTTTTTTTTTTTGCTTTTAAAAGAAAAAAAAAGCCTCTGATGATCAGTCAACTCAGCTGGGATGGTCAGAGCCTTTTAAAAGCATTTTACTTTTAAAAGCATTTTTTCTACAACCTCTTCAGCTGAAATGCTGAAAAAAATGTTTTTAAAAGCCTCTGACAATCCCAGATGAGTTGCTTGATCGTCAAAGGCTTTTTTTTTCTTTTAAAAGCATTTTTTTCTTTTAAAAGAAAAAAAAGCCTCTGACAATCAGGCAACTCAGCTGGGATTGTCAGAGCCTTTTAAAAGGATTTTTTAACAATCACTTCTGCCGAGGAGGTTGTAGAAAAAATGTTTTTAAAAGGCTCTGACGATCCCAGATGAGTTGCTTGTTCGTCAAAGGCTTTTTTTTCTTTTAATGCTTTTAAAAGCATTTTTTTACAACCACTTCTGCCGAGGAGGTTGTAGAAAAAATGCTTTTAAAAGGCTCTGACGATCCCAGCTAAGCCGCATGATCATCAGAGGCTTTTATTTATTTATTTATTTTTAAAAGCATTTTTTCTACAATCTCTTAGGCCGAAGACGTTGTAGAAAAAATGCTTTTAAAAGTAAAAAAAGAAGCCTCTTGATGATGGCATGGCTCAGCTGGGCATGGGGGGGTGGCGGGCACGGATTTTTGCTACCGGTTCTCCAAACCATCCGCCTCCATCGCTACCGGATTGGTCAATCTGGTCCGAACCGGGGGTTGCATCCCTGGGCCAGAAGCCATTCTTGGAAATTGAGGTGAATCTGAATGTTGATGCCATGCTGTTTAGATAGTCAGCTTCTGGGTATCCAGAAATATTCTTGCTAAATACCATATCTGAGGACCCAGTTGGTCCTTCCATTACGCAATGCTAGCAATAGAAAGATAGTTCTTTCTATTCAAAAAATTCAAAATGCAAAATTCAAAACTAACGTTTCCTCCTGAAACAAGAGAGAGGAAATCATATTCTCATCATTTCCAGCTATCAAAGAATGAAAATAAAGCCCATATTTCATTTTCAGCACAGTGTGTGGATCGGTTAACATTCTTTTGTGCTTAATCCCATCTTCAAAGCACCAATTTGTAACAAAAGCTTATTTCTCATAAAAAGAACTTCACATATTTTATCTTTACATCAACTTCATATTTCATCTCCGTGTTTTATTACCTATCCATTGATAAAATAAATCCCATATCAAATAATATTGTTTATCTTCCTGTTCTCTAATTTCAAATGTCAATTTACTCATTTCAGCACATTCCATAATTTTCTTTTTTTTTTTTAATTTGATTTATATGCTGCCCTTTCTCCGGAGACTCAGGGCGGCTTACAATGCGTTAAGCAATAGCCTTCATACTTTTGTATATTTATACAAAGTCAGTTTATTGCCCACACAAACTGGGTCCTCAATGTACCCACCTTAGAAAGGATGGAAGGCTGAGTCGACCTTGAGCCTGGCTAGGATTGAACTCGCAGTAATTGCAGGCAGCTGGTGTTAATTGCTGCCTTTAGTAGGAGGCATTAGCCTCCTACGCCACTCAGGCTCCTAATAACCTCATCATCAGTAGGTAACTTCTCTCCTTTCCAATTTTTAGCAAATATAATTCTAGCCGCTGTTCAAATGTTCACAATTAAATGTTGCAATTCTCTATTGTATGTTTCTGGTAAAAGCGTCTGAATTTTTGATCACATGATTACAGGGATGCTACGAAGGTTGTAAGTGTGAAAAATGGTCATAAGCCACTTTTTTCAGTGCCGCTGTAACTTGGAATGGCCCACTAAATCAATTATTGTCAGTCGAGGGCTACCTGTACAAGGAGTAAATGTACTGTGATTCTAAATTTTTCCGTTAATGTAGATAATAGGATACTGGGAAGCTTTGATCTGAAGGCAGTTCAATCAAGGCATTATTTTGAATGCAATCACCAATTTTTTTTTTTTTTGATTGGTTGAATCAGAATCAAACGGAGTGTCTTCTGGATGTTTGAGCTAATCAAGGGCTTGGCTCCGTCTTCCATTGTTGCTTTTATTATACCGTTTTCCCCAAAATAAAACATCCCCTGATAATAAGCCCAATTGGGCTTTTGAGCTCATGGCAATAAAGCCAAGCGCTTATTTCAGGGTTCAAAAAAATATAAGACCGGGTCTTATTTTCGGGGAAACATGGTATCTATATATCTGTCATCTCTCTGTCTCTCTCAATCTTCCTCTCCCTACTTCCCTCCTTCCCTCTCTCTCTCTCTCTCTTCCTCTCCCTCCCTCCCTCCCTCCCTCCCTCCCTCCCTCTCTCTCTCTCTCTCTCTCTCTCCCCTGTTTCCCACAAAATAAGACATCCCCTGATAATGAGCCCAATTGGGCTTTTGAGCTCATGGCAATAAGGCCAAGAGCTTATTTCAGGGTTTAAAAAAATATAAGACCGAGTCTTATTTTTGGGGAAACATGGTATCTATATATCTGTCATCTCTCTGTCTCTCTCAATCTTCCTCTCCCTACCTCCCTCCTTCCCTCTCTCTCTCTCTTCCTCTCCCTCCCTCCCTCTCTCTCTCTCTCTCTCTCTCCCCTGTTTCCCCAAAAATAAGATATCCGCTGATAATAAGCCCAATTGGGCTTTTGAGTGCATGGCAATAAGGCCAAGCGCTTATTTCAGGGTTAAAAAAAATATAAGACAGGGTCTTATTTTTAGGGAAACATGGTATAGTTTTATTTTATTTTGTTTATTTTATTTTTTTTATTCCACCTTGCTTACTCTTATAAGTAACTCAAGGCAGTGAACATACTTATTGCTCCTATTTTCCCCACAACTACCCTGTGAGGTGGGTTGGGCTGAGAGAGAAGGATTGGCCCCAAGTCATGCAGCCAGCTTTCATGCCTAAAGTAGGACTAGAACTCACCGTCTCCTGGTGATTGGCCCAAAGTCACCCAGCCAGCTTTCATGCCTAAGGTGGGACTAGAACTCACCATCTCCTGGTGATTGGCCCAAAGCCATCCAGCCTTTCATGCCTGAAGTGGGACTAGAACTCACCATCTCCTAGTGATTGGCCCAAAATCACCCAGCCAGATTTCATGCCTAAAGTGGAACTAAAACTCCACACCCCAGTCCGCAAAGCCAGAAGCTGTGGGGAACTCTGGCCTAGCATACGAAATTTTAATGGGCATTCAAAATTGAAAAATACATTTCGATTCCAAAAATACAATAGAAGCATGAGATCTGATTTTCTGTCCTTTTTGCTTCAGTACTTTTTCTTCCTACGCTTTTCCTAAACACCCACAAGTTCAGTTGAGTGGTCGTGAGCCCTCAGCAAGAGGATTGTTGCAAGTCTTGGAGGAAAAATGACTATTACATCTACGGACCTCGGGAAACCAATAATATTACTAAAACAAGAGGAAAGATCTGACTGGAAAGGTCCTGAGAGAGCGAGTCATATGCCAAATAGCTGGTCGAAAGTTATACCCAGAATAGAATACATGGGTGCCCTCTGTTCATCAGCGCACCTGCTCAAGGGGTTAAATATAATTTCGCAGAATTGTTGCCATATGCCCACAATGGATGCTGATGCAATTAAAATTATTTATTGTGTTTCACAGCAAAGTGGGTGAACGGGATCCAGGAAAAGAAAATTGCAAGCTTAAAGCTCAAAGAAAAAAAATATCCATAACTGTGCCTAGAATGGCAACATGTCTAGAGTTGACTCTGGATTCAAGACACCAAAATATGTAGGGGAAGAGGAAATGGGGCATGTACAGTTTTTTTTTCCAATGGTGGGATGCTTTAGGCCAGTGACAGAGAAACTTTTCGTTACCAAGTGCCAAAAAGGGAGCGGGCACATATGTGTCTGGGCCGCAATCCGGAAGAGGAGCTGTCCAGGGCACATGTGTGCGCCCGAAAATGAACTTCCGGTTTCAGCTACTGAACTTCCGATTTCAGCCAGCTATTCTTCTGGGTTTCTGCTGCGCATGCACACATGATGACCGATGTGCATGTTCACGCAGGAAAACGGAAGACCAGCTCTTCTAGTCTCTAGTTGATCGTCATGCACCCATGCGCACCAGAAACCAGGAAGAGGAACGGGCGACGCTGCGCATGCCAGGTGACATGGCTCCATGTGCCACTTTGGGCACGCCTACCATAGGTTCGCCAACATGGTTTTAGGCTCTCTGTGCTGCAGAATCAAATTCTTTGTAGTTAAAAAGGCAATGGACTCTGTGTGAATTTTACTCTGGTTGTTGTTGATGACTTTTGGGGCGGTGCTCATCACGGCCATTGGGTCAGCGTTGTCCGAAGACATTCCTGTGGTCATGTGGCCTGCATGATGTCACAGAGCACTGTTACTTCCCCATGGAAGTGGTACCTATTTATCTACTCGCATTTGCATGCTTTCGAACTGCTAAAGGTTGGCAGGAGCTGAGGCAAGGATGGGAGCTCACCCCATCGTATGGAGTTCGGGTCTCGAATCTGAGCTGCCGGCTTTCCGGCAGACAAGCCCAGCATCTTAACTGCTGAGCCACCGCCCCACCCATTTCTCTGTAGTGAAATACAGTAGAGGGAAATTCCTCAATGAAGATGGGAGGTACAGGTGATTTATGACCACAGTTGAGACCAGAATCTCCATTGCTAAGCAAGGTGCTTGTTAAGTGAGTGGTGCCTCATTTTCTGACCTTTTTTTTTTGTTATTGCCAGGATTCTTAAATGAATCGTTGCAATTCTTAATCAAATCATGTAGTCTTTAAGTGAATCCTTTGTTGACTTTGCTTTTTGAGCTCTTGACTGTTTGGGATGTTGTGATAGTTGTAAATGGAAGGGTTGGTTGTAAGTTACTTTCTTTCAGTGTCGTTGTAACTTCAGATAGTTGCTCAATGAGTCTTGAGGACTTCTCAGGTTTCCACTCATGTGCAGCCATTTTGCTTCACTCTGGTTGCAAACCTGAGAAGGCTTCTAACACAAGTGGTTTCATAAAGCAAACCAATTTAATAGCAGCGACTGTGAGAGGGAACTTGGAGTCTTAGTGGACAACCAATTAAATATGAGCCAGCAGTGTGCAGCGGCAGCCAAAAAAGCCAATGCAATCCTAAACTGCATTAACAGAGGGATCCAGTCTAGATCAAGGGAGCTACTGATACCACTCTATAAAGCCTTACTAAGACCACACCTAGAGTCCTGCATCCAGTTTTGGTCCCCACACTATAAAAAAGATGTTGAGACGCAAGAAAGAGTGCAGAGAAGAGCAATAAAGATGATTAGGGGACTGGAGGCTAAAACATAGGATGAACGGTTGCAGGAACTGGGCCTGGCTAGTCTAGTGGAGTCTAGCAGTCTTCCAATATTTGAGGGGCTGCCACAGAAAGGAAGGGGTCAAGCCATTTTCCAAAGCACCCGAAGGCCAGACAAGGAACAATGGATGGAAACTGAACAAGGAGACATTCAACCTAGAAATAAAGAGGAATTTTCTGACAGTGAGAACAATCAACCCATGGAATATAAGTTGCCTTCGGAAGTTATCAGAACTTCATTACTGGAGGGTTTCAAGAAGAGACTGGACTGCCATCTGTCAGAAATGGTATAGGGTCTCCTGCTTGGGCAGGGGGTTGGACTAGATGACTAGATGACCCATAAGGTCCCTTCCAACTCTGTTCATCTGTAGTCTTAATTTCTATCTTATGCAGAGGGAAGCTGAAAGATATATTTAATTGCTAAAGAAATAGAGGTTTAAATCAGGGTGATAATTCCATCCTCTTCCATGTCCTTAATCTTGATTTCTGGGAGAAGGGCTTAAAGCTGAGGAGTTGTGGTTTTCTTTTTCTTTTTCTTTTTTAATCAATGGTATGTACAAAGTCAGTTTTTTTCCCAGTGATCCTCACCTGGGTTTTGTACCTGCAAAACTGCACTAGGTGGATTTACCTGTTGCTCATCACTTCCTTCCTCCTCTGCAAAATAGTTTTCATCCACCTTAGCAGGTGGGGTAGATGCTCTCTCCTTTGTTCTGTTATCTGGACCAGTTTGCTAGCAGTCACGTTTAGAGGTGAAATCAGTGATGGTTAACCTTTTTGGTGCTGAGTGCCCAAAGCGCCAAAGAACCCCTCAAAATGCAATGCGAGCTGCGCTCCGCACATGCGCTTGCATTCCCCATGCATGCATCCCAGCCCCCCCCCCCGCGCCTCATTTTGGCTTCCAGGTTGGTGCAGGAGGCTTTCCAGGGCCAAATCCCGTGTCCTGTCTTGGGCCTGAAAAGCCTCCTGCAGCAATCTGCACCCCACTGTGCATGTGCCTCCCCCACATGCGCGTGTGTCCCCCACATGCACCCCATCCCCCATACGTGCACGGCAGAGACCTGAAGACAGCTGGCCAGCGGGAGTCTTGCATGCACGCATGCGTGGTGGAGCCGGGCTGGGGCGATGGCTGGCGTGCCCAAAGAGACGGCTCTGTGTGCCACCTGGGGAAAAGTGTGCCCTAGGTTCGCCATCACGGGGTTAAATTTATTTATTTATTTATAATCGGACTTACATGCCACCCTTTCTCCGCAAGGATTCAGGGTGGTTCACAACAATAAAACCCCAGTCCAGATTAAAATTCAGACACTAAAAACTAAAATTCCCATTAAAACCCCATTCAGTCAAGGCCAGCCTGGTGAAACAACCATGTTTTAAGGTCACGGTGGAAGGAATGAAGGTTGGGGGCCACCCAGAGCTCCAAGGAGAGCTGATTCCAGAGGGGAGGTGCACCCACAGAGAAGGCTCGCTCCCTAGGGGCCGTCAGCCGACATTGCCTGACCGACGGAACCCCAAGTAGACTCTCTCTGTGTGAGCACACCAGGCGATGGGGAGCTGTTGTTGGCCGCAGGTGTTCTGCCAAATACCCCGGACCTAAGCCATGTAGGGATTTATAGGTGATCACCAACACCTTGAACCTCACCCGGAAGACAACCGGTAGCCAATGCAGGTCATGCAGGAGGAGTGTGACATGGGAGCATCGGGACACTCCCATCATTACCCGCGCGGCCGCATTCTGCACCAGCTGAAGCCTCCGAGTAGTTTTCAAGGGTAGCCCCATGTAGAGAGTGTTGCAATAGTCGATCCGGGAGGTGACAAGTGAATAGGTGACCATGCGTAAGGCATCTCGGTCCAGTTAGGGGCACAACTGGTGCACCAGACGAATCTGGGCAAATGCCCTCCTGATCACGGTCATAACATGGTCTTCTAAGGTCAACCGGGCATCCAAGAAGACACCTAAGTTGCACGCCCTATCCACAGGGGGCAACACCTCTCCCCCTATGACCAAAGATGGAATATTCCCTTGGAACCGAGATGCCAGTACCCACAGCCACTCTGTCTAAATGCTAGTTGTGCATCACCCATCATCCCCGGCTGACCCACGGATTCAGGTCAGAAAAGGCCGCGTTAGTGGCAGAATCGATGGAGAAAGGAAGAGGAGCACGGTGGGAAGAGCGAGCAGCTGGCCAAGGAGCTTAGCTCTTCGCTTATCATCTGAACAGCTGGATTAATCTGGAAAGAGGCTGTTTCTTGCAAACAGAAGGAGGGATTCTTCCGTGGTTGGGTTTTTTGGGGGTTTTTTTTTTTCATGGCAAATCTAGCGGAGGGACTGGAGCTGGGCTGCAGCAGAAGGCAGTGCTTAAAACGATTTATTTTCTATTTTAGTAAAAAGAAAGAAAGAAAGAAAGAAAGAAAAAGCAAATGTCCAGCCGTGCTGGCTTTGAAGGCTGGAGCCAGCATTTTGTAGCACAGAATGTGTCTTTTCTCCCCAAATGGGAAGCCAGATTTCACGTTCCTAAAAAAAGAAAGTCCAGATTAAGAGTAATCTGGGGTTTGGGATGTAAACCGAGAAGGGATGGTTACATTTTAACGGGAACTGAGCTGGACATAATAATGCAGGTAGTCCTTGACTTAGGACAGCGATGGCGAACCTTTTGGCCGTCGCGTGCCAAAAGCGTGGGGAGTGCGGGGGGTGGCGGTTGTGCATGTCCACACCCTTAATTCAATGCCCTCGCGTGACCCACCCCCCAGCGCATGCACAACCCACCCTGCACCCTGTTTTGGGCCTAGCACGCCTACCTGAAGCCCCTGGAGGGTGAAAATGGCCTCCCCCAGCCCCTGGAGACTCTCCAGAGGCCAGAAACGGCCTGTTTCCTGACTTATGGTGGGCCTGATAGGCCCATTTTTTGCCCCTCCCCAGGCTCCAAGAGCTTTCCTGGAGCCTGGGGAGGGTGAAAACAGCCTCCCCACCTGCTGGAAGCCCTCCAGAGGCCGAAAACACCCTCCCAGTGCCTCCATGCAAGCCCTGTACTTACCTGGCATCCAAAACTGGCCGTGTGGAAACTCCGGGGAGGGGAGGGGCAGTGTGGGCAGGGCCAGCTGAAAATCAGTGGGCCGGTTTGTGCTGGAGCTAAGCTAGGGCAATGGCTCGCATGCCCGCAGATATGGCTCGGCTTGCCATCTGTGGCACGTGTGCCATAGGTTCGCCATCACAGACTTAGGACGTCAGTCGACACCAAAATTTCCATGGTTAAGCAAAGCGATTGTTAAGTTTAGGTTTAGAAAATTTAGAACTACGCCGCCTTTGGTCTGACCTGAGCACAGCTCATAAAATCATCTGCTACGATGTCCTACCTGTCAATGACTACTTCAGCTTCAACCACAACAATACACGAGCACACAATAGATACAAACTTAAAGTGAACCGCTCCAAACTCCATTGCAGAAAATACGACTTCAGCAACAGAGTGGTCAATGCTTGGAATGCATGACCATACTCTGTGGTTTCATCCAGTGGTGGGTTTCAAACTACCGGTTCTCTGGGTGTGGCATGGTGGGCATGGCTTGATGGGCATGGCAGGGGAAGGATACCGTAAAATCTCCATTCTCTCCCCAATCCCAGGGAAGGTTACTGCAAAATCCCCATTTCCTTCCCGATCAGCTGGGACTTGGGAAGCAGAGAATAGATGGGGGCGGGACCAGTCAGAATTTTTACTACCGGTTCTCCAAACTACTCAAAATTTCCGCTACTGGTTCTCCAGAACTGATCAGAACCTGCTGAAACCCATCTCTGGTCTCATCCCCAAACCCCCAAAACTTTAATCTTAAACTGTCTAGTGTTGACCTCACCCCATTCCTAAGAGGTCTGTCAGGGGCGTGCATAAGAGTACCAGCATGCCTTCCATCCCTGTCCTAATGTTCCCTTGAATTGTACTCATTTTATATGTTCTATTCATGCTTAAACTTAGATATATTATCTAATATGTACTCAACAAAAATGAATAAAGAAAGAGAGAGAGAGAGAGAGAGAGAGAAAGGAAGGAAGGAAGGAAGGAAGGAAGGAAGGAAGGAAGGAAGGAAGGAAGGAAGGAAGGAAGGAAGGAAGGAAGTCTGTCCTGCCCAATTTTATGTCCCTTTTTGCCACAATTGGTAAAGCGAACGCTTGCAGTGATTAAGTGAATCCCTCATTGACTTTGCTTGCCAGATATCGGCTACAAAGATTGTAATCACAAGACTCAGGATGTTGTAACAGTTGTAAATGCACACAGGTAATCCTTGATTTACAACAGTTCATTTAGTAACTGTTTGAAAGTTACAAAGGCACAGAAAGAAGTGACTTGTGACCGTTTTTCACACTTGTGACCCTTGTAGGAGGTGACCAAGCTGAGCCCGAGGGAGGTGTCAAACATGTCATAAGTCACAAGTCCCTGTGCACCAGGGGTGATACTCACTTACTTTCACTACCAGTTCACAAATGTGATTGTGTTGCGCCTCCACGGATGCGCAGACCCTTCTTTGCATGCACAGAGGGTCGAAAACAGGACATGGTGACGGAGCTTCCCGCTGCCGGTGCTACCGGATCATGCGATCCAGATAGAACCAGTTAAATTTCACCACTGCTGTGCACCTGCAAGAGATCTAAATCCAGCCCATCTTGAATTCCTTTCTTATCTCCCGCACATTTCCCTTAACTGTCAGTTGGCCAGATTCTTGTAGAGAGCTTAAATTTGCAATAAAACTTTATACTCGTTTGAACTGCCCGAATCTCCTGATTTCGCAGGCATTTGACAATCCCATGGTCAAGGGATGAAAATTCAGACGCCTGGCAACCGACTCATATTTATGACGGTCGCCGTGTCCTGTGTTCATGTGATCCCCTTTTGCGACCTTCCGAGAAGCAAAGTCAGTGGGGAAGCCAGATTCACTTAACAACCATGTTACTAACTTAACAACTGCAACGATTCACTTAACAACTCTGGCAAGAAAGGTCATAAGATGGGGCCAAATTCAACTTCATAACTGTCTCGCTTAGCGACAGAAACTTTGAGCTCAGTTGCAATCATGAGTCAAGGACTACCTGTACTGAAGTGCCCAAATTTTGATCACGTGATGATGAAGAGGCTGAAATGTTTGTAAAAGTGCAAAGACTAAACATAGGTCATTATTTTTTCCAGTGCCCTTGTAACTTCCAATGGTCACTAAATGAATGTTGTAAACTGAGGACTACCTGTACATCTCATTGTTTATCTGAAGACTGGCTAATAGATGATAGCTTCCTTGTTTGGGCTATTCTATAGGAGAAGCTTCTTGCTGATGTTTTCTAAGCCAGCTCACTCTCAGGGAGTTTCTCCTTAATTCCAGGTTGCTTCTCTCTTTGATTAGTTTCCATCCATTGTTTCTTGTCCTGCCCTCTGGTGCTTTGGAGAATAATTTGACCCCCTCTTCTTTATGGCAGCCTCTCAAATACTGGAGCACTGCTATCATGTCCCCCCTTCCTTCTTTTCTCTAGACTAGCCATAACCAGTTCCTGCAACCGTTCTTCATATGTTTTTGTCTTGTAGAAAGTTAGCAACCACCCCTCTCCTAGAAGAATGACATATTTTACGAAATATTTAAAAAAAGCAGAATATTATATTTCATTGGATGAGAAATGGAGCAACATGTTTTTTTAGAGGCAGGAAGCAGACTCACTCTTAATAGCCCCCACCTTTCTTAATAGCCCACAGCAGATGTCAGCACTTAAGTGGTAAAAAGATAGATAGCTCTAGTCATAAGCAAATGAGGATTAGCCCTCAGTCACAATAGGAATTGCCCAATGACCCGTCATTGCATCAGCAAACTTCAACCAAACTTAGCTCAGGCAAACTCCTAGGATTTGTACATGGCACCATGGGAGTCTGACAACAGCCAATAGAATACATGTTCTTGCACAGGAACAGGAAGCTCAAGTGCAAAACTCAGAGAAGGTATAATTCCCCCCCCCTCTCAACTCCATGTGGTTGGCTGCAACCAGAACCCATGTGGTTCTATCCATCATTAAACCATCTTTCCAATCAGCCGTCATGTTTCCAGTGTCTTTCTCCTGGCTTGGAACTGAACCAGACAGATATTTCTTCCAACAGTGTCCAGGCCTTTAATCATCTTAGTTGCTCTTCTTTGCACTTCTCAACATCTTTTTCGTAATGCGGTGACCAAAACTGGATGCAGTGTGGCCTTACTAAAGCGGTACTAAAACGTCTGGTTCTGGCTGGTTTTTCAGATATTCTTTTCTTTAAGCTCGTCTCGATCGAGCATCTCGGTCTCCCATTGAAAAGGCCAACAGTTTAAAAACCGCTCTGAGGCGGGTAAGCTCCCCATTTATCGATGCTGACAGTGAACGTTATTGATTTAAAAGAAGGTTCTCTGGGGACAAACTCGGCCTTCCGGTCCTGTCTCCCTTTTATCCAGCGGCCTCAACCCGAGTTGAGCCCAAGCTCTGCGCCTGTCCACCTTCTCCGCAGAAAAAAAGACACCCAAATTACAACATGGGAGATGCTGCGTAATTAACGGTGATTTATTAGCACCTGATTAATAAAGAACTCCTACTGGGGGGGCGGGAAGTGTCAGAAAAGTCCACCTGGGAGAGAATACAGATGCTAAAGAATGAAGAGAAGGAAATTCCCCTCAGAAAAATATGTCAAGAATTTATGGTATATTCTCCATAAATGAGGAAAGAAAAAGATTTGGTATATTAGGAACTGATGCAAAGCTAAATGGTAATCTATTTCCCCCACCCTCTCTCTGTGCCTCCCTCCCTCCTTTTCTCTCTTTCTCTCTCTCTCCCTCCTTCCCTCTCCTTCTCTGTCTCCCTCTCCCCATCTGCCCCCTCTCTGTATGTTCCTCCCTACCTCCTTCCCTCCTTCTCTATCTGTCTTTCTGTCTCTCTCTGTTTCTCCCTCTCTGTCCCCCTCTCTCCCTCTCCCTCTCTCTCTGTGCCTCCCTCCCTCCTTCTCTCTCTCTCTCTCCCTTTCTCCCTCCCTCTCCTTCTCTGTCTCTCTCTCCCTCTGTCTCCCTCTCCCTCTCTCTGTGCCTCCCTCCCTCTCTCTCTCTCCTTCTCTCTCTCTCTTCCTTTCTCCCTCCCTCTCCTTCTCTGCCTCCCTCTCCCCCTGTCTCCCCCCTCTCTGTGTGTTCCTCCCTACCTCCTTCCCTCCTTCTCTCTCTATCTTTCTGTCTCTCTCGGTCTCTCCCTCTCTGTCCCCCTCTCTCCCTCTCCCTCTCTCTCTGTGCCTCTCTCCCTCCTTCTCTCTCCTTCTCTCTCTCTCTCTCTCTGCCTCCCTCCCTCTTTCTCTCTCCTCTCTCTCTCCCTTTCTCCCTCCCTCTCCTTCTCTGTCTCTCTCCCCCGCTGTCTCCCTCTCCCTCTCTCTCTCTCCCTGTGCCTCCCTCCCTCCTTCTCTCTCCTTCTCTCTCTGTGCCTCCCTCTTTCTTTCTCCTTCTCTCTCTCCCTTTCTCCCTCCCTCTCCTTCTCTGTCTCTCTCTCCCCTGTCTCCCCCTCTCTATATGCCTCCCTCCCTCCCTTTCTTCCCTCCTTCTCTCTCCATCTCTCTGTCTCTGTGTATGTGTGTGTCTCTCTCTCCCTCTCTGTCCCCCTCTCCCTCCCTCCCTCCTTCCCTCCCTCCTTCTCTCTCTCTCTCTCTCTCTCTCTCTCTCTCTTCCCCCACCCCTCAGTATGGTGTGTGTCCTGTATTGTTTCACACTAGTGATTTTCTTACTGGCTGCTAGAATTACATTCATAGCAGCTCCTGGCAACCATATTTATGAAACTGGGCTGTGAATTTGAAATCACTACTTTTTTTTTTTTGAGCAAGATCAGGACAAATGTTAGGACTTTCTACTTTAGAAGAAGAAGAAGAAGAAATTGTGCTATCATTTACAGTGGTAGAGTTGATCAGGTCCTTGTGTCAGATTCCAATATATTATTGATGGAATCAAAGAGCCTGAATGCACCTTGGAGGTCTTCAAGTCAAACCTCCTGCCCATCCCAGGAGACCTTATATCATCCCGGACAAATGGTGGTCCAATCCTTTCTTGAAAACCTTCAGCAATGGTGCACCCATAACGCCAGGAAGCTCTTCCACTGATCAATCATTCTCATTGTCAGGAAATTTCTCCTTAGTTCTAGGTTGGATCTCTCTTTGATAAGCTTGTATCTGTTACTTCTTGTCCTGCCTTTCCGATGCTTTGGAGAATAGGTCCATCCCCTCTTCCCCGTGACAGCACCTCAAACACTGGAAGACCGCTATCATGTCACCCCTAATTCTTCTCTTCATTAGGCTAGACATATCTCGTTCCCTTAATTGTTCATCATATGGTTTAGCCTCCAGCGCCTTAATCATCATTATTTGGTGATGATCTAATGAGAAACTGTTCACCTCCAGCCATGTTCTTTATTTCCCTTTTCCTAATTCCTTCGCAGATGATACCAGACAAATACAAGATCTGTTGACCCATGGAACAGACTGCCTCAGAGGCTGGTTGGTGGTGGGTCAGGGTTCCAAGTAACACCCCCAACGAAAGAAAACTCTGACGCTTAAGGTTCCTCGAAGTTGGGTCTGAAGACCCGATGCAAAAGATGGCTTCCAGGCCTGACCGGGTGTTCTCTCCTTTCCCAGAGATGTTCAGACAGATGTTCCTGTTGACCTTCTGTTGGGGATCCATTCATGGTGAAGTTGTCCATGGCATTGGGGGTTGGACTGGTTGATCCCCACGATCCCTTCCAAATAGAATAGACTAGAATAACAGAGTTGGAAGGGACTTTGGAGGTATTCTAGTCCAACCCCCTGCTTAGGCAGGAAACCCTACACCACTTCAGACAAATGGTTATCCAACATCTTCTTAAAAACTTCCAGTGTTGGAGCATTCACAACTTCCGGAGGCAAGTTGTTCCACTGATTAATTGTTCTGTCAGGAAATCTCTCCTTAGTTCTAGGTTGCTTCTTTCCTTGATTAGTTTCCATCCATTGCTTCTTGTCCTGCCCTCAGATGCTTTGGAGAATAGCTTGACTCCCTGTTCTTTGTGGCAGCCCCTGAGATATTGGAACCGTGTTATCATGTCTCCCCTAGTCCTTCTTTTCATTAAACTAGACATACTCAGTTCCTGCAATCGTCCTTCATATGTTTTAGCCTCCAGTCCTCTAATCCTCTTTGTTGCTCTTCTCTGCATTCTTTCTAGAGTCTCCACATCTTTTTTACATCATGGCGACCAAAACTGGATGCAATATTCTAAGTGTGGCCTTACCAAGGCATTATAAAGTGGTATTAATCCTTCCCATGATTTTGATTCTATCCCTCTGTTTATGCAGCCTATTACTGTGCTGGCTTTTTTGGGAGCTGCTACACACAGCTGGCTCCTATTTAAGTGTTCCATTCTGTCAGAGAAGAGTGCAGGGAAATGTGATAGCTGCCTTCAAGGATCTGTACGGCTATCCTGAAGAAGAATTGTTTAGAGTTGTTCCAGAAGACAGTCACAATCAAATGTACAATCTATATTAGATTGTGACTGACCATCAGGAAGAAAACCCCCCAATCCAGGGGTGAAATGCTCCCGGTTTGGTCTGGTTCTCTCGAACTGTTAGTGAAAAAGACTCCTGGTTCGCTGAACCGGTAGTAAAAAAATGTAAAAAAAAAAAAAAGTTCCGACGATCAGCTGAGTGACGAGCAATTGTTGAAACTTTTTTTTTTACTTTTTAAGCAATTTTTTTACTATCGGTTCGCTTACTTTTTTGCTTAAAAAGTAAAAAAAAGTTCCAAAGATCGGGCTCAGCTGATCAAAAACTTTTTAGGCATTTTTTTACTACCTGTTCTCTGGAACCGGCTGATTGGACCGGCCTTCCGACTCTCAGCTGTTTTGCTCTCAGCTGTTTTGCCGGGTCCTCTGCTGCTTGCCGCAAGGAGGTAAATTGCTGGAGCAGATTTTTTTCCCCTTTGTGCTAATCAAGCTATGCTGAAAATGAAAATGAAAGTAAAGCAGGCTGTTTGCTGTTTGCTGCAACGAGGCAAAATTTCTCAGAGGCAGGGGGAGATTTCTTTTTCTTCTTTTCCTTACCAAAAAAGGTAGGTGCGTCTTATACTCCGGTGCGTCTTATACTCCGAAAAATACGGTATCTCCTATTTCATTATATATCAAGTATACAGTATTTTACTTCCTAAACAGCTATACATATATTTAGTAAACCTTTCTTTCTTTCTTTCGTTGAGGATGTGTCGACAGGGGTTGGATGACTGTTTATATGGATTCCCTGTAGTGGACAGGGAATTGAACTACATCAGTGTTTCTCAGATGTGGCCTAGAATCCAGCTTCAACTTCGGAATTCCCCAGCTGGGAAATTCTAGGAGTTGAAGTTCACACATTCTGGGAACTGAAGTCCATGAATCATCAAGTGGCCAAGGTTGAGGGGCACTGAACTAGGTCCATTAATCTATGACATTTCTTCTCCTGAAATAGTTTCCCCTCATCTCCATACAGGGGAGTCCTTGATGCTCATTGAACTTGGATTGTTTTCTTGTAGACATTTTATTACCCTACTAGGTAATTTTCTCCATAGGCCACTGACGGTTGGCCTCTCCTGGGATCAAAATTGGATATTAGAAGACAAACAACTGTAGCTGACGGGAAGAATCTTTGGCAGGTGGTAATTATGGCCCTCAAATTGTGCTAAGCCATATTTTAAAGCAAAGTCTCTCTTCACACAGCATTTTACACATGCACACATTCACACACATGCCGATCCCTGAGTGGAAACTCAGGGATTGGTGTGTGTGTGCGCGCGCGTGTTTGTTTAAATGTGTGTAAAAAAAAAGAAGATGGTGGCTGTGCCTAAGTACTTGAAGCCACACCATTTTTTAAAATGAGTTTTGGGTGAAGGTAAGAGAAGAAGGGAGGGTCTCTCATCAAATAGCAGCTGCCGCCATCTTGTCTTGTTTACTTCCTCCTAGGACTGTGATGGTGAACCTATGGCACGTGTGCCACAGGTGGCATGTGGAGCCATATTGGTGGTCATGTGAGCGTTGCCTTAGCTCAGCTCCAGCACGCATGTGCATGCCGGGCAGCTGATTTTTGGGCCTTCTGGGCCCACCGGAAGTCGGGAAACGGGCCATTTCTGGCCTCCAGAGGGCCTCCAGGGGAAGGAAGGCCGTTTTCACCCTCCCCGGGCTCCAAGAAAGCCTCTGGAGCCTGGGGAGGGTGAAAAATGGGCCTACCAGGCCCACCGGGCCATCGTGCGCCAAAAGTCAGGGGGAGCTTGGGAGGGTACATATGCGCTGGAGGCAGGGCGCATTGAATTATGGGTGTAATTCAATGCGCCCTGCCCAGGGGTGAAATCCAAAATTTTCCCTACCGGTTTTCTGTGGGCGTGGCTTGGTGGGCGTGGCAGAGGAAAGATATTGCAAAATCTCCATTCCCACCCCACTCTGGGGCCACTCTGGGTGGTATTTGCCGGTTCTCCGAACTACTCAAAATTTCCACTACTGGTTCTCCGGAACCTGTTAGGACCTGCTGGATTTCACCCCTGGCCCTGCCCCCATAATTCAAGTGGCGCGTGACACACACCCCCCTCATTCCCCACACTTTTGGCACGTGATAGCAAAAAGGTTAGCCATCCCTGTCCTAGCACATCCCTGCTCCCAGTGGTTCAACATTAAAAATGCTTAAAAAGGCATTATGTTAGGGGAAATCTCTATGTAGTCCTTGACTTATGATCACAACTGAGCCAAACATTTCTGTTGCTAAGCCAGACAGTGGTTACCTGAATTTTGCCTCCATTTTAAGATCTTTCTTGCCGGAGTTGTTAAGTGAATCACTTCAGTTGTTAAGTTAGTAACACAGTTATTAAGTGAATCTGACTACCCCGTTGACTTCGCTTGTCAGAAGGTCCCAAAGGGGACCACATGATCCCGGCAACCGTCATAACTCTGAACCAGTTGCTAAGTGCCTGAATTTTGATCACGTAACCAGGGGCGACCGCAATGGTCATAAGTGTGAAAAATGGTCTCGAGTCGCTTTTCTCAGTGCTGCTGTAACTTCAAACAGTCACTATACAAACTGTTGTAAGTCGAGGACTGCCTGTATTTGGAAAATCGCAGAATGAAATGCATATTCATGAACAAACAGGCCATTGTAAGTGCAACCCCCCCTTTCTTTTTTTAAAATCTGAAATGAAAGGAATGAGACTTATGAAATTAGAAAAAAGAGAGGCTAAAATTTGGGTTTTTAGTCATAACGTGATTAAGGCATAAATGTTTCTGAGCATAAGAACTCAGGAATATAACTGAATTTTTTTAAAAAGGGACTTGGCAAAAAAAAAAAAATCATTTCCTTCATATTTGAATGCCAACTTATCTAACGCTACATTTCTGCAGGGAGATACGCTCCAAAAAGTTATTACATGAAATTCATCCATTTTATGTCTTTGTTTGTGTTTTGCAATATGGCGTGCAGGCAATACGAAGGCATATTAAGGGGAAAAAAAGATATTTCCATTCTTGAAAATACTGCAGCAAAATGCATTCTGTTAGGGGAGAAATCTCGTTGCAGCTCCGGTATACATTTGGGGAGGGGAAAATGGCAGAGTGAAAATGCACAGGCTGGGAGAAACGGCAATGTTTTTTTGGTAAAGGAATTCTCTTTTTCAAAAAAAAAAAAGAATGAGACTTGAGATATTAGCAAAATGAGGAGCTGAAATTGCCCAATTCACCCATCATCTCATGCCAAGCTGTGACTGGTCCCCTAAAGGCCCATAAATCCAAGAATCGTTGATCAATGCCGGCAATAACTATGCTTCATCTAACTAAAGATGAAATAACTGAAAGAGGGGGGAAAAATTGCCATCTCTGCGGGGGAGCTATTTTTCATCATTCTTTGGATTGTGAATAAAAAAAGCAAACAAACTTTGATTTGATCAAGAAAGCCTCTGGAAGCATAGCCAATTCTTTAACCTGCCCTAAAGGCAGAGAAGAGCAACGAAGATGATTAGAGGGCAAGGGGCTAAAACATATGAAGAACGGTTGCAGGATTTCACTAGTCTAGCGAAAAGAAGGACTAGGGGTGACAGGATAGCAATGTTCCAATATTGGAGGGGCTGCCAGAAAGAAGAGGGGGGGTCAACCTATTCTCCAAATAGGCAGGACAGGAAGCAACGGATGGAAATTAATCAAGGAAGAGAAGCAACTTAGAACAAAGGAGAAATTTCCTGACAGTGAGAACAATTAATCCGTGGAACAAATTGCCTTCAGAAATTGTAAGTGCTCCGTCACTGGAGCCTTTTAGAAGAGACTGGAGAGCCATCTGTCAGAAATGGTATAGGGTCTCCTGCTTGAGGAGAAGCTTGGAGTAGAAGACCTCCAAGGTCCCTTCCAACTGACCAAGGAGAGATTCAACCTAGAAATGAGGAGGGACTTTCTGACAGTGAGAACAATCAACCGATGGAACAGAAGGTGTTTTTTTTGTTTGTTATTGAATTTATATACCGCCGTACTCCCGAAGGACTCAGGGCGGTGTACAGCCATAAAATAAAACACATAAATACAAAATTTAAAATAGACTAAAACGAAATTAAATAATTTGGCTGAAAAATTTAAAATCCCAATAATTTAAAACAAATTAAAATTCCCATTTAAAAGGGGGAAAAGATTTAGGTCAGACCGGCTTGATGGAATAAGTGAATCTTAAGTGCGCGACGGAAGGTGCTCAGGTTCGCGATCCTCCATATCTCCGGGGGGAGCTCGTTCCAGATGGTAGGTGCTCCCACAGAGAAGGCTCTCCCCCTGGGGGCCGCCAGTCGACATTGTTTGGCCGACGGCACCCGGAGGAGCCCCTCTCTATGGGAGCGTACTGGCCGGTGGGAGGCTATGGGTGGTAGTAGGCGGTCCCGTAAATAACGGGACCGCCTAATAAATTGCCTTCGGAAGTTGTGGGAGCTTCATCACTTGAGACTTTCAAAAAAAGTTTGGATTGCCATTTGTCAGAAATGGTGTAGGGCAGTGATGGCTAACCTTTTTGCCGTCGCGTGCCAAAAGTGGGGGGAGCGGGGGAGGGAGGTCACAGGTGCAGGTGCCCACATCCATAATTCAATGCGCCCCGCCCTCCCGCACATGCGCACGTGACCCCCACACACTTCCCCCTTCTTTTGGCACGTGATGGCATGGTGGACCCGGTAAGCTCGTTTTTCCCCCTAGCCAGACTCCAGAGGCATTCTAGGAACCTGGGGAGGGCAAAAACAGCCTTCCCCATCCCCCCTGGAGGCTTCCGGCTGCCGGAAAGAGCCAGTTTCCCAACTTCCAGTGGGACTGGAAAGCCTGAAAATCAGTTGGCTGGTGTGTGCATGCGTGCTGGAGCTGAGCTAGGGCAACACCCGTGCCATAGGTTCGCCATCACAGGTGCAGGGTCTCCTGTTTAAGCAAGGGGTTGGACGAGATGACCTATAAGGCCCCTTCCAACCCTGTTAATCTATAATCTTAATTTCTAGTTTATGCAGAGGGGAAGCTAAAAGATATATTTAATTGCTAAGGAAAAAGAGGTTTAAGTCAGGGTGAAAATCTGTTAAACTCTTCTGTTATTCTGTTAATTTAGCTATGGGCTAAATGCAGGATTCTGGTGTTTTTGGTGAACTGCAAAGCAAATCCTGGATCATCCTGGCTATATTTGGTAATGCTTCCTTAATCTTTAAATGGCGATCAGAATGTTATTAAAACATCCTGCAAGTCTAATGCATTGGGACCAAACTGGGCATTTCGGTTGATGAACTAGTAACGGTAGTCCTCCACTTACAACTGCAATAGAGCCTGCTTATTACAGGTGTAATGGTCATAAAGCGAGCCACTGGACCAGATTTTATGACCCTTTTTGTTTGCGGAGGTTGTTAATAGTAATAGCACTTATCACTTAGACTTACATACCGCTTCATAGTGTTTTACAGCCCTCTCTAAGCAGTTTACAGAGCCAGCCTCTTGCCCCCAACAATCTGGGTCCTCATTTGACCCACCTCGGAAGGATGAAATGCTGAGTCAACCTTGGGCCGGTCAGGATCGAACTTCAGACTGTGGGCAGAGTCAGCTTGTAATACTGTATTTTTAACCACTGCACCACCACGGCTCATAGATAGATATAGAGACAAACAGACAGACAGCTGAATCACCCTTGACCCTGATGAGGCTGCAATGATGCATTCTAACCACTGCACATCATGGATGGATGGATGGATGGATGGATGGATGGATGGATGGATGGATGGAAGGAAGGAAGGAAGGAAGGAAGGAAGGAAGGAAGGAAGGAAGGGTAATAGCAATAGCACTTAGACTTACATACCCCTTCACAGTGCTTTCCAGCCGTCTCTAACCAGTTTACAGAGTCAGCCTCTTGCCCCCAACAATTTGGGTCCTCATTTTACCCACCTCAGAAGGACGGAAGACTGAGTCAACCTTGAGCCGGTCAGGATTGAACTGCTGCCATGCTGCATTCTAACCACTGCACCACCATGGTTCTGAGAGTAGCCTTCCAATATTTGGCGGATGTCACAGAGTCAACCTATTCTCCAAAGCACATGATGGTAGTGGGGTAGAAGCTTATCAAGGAGAGATCCAACCTAGCACTAAGGAGAAATTTCCTACCAGAACAATTAATCAGTGGAACAACTTGCCTCCAGAAGTTGTGGGCGCTCCATCACTGGAGGTTTTTAAGAAGAGATTGGATAACTGTTGAAATGGTATAGGGTTTCCTGCTTAAGCTGTGGGTTGGACTAGAAGACCTCCAAGATGCTCTATTCTATGCTATGCTATGCTATGCTATGCTATGCTATGCTATGCTATGCTATGCTATGCTATGCTATGCTATGCTATTCCTAATCCTATCCCATTCCATCCTTTTCCATCCTTTTCCATTCTGTTCCGTTCTATTCTATTGTATTCTATTGTATTCCATTCCATTCCATTCCATTCCATCCCATTCCATTCCATCCTATTCCTATTCCTATTCCTATTCCTATTCCTATTCCTATTCCTATTCCTATTCCTATTCCTATTCCTAATCCTAATCCTATCCTATCCTATCCTATCCTATCCTATCCTATCCTATCCTATCCTATCCTATCCTATTCCTAATCCTATCTCATTCCATCCTTTTCCATTCCGTTCCGTTCCGTTCCATTCCATTCCATTCCATCCCATCCCATCCTATTCCTTATCCTATCCTATCCTATCCTATCCTATCCTATCCTATTCCTATTCCTAATCCTAATCCTAATCCTAATCCTAATCCTAATCCTAATCCTAATCCTAATCCTAATCCTAATCCTAATCCTAATCCTATCTCATTCCATCCTTTTCCATTCCGTTCCGTTCCGTTCCGTTCCATTCCATTCCATTCCATTCTATTTCTAATCCTATCCCATTCCATCCTTTTCCATCCTATTCCATTCCATTCCATTCCATCCCATCCCATCCCATCCCATCCCACCCCACCCCATCCCATCCCATCCCATCCCATCCCATCCCATCCCATCCCATCCCATCCTATCCTATCCTATCCTATCCTATTCCATCCTTTTCCATCCTATTCCCTTCTCTTCCTTTCCCTTCTACTCCACTCCACTCCACTCCACTCCACTCTACTCTAATCTCTGGAGGTTTTCAAGGAGAGATTGGGCAGCCATTTGTCTGGAGTGATATTGGATCTCCTGCCGTAGACAAGGGGTTAGAATCAAAAGATTTCCAAGAACGCTTCCAACTGTGTTGTCCTATGTTCTCCATTCTATGAAGACCAGCCCTGGGTACACACACCTTCCCCCACTGGCCAAGTCAGCAATGGGGCCCCTCCTATATGCAGTGTTTATTTTGCAGCCCAGTGAGCAAATGGAGGAGCAGTGTGTCTCCTTAGCAACCCTGCAAACACGTCAACGGTTCATTGATATTTATCAGATACGGCTTATTAAATGCAGGAACAAATGGTTGGTTATGGAGAGGAGGCTGCAGAGTTCGGGCATCCTTTGATTCTGGCCCTGGGTCATCTGCCCTAGTGGTTTGAGGGGGTGGGGGTTTGGGAGTGTGTGTGTGGGGGAGGGGGGAATTGCCTCAGATCAGCTAAAAATGGAGGAGGGAAAGGATGGAGATGAAAAGACCTCGCAGTCAGTGTTGGCCGAATCTCTGTCTCCGTTAAGTGGAAACTGCAGAGAGTGCAATTGTGGGAGATTGTTTGTGTCTTAATCCCATTGTGAGCATGAAGGATTTTTCCCCTTTTCCCTGAGCGCTGTGCAATTTTTAAATCATGTCTTTAAATCAGTAACCTAATCTATTGCAAGAAAAGAAAGAGGAATCCAATTATCTTATTTCTTCTCTGCCTAAAACTGGAACTTTCTTTCTTTCTTTCTTTCTTTCTTTCTTTCTTTCTTTCTTTCTTTCTTTCCTTTCTTTCTTTCTTTCTTTCTTTCTTTCTTTCTTTCTTTCTTTCTTTCTTTCTTTCTTTCCTCCGTCCCTCCCTCCCTCCCTCCCTCCCTCTCACCCTTCTTTCCTTCCTCTGTACAGATATATTATTTCCTTCCTTCCTTCCTTCCTCCCTCCCTCCCTCCCTCCCTCTCCCCCTGTCTCACCCCTCCTTCCTTCTTTCCTTCCTTCCTCTGTACAGCTATTTTATTTCCTTTCCTCCCTCCTGCCCTCCCTTCCTCTGCATAGCTATATTATTTTCACTCTACCTCCCTCCCTCCTTCCTTCCCTCCTTTCCTTCTTCTGTATTTCTTCCCTCCCTCTAGCCTCCCTCCCTTCTTTCCTTCCTCTGTACAGCTATATTATTTCCTTCCTCCCTCCCTCCCTCCCTCCCCCCTCCCTCCTTTCCTTCCACTGTACAGATATATTATTTCCTTCCTCCCTCCCTCCCCCTGTCCCTCCCCTCCTTCCTTCTTTCCTTCCTTCCTCTGTGCAGCTATTTTATTTCCTCCCTCCCTCCCTCCCTCCCCCCTCCCTCCTTTCCTTCCGCTGTACAGATATATTATTTCCTTCCTCCCTCCCTCCCCTGTCTCTCCCCTCCTTCCTTCTTTCCTTCCTTCCTCTGTACAGCTATATTATTTCCTTTCCTCTCTTCCTCTGCATAGCTATATTATTTTCACTCTACCTCCCACCCTCCTTCCATCCCTTCTTCTGTATAGTTATATTATTTCTTTCCTCCCTCTATCCCTCTATCCCTTCTTTCCTTCCTCTGTACAGCTATATTATTTCCTTCCTTCCTTCCTTCCTTCCTTCCTTCCTTCCTTCCTTCCTTCCTTCCTTCCTCTGTATAGCTATATTATTATATTATTTCCTTCCTTCCTCTGTATAAGCTATATTATTATATTATTTCCTTCCTTCCTCTGTATAGCTATATTATTTCCTTCCCTCCCTTCCCTGAGTCTGCTGCATCCTTCTGTCTTGATGAAGATTGGTTTGAATTTATGGTGTGATTGTGTAAGTAGAACTGTGTATGTATATACTATATATACACCAGGATGCACAAGCAGACGTATTCAGCTGGAAATTTAGGTACCTGTGAATAACAACCAAAGCTAAGAGGGCAAGTAAGTTGGAGAAAGTTGCAAAAGTTGCAAAATCTGGTAGGGTTTTTCCAACGGAAGATCCTCTTCAGTGGTGAAATCCAATTTTTTTTACTATCAGTTCTGTGGGCGTGGCTTGGTGGGCGTGGTGTGGCTTGACGGGCATTGGTTGGTGGGCACGGCAGGAGAAGGTTACTGCAAAATCCCCATTCCCACCCCGCTCCTGGGGGAAGGATACTGCAAAATCCCCATTCCCACCCCACTCTGGGGCCAGCCAGAGGTGATATTTGATGGTTCTCCAAACTGCTCAAAATTTCCTCTTCTGGTTCTCCAGAACCTGTCAGAACCTGCTGGATTTCACCCCGGATCCTCGTGCTTGCCTCTTGGTCTTTGAGAGATTGCTCTGCATTTGCTCAACAGGTTTCTTTCCCTTTGAAAGAGGGAAATTTTAGAAGAAGAGAGTTTTCATCCCTTATATTTGAAAACTTGGGTTTTGCCCCGTTTCTCTTTGGGGTACCTTAGAGCATTGCTGCGCTGCTGGCTGGGGGATTCTGGGACTTGAAGTCCACCCATCTTCAAGCTACCAAGGTTGAGAAACGCTGCTGTAGACTACTTCAGTGTTCAGCCCCATCTCAAGATCACTGCCTGACCGAAGAAGCACAAACACCCAACATTTCCCATAGGAAGAAATCCTGAAAGTTGGAAAGCTTTTAAACTTGAATGGCTGAGGGAAAATGGCATCTTCGGTGCTTTCAACATGAGCTTGATCGGCAAAAACCCACGAATTAAGCGTACTCTGTTGTACTACCTTTAATATATAGCCGATAATGGAATTCACATCTTCACGTCAAGCTTCACTGCACATTAATGCATCAGTGCGTCTAACCTGCTTATTATTCATCTTTTAAGAAAAGAAGTTCACAATGCAATTCAGAGGGCACTAGAGGAATTATGAGAGCAGGGCAACAGCCCGTAACTTCCCATACAGCATTTTGGATTCAATCCTCAACTTCTCCGAGGAGAGCCTTCCTCAAAAACTGATATTCTCAATCCGTCATTGGCAAAATTGGGCTGAAAAGATCCATGGGCTGAATCAATCACTATCATCATCTTTGAATGACCCCTTAATCCCTTGGAGGGTGGAGTCTGGGCAACTGAATGGAGCCGAGCGGTTTCTGGCCAGATGCCCTTCCTGTCACCAATGCTGAGTTACATTCAGCAGATATATTCTCATCGTGTGTGGGCTGAATCAATGGAAGGCTTTTTTTTAGGTGCATTGAATGTTCTAAATTAAGGATCTCCAAACTTGCAACTTTAAGGCTTGTGGATTTAAAAAGTTGCTGACTGGGGAATTCTGAGAGTTGAAGTCCACAAGTCTTAAAGTATCCGAGTTTGGAGATCCCTGTTCATTAGATATATGTCAAGTCTAATGAAAAGAAGGACTGAGGGAGACATGATAGCAGTGTTCCAATATTTGAGGGATCCTACAAAGGTCATACTATTTTCCAAAGCACCAAAAGGCAAGACAAGAAACGATGGATGGAAACTAACCAAGCAGTGAAGCAACCTAGAACTAAGCAGAAAATTCCTAATGTTGAGAGCATCCAACCAATGGAAGAGCTCGCCTTCAGAAGTTGCAGATGCTCCATCACTAGAGGCTTTCAAAAAAAGACTGGACAACCATTTATCTGAAATGGTGATAGAATCTCCTGCTTAAACAGGGAGTTGGACCACATGATCTCCAAGGCCCCTTCCAACATCTTATTTTTAAATAAAGGAATCTGGATGAAACCCCCAAAATCAGTTCAGATGGGTCAGCTGGAGGCTGATCCATAACATGCACTCACAACATTTCCCAGCAATTATTTCAATGGAGGGTTGTAATGAGTGAGCCAGATGTGGACATCCTTCCACATCTCAACACTCAATTCCCATGTTGGGAATTTGAACCATGTTCCCTGTTGGCACTTTCCTTTCCTCTGGCGACCACGTTTGATTGCCTGGAGAAGGATACAGAAGCACAACATCTGGCTTTTAACTGGCAGTTGGGAAGTTCCACTAAATAACAAATTGCTTTCTTTCACTTGTCCTCTCCCTTATTGGGAGAGGGAGAGAGACAGATGGGGAAGCAGGGAAGGAAGGAAGGAAGGAAGGAAGGAAGGAAGGAAGGGAGGAAGGAAGGAAGGAAGGAAGGAAGGAAGGAAGGAAGGAGGGAGGGAGGGAGGGGGGATGGATGGAAGGAAGGAAGGAAGGAAGGAAGGAAGGAAGGAAGGAAGGAAGGAAGGAAGGAAGGAAGGAAGGAAGGAAGGAAGGAAGGAAGGAAGGGATCCTTGGACTGCTCCATTAATGCAGTTAATACAAAAAAAAAACATTTATCTGGAGCTAAACATCTGTACCACCAGATCGGATATGGTTCCCTGCCATCATGCAGTGAAAGCAAATGATTTAATACAGAGAAAGTTTTGTCAACCAAACAGAGCGGAATCTAGCTGTAGCCAGACATTCTGGCTGTAAAATCCACATCAGGGCTAAATCAAGCTTGGGATCAGTTGGAAGCAAGTCATTATCTTTTTCGTTATTGTTGCATGAAGTGGATTTGGAAAAATGTTAAGTGTTGTGTTCTGGACATTTTGTTTCTGCTGAAGGGGTTCTCCGTTCTACTTAAGCCTCAGTTCTTCCCCAGCGGTAACTGGTGACGTTTGGCTGCTCGCTGCTTTTGCCACTGTGGATCTTTAATATCTGCAGCTGGTGCCCAGCATCAGAGGAAGTAAATGATGAGTAAAGAGTAGTGGAGAAAGAAGAGACAAAAAGATTTTGGAGAACCAGGACGGGTAGAAAAGGCAGGTGGAACTCAATTAAATCATCATCTTCATATAACAACCCCATTAATCCCTTGTGGGGTGGAGTCTGGGCAATTGAATGGAGCTAGCGGAGTGGCTGGATGCCTTTCCTGTCACCAATGCGGAGTTTTGTTCAGCAGAAGTATTCTCAGTGTGCCCAGAGAGAGAAATATCTGCCTCTACCTAGGATTGAACTTACAGCCTCCTGTTTGTGAGGCGAGAGCTCCACCTTTAGGCCACCGCACCACTTCTGGGGAACTCAATTAAATGGACATGAACAATTCAGGACCATCAATGGCTTGTTCTCCAACTGTTTAAACAACATGGGATAATTTCTACCATCTTAAATTACTAATATTTTCTTTTTTTCCCCCCCTTTGGGCAGATGGATATATTTCCAAAGGAACCCTTAAGTTACAACTTTATATCATTTTTATTTCCTGCAGAGCTGGGAAGAACAAATTCTTGCAGATGCTTGAAGTGGGTCTTGCTGACTCGTAGCATACTCTGGTGCAAAGAAAGTTTATTTGGCTTCCCCTCCACTTAATATTTTCTTCGCATAGCTCATCTTTGTGAAGTTGAGCTTCCTGGAATTGCAATAATGTGTACACCGGGAGACGTTAGCAGCTCTGATGACCTCAGATTGTGTGATATGTAAGGTTTCTCTGAAAGGAAAATCTAATGGAAGAGGACACATGCAATTGGCATTCGGAATGGAACATTGATTTTTTTTTTCTCGGTATAATTTTATTAAAGTTTTTTTTAAAAAAAAGAAGATTAAAAACGAATACAAAGTAATATAAAATTTTTTAAAAAAAGAAAAGACGAAGAAAGAAAACAAGGAGAAAGCTAAAAGTTCCAGAAAGGGGAAGGAAAGTAAAAGAAAATTAGAAAAGAAAGAAAAAAGATGCAAATAGTTATAGAGTTATAATTTCTTATGGTTATACAGTATAATAACTATTATATAGGTGTGTTTGTGCTTGTGTATATGTGTGTGTGTATACACATATAAATTGTGTGTGTGTGTGTGTCTGTGTGTACAGGTGATAACTCAGGTTTCTTCCCGTGTAATTGCAAACATATCTTTGGAAGTATTGCAAATCCTTGTATATGATGTATATGATGTATATCATGTTTATGAAATCCCGTGTGCTTCCTGCCCCTCAACGTATATTGAGCAGACCAACAGAAGAATGAGTGTGTGCATTGAGGAACATAAAAACTCAGTACAGAAGAAAGAACACACATCATTATTAGTACAACACATAAATGCCACAGGACATAATATTAACTTTAATAACACAAAAACAGTTGCAAAAATGGAACATCTCAATGGCAGAATAATCAGAGAGGCCATTGAAATAGAGAAAAGACCATATTGCATGAATAAACGTGATGACACCTCCCGTCTGCCTTCTATTTGGAAACCTGCTCTCATAAATAGACGAATCTTAACACAAAATATAAACCATAGATCAAAGGTTCATCAAAAAGCCTGTGCTGCCACCATTTCCAACATATCTTATCCATCAACCCACATCCCAGCAACAGTGCTTCCACCCAATCAAAATACAACGACATCATCAGCCAATCAGAATAAAGCAGCACTGTCAACCAATCAGAATACACCTTTGCCTCTTTTCAAAGAGGGATGTCAGTTAAGATCACACAGTTTGCCCATAGGCACCAAACCGAGAACATCAGCCAGAAGATGATGGATGAGATTCCATCGAAACGTCGCTGCAATACTTCCAAAGATATGTTTGCAATTACACGGGAAGAAACCCGAGATATCACCTGTACACACATATATACCCGTGAAAACTTACACAGACAAATATATATAATAATTTTAACTTATAATTTATTATAAAGTAAAATATTTTAACCTCTCTCTAAAGTTACATCATAATTCCCTTCTTTCTCTAATCTATGCTGCCTAAAAATCAAAACCATAAATCATTAGTTCCTTTTTGTCTGTTCCATGGAAAGAGCCGTGGAATGGAGAATTTTTAAAACTCAACTTTGGCACATATATACACCCACCCACATCATGGTGCCTTTGTGCAACCCACAACTTGCACACTTTTTTCCAGTGACCCTGAATAGTTTCGTATCAATGTTGGGGATCAAATCTCTTGGAAAATCATAGAAATCGTAGACTCCTAGGGCTGAGAGGGACCTCGGAGGTCTTCTAGTCCAACCCCTTGCTCACCATAGGAGTCCTTATACCATCCCAATCAAATGGGCAGGTCAAGAAGCAATGAATGGAGTCTTGGTTCTAGGTTGAATCTCCCTTTAATGATCTTCCATCTGTTGTTTCTTGTCCTGCCATCAGGTGCGATCCCCTCTTCCCCCTCAAATATTGGAAGAGTAATATCATGTTACCCCTAATCCTTCTGGAGGATTTCAAAAAGAGACTGGACAAGCATTTGTCTGAAATGGTATAGGACAGTCATGGCTAACCTTTTTGCCAGCACATGCCAGGAGCGGGTGTGTGTGTGTGTGTCACACGTGCACGTGCCCACATCCATAATTCTATGCACCCTGCCCTTGCGCATGCGAATGTGACACACACACACCGCTCCTCCTCGCTCCTGGCACGTGATGGCCCAGTAGGCCCGTTTTTCTCTCTCACCAGGCTCCAGAGCCTTTCTAGGAATTTGGGGAGGGTGAAAATGGCCTTCTCCACCCGCCCAGAGGCCCTCTGAAGGTCAGAAATGGTCCATTTGCCAACTTCTGGTGGGACTGGGTTTTTGCTGTCCCAAGGGTCAAGAGCCTTTCTAGGAGTCTATGGAGGGGAAAAACGGCCTTCCCCACACACCCCGGAGGCCCTCTGAAGGCGGGAAATGACCCGTTCTCCAACTTCCAGTGGGATCAGAAATGGCCCGTTTGCCAACTTCTGGTGGGACCAGGCCTGGTTTTTGCTGTCCCCAGGCTCCAGAGCCTTTCTAGGAGTCTGGGGAGGACGAAAACGGCCTCTCCCACCCCGGAGGCCCTCTGGAGGTTGGAAACGGCCCATTTGCCAATTTGCCCAGAAGGCCCGAAAATCAGCTGAGCTCGCGTGCCCACCAATATGACTACACGTGCCACCTGTGGCACACGTACTATAGGTTCGGCATCATGGATATAGGATCTCCTGGCAGGGTGGACTAGCAGACCTCCAAGGTCCCTTCCAACTCTATTTTTCTATGTTCTTTGTTAGACTAGATATATCTAGTTCCCTTAACTGTTCCTCGTACAATATATTGTATCCTCCACACCTCTCATCATCTTAATAGCTCTACTCTTCACGCTTTCTAGAGTCTCAGCATCATTTTTTTGTATCGCAGTGTCCAAAATCGGTTGCACTATTCCATGCGTATGGCCTCACTAGAATAGTGTAAAGCAGTACTATCGTTTCAAATTGTTGCATAAAAGTGATTTGACCCACAAAAGCTCAGATCAACACTGCATCCTTTTAAGGAAGCTTTTCCCAACAGATCCAAATACAGAAAACATCGTACGTTTTCTCTGGACTGCTTAGAATGGGTTGCTAAACCACAAGGCAAAGAATGTGGCTGATCAGCACATCTATTGGATGATAAAGTATCTGTGGCATAACTGATTGTTTTTCAAAACAAATTCCTCCGCTGCTTTTGCTGCGGTTCCTTTCCCAACAGGAGAGTGTGTCTTCACATTAGTAATAGTTGTGTTGCATGGCCAAGCACACTTCTGTGCCTGCCCCAGCTGGCACAAAGCTGACCTGTGTCATTGGGAGCTAGAGAGACATTGTGTTGCGACTCTAAATCAAAGATCACACCGGTCTTCACACTCACACACACATAGACACAGCGGGAGGGGGAAAAAGAGAGAGAGAGAGAGAGAGAGAGAGAGAGAGAGAGAGAGAGAGAGAGAGAGAGAGAGAGAGAGGGAGAGACCCCGTGATGTTCCATTTTTCTTGTTTTTATTTCCAACTGGAGAAGAATCCATTCTTCAGCACTGGGAAAGGAATGAAGCCGTCTGTGTTTTCACTGGCAAACCTTTGATCCGCAACATGTTGTGCGTCTTTTGTCTTTGGAGGCGAGCGTGTCCTCTTTTGAACTAAAGCTGTTGACAAGGATAAGCCAAAAGAGGAATTTAAGGAAAGAGGTGAGAAGTTGGCAACCGGACATGTGTTGATTGTTGGATAAAGTATGGTACCCCTGTTTCTATCTGGATCAGGGTTAGTATGAAATGGAAAAATAAGAATTCCGTAGTGTGAAGGTGGGAGAAAAGGAGACGAATTACACATTCCTTGGCCAAGTTCACTCTGTATCTTGGTCCACAGGTTGCACTGTTGGGTTGACCTACTTCACTTCTTACTGAACTGACTCATCACACTGATGACGTTACCCAGTTGGGTCATGAAACATCTGGAGGAACACAACCATCCTCAAAGAGCACCAAGGACCCCCCATTTCAACCCTGAGCTACAATATTCTCCCTTCTGGGGGTACTCTCCTTCTTTCATGGAGGCTGCCCTTAAAAAGGAAGAAGTAAAATTTTAAAATTTTAAAAATCAAAGTAAAAATTAAAAATGAAAGTTAAAAGATGAAAAATGATGGATAAATGACTGTATCCATGTAAATGTGTTTATGAGAAATAAAAATAAAAAACTTTTCTGGGGGGCGAGGGGAAAGGGGAGAAGTTGAAGGAAGTCTAGGAGATTGGATGTTCCCGAGCTAGCTGCTCCGTGTGAGTCGTTCTTCTTTTGCGGGATGCTTGCTTCCATCTGAGAAACATCCTGAGAAGCAGAGGAAAGTGTGATCGTGGTGGATAAAAATCCCCCCCCTTTTTTTTTTTGCTTTTTGCAAAAAATATCGTGAAAGATGACAAGAGAAGGAAGGTAACATGCCCAGGCAAGGAACTAGAAATTAGGGAACAAAATTAGATTAGGTGTTTGGGAGAAGATGGAGAAAAGAACATTCCAGGAATGGTTGCCCAGCTTCCAAGTAGATCTTGTTGGGATCACAACCTTTTGTTTCTCTTGTGCCCATTTCAAAGACAGCAAAACCAGGCTTATGTGGCCCATTTGACTGTTTGTTTCCCTTTCAAGAGATCAATCAGGATTGTATTAGGGCAGAGTGTCACTGCGTTTTTATATTTACCAGCAGAGCTATTATTTCTGAACTGTCAGACTTGCCGTAGTTTGCTAAGTTTTCTTATCAGTATCTACTGCACATGTACACATTCTTTTACTTCTTCTGAAAACTTTCCTTTGTTCTCCAGCCAGGGAAGTTCATGGCTGGGAAAGCTTCCAAGATGTAACTAATTAGATTAGATAAGATGTTTTATTTTCTTTACAATCAATATGAGTTTAATTAGAAGATGTATTTTTATTGATCAAAGTATACAGAAGGATAAAAGTCACAATCCAACTCAAAATGAGGGCAATTACCCCACGCAAGGTAACGGGGCTGATTGCCGCTCTGACACAGAGGTCTTCAAACTTGGCAGCTTTAAGACTTGTGGACTTCAGCTCCCAGAATTCTCCAGCCAGCATAGCTGGCTGGAGAATTCTGGGAGCTGAAGTCCACAAGTCTTAAAGCTGCCAAGTTTGAAGATCTCTGTATTAGGGTCACTTATCAAGTTCTCTTTGGCTGTCATAGAGCTGCCTGGCTTCCATCCATCCACTGCCCAAGGAAAGGCAGCTGGAGAGAATAAACAGGATCTGCACTCTTAAAAAGCAAGGGTTACAATGCATATGTTAGTCCAGAAGGGTTCCTGGCTGCGCTTGTCTGAATGGCTTTCTAGGTTCCAAATGAGCGTGTGGGATAAACTGGTGCACAGTCGCTCTCCTGCCGTGCCTCAGTTGGCAAGTCAATGACACGGAAGGAATGCTCCATTAATTACATAAACCGACTTGGAAAAACGAGTGGAAACCTCACACGGGGGTATGGCATATGGGTCACTTAGGGCTGACCCTCTCATTAGGCACAACAGACCAACGGCTTTGAGTTGCCAGGCAGGAAAGGAGTTCAATCAAGGCCAGGTCATTGTCTGATGTAAGACCCCACCTGTATACTGCACCCAGTTACGAAAAAGGTTTTGAGATTTTGGTACAAAACCAAAGCGCCATGAAAACAATAAAGGCAACAAGGCAAGGACCGGGAGCCAATCTCCTCTGATGCAGCCAGCCCCACCATCTTCATTCTCCCATCCCACCTTCTCCAGGGCTTTGACGGGGGTGGGGTGGGTGGCGGGGAGAGAGTTCGTTCTTGAGGCATAGAATCAAAGAAAATTGCATCCCATTTTGGTCACCATGTTACAGAAAAAACGTGGAGACTTTGGAAAAAGGGCCGAGAAATGCCATTAAAATGGTTAAGGGTTATTTGAGAGGCTGCCACAAAGAGGAGGGGGTCAAATTATTCTCCAAAGCATGGAGGGGAGGGAAAGGAGGGAGGGAGAGAGAGAGGAAGGAAGGAAGGAGGAAGGGAAACTGGGAGGGAGGGAAGGAAGGGAGGGAGGGAGGAAGGGAGCAGGGAGGAAGGAAGGAAGGAAGGAAGGAAGGAAGGAAGGAAGGAAGGAAGGAAGGAAGGAAGGAAGGAAGGAAGGAAGGAAGGAAGGAAGGAAGGAAGAAGGAATCACAAAGAGGAGGGGGTCAAATTATTCTCCAAAGCATGGAGGGGAGGGAAAGGAGGGAGGGAGAGAGAGAGGAAGGAAGGAAGGAGGAAGGGAAACTGGGAGGGAGGGAAGGAAGGGAGGGGGGAGGGAGGGAGGGAGGGAGGAAGGAAGGAAGGAAGGAAGGAAGGAAGGAAGGAAGGAAGGAAGGAAGGAGGGAGGGAGCAGTGAGGGAGGAATGGAACGAAGGAAGGAGGAAGGGAATCACAAAGAGGAGGGGGTCAAATTATTCTCCAAAGCACCGGGGAAGGGGAAGGGAGGGAGGGAGAAAGGAAGGAAGGAGGAAGGGAAACAGGGAGGGACGGAAGGAAGGAGGGAGGGAGGGAGGAAAGGAAGGGAGGAAAGGAGCAGGGAGGGAGGAAGGAAGGGAGGAAGGAAGAAGGGAGCAGTGAGGGAGGAATGGAAGGAAGGAAGGAGGAAGGGAATCACAAAGAGGAGGGGGTCAAATTATTCTCCAAAGCACCGGGGAAGAGGAAGGGAGGGAGGAAGAAACGAAGGAAGGAGGAAGGGAAACAGGGAGGGAGGGAAGGGAGGGAGGGAGCAGGGAGGGAGGGAGGAAAGGAAGGAAGGAAGAAGGGAAGCAGGGAGGGAAGGAAGGAAGAAGGGAGCAGTGAGGGAGGAAGGGAAGGAAGGAAGGAGGAAGGGAATCACAAAGAGGAGGGGGTCAAATTATTCTCCAAAGCACGGGGTGGGGAGGGAAGGGAGGGAGGGAGAGAGGAAGGAAGGAGGAAGGGAAACAGGGAGGGAGGGAAGGAAGCAGGGAGGGAAGGAAGGAAGAAGGGAGCAGTGAGGGAGGGAGGGATGGAAGGAAGGAGGAAGGGAATCACAAAGAGGAGGGGGTCAAATTATTCTCCAAAGCACCGGGGGAGGGGAAGGGAGGGAGGGAGAAAGGAAGAAAGGAGGAAGGGAAACAGGGAGGGAGGGAAGGAAGCGAGGGAGGGAGCAGAGAGGGAGGGAGGAAAGGAAGGAAGGAAGAAGGAAGCAGAATGGAAGGAAGGAGGAAGGGAATCACAAAGAGGAGGGGGTCAAATTATTCTCCAAAGCATGGGGTGGGGAGGGAAGGGAGGGAGAGAGGAAGGAAGGAGGAAGGGAAACAGGGAGGGAGGGAAGGAGGGAGGAAAGGAAGGAAGGAAAAAGGGAGCAGGGAGGGAAGGAAGGGAGCAGGGAGCAGGAAGGGAGGAAGGAAGGAAGGAAGGAAAGGATTTTTACATTTTTCTGTGTCTGACCTACATAAGCAGGGGGCTTATGGGCTGAAACTTGACTTTGTTTGATCATAAAGAAGTCAACTACTACAATTGGGTGGGGGGCCTAGCATGCTTAGCTAATGAGCAGCATGAGTGATCTACCCGACAGCATCAAATCTTGGGAGAGCTCTCTACGTGCAAAAAATGTGTTTGGGCCACAGAATGACTCCACGCGTCTGCACAGCGTGCAGAAGAAGCTCGCAGGAAGAGGCTTCTGCAAGATTAGCGGATGGCTGCAGTGCCTCTCGATGAGTCTCCAACCATTATCCAGGGAGTACATCTCGTATCGGGGTGGCATTGTGCCAAAGCAGCTCCCAGTTTTCTTGATGGATCGTTCTGGGTCCTCCTGGGCCAATGGACGATATTAATTTCTCTGCAGTTTCATCTGGATTTATTTCTGCCCCATCCCTGTCCTGCCTGGAGCTTCCATTCTTAAACTACGCCTTGCACAAAAAGTCTGATTGAAACCACCTCACAAAAGTAACCTTGGACAGCGTACCGGCTCTTAACATTCACCTCTCTATGTAGATTTTAGTGAAACAATGTCTTGAAATGAATGTTCTTTTGGGAATAGATCCTACATGGCAGTGGTGGGTTTCAAATTTTTTTAATACCGGTTCTGTGGGCGGTGGGCGTGGCTTGGTGGGTGTGGCAGGGGAAGGATACTGTAAAATCTCCATTCCCACCCCACTCCATTCCCACCCCACTCCAGGGGAAGGATACTGTAAAATCTCCATTCCCACCCCACTCCATTCCCACCCCACTCCAGGGGAAGGATACTGTAAAATCTCCATTCCCACCCCACTCCATTCCCACCCCACTCCAGGGGAAGGATACTGTAAAATCTCCATTCCCACCCCACTCCATGGGCAGGATACTGTAAAATTTCCATTCCCTCCCCACTCCAGGGGAAGGATACTGTAAAATCTCCATTCCCTCCCCACTCCAAGGGAAGGATACTGTAAAATCTCCATTCCCACCCCACTCCATTCCCACCCCACTCCAGGGGAAGGATACTGTAAAATCTCCATTCCCACCCCACTCCATGGGCAGGATACTGTAAAATTTCCATTCCCTCCCCACTCCAGGGGAAGGATACTGTAAAATCTCCATTCCCACCCCACTCCAGGGGAAGGATACTGTAAAATCTCCATTCCCACCCCACTCCATTCCCACCCCACTCCAGGGGAAGGATATTGTAAAATCTCCATTCCCACCCCACTCCATGGGCAGGATACTGTAAAATCTCCATTCCTTCCCCACTCCAGGGGAAGGATACTGCAAAATCTCCATTCCCTCCCCACTCCAGAGGAAGGATACTGCAAAATCTCCATTCCCACCCCACTCCAGGAGAAGGATACTGTAAAATTTCCATTCCCTCCCCACTCCAGGAGAAGGTTACTGCAAAATCTCCATTCCCTACCGATCAGCTGGGACTCGGGAGGCAGAGAATAGATAGGGGTGGGGCCAGTCAGAACTTGTACTACTGGTTCTCTGAACTACTCAAAATTTCCGCTACCGGTTCTCCAGAACTGGTCAGAACCTGCTGAAACCCATCTCTGCTACAGGGTCAATAAAGGTTAGGACCACAATTTTAACCCCAAATTAATGTTGCCAAGTAAAACATTTGTTAAGTGAGTTTTGACCCATTTTACGACCTTTCTTGCCACAGTCGTTAAGCGAATCACTGTATTTGTTAAATTAGTCACATGGTTGTTAAGTGAATTTTGCTTCCCCATTGACTTTGCTTGTCGGAAAGTTGCAAAAGGGGGGGGGGTCACATGACCCCTGCACACTGAAACCGTCATAAATAGGAGTCAGTTGCCGAGCGTCTGAATTTTGATCACATGACCATGGGGAGGGTGCTGCAATGGTCGTAAGTGTGAAAAACGGTCATAAGTCACTTTTTTCAGTGCCGTTGTAACTTTGAACGGTCACTAAATGAACTGTTGTAAGTCAAGGACTGCCTGTATTCAGCAAATGTACAGTCTGGAAGATTACCGGTAGTCCTCAATTTACAAGAATGGGGACCTGAGATCCCGTTGCTAAGCAAAGTGGTTATTAAGTGAGTTGCACCCAATTTTATAGCTTTTTTTTTTTTGGTAACGGTTGTTAGGCAAATCGTTGTTGTTGTTAAGTAAATCACGTGGTCGCTATGCAGATTCAGCTTCCTTCCATTTACTTGCTGGAATTCAGCCGGGAAGGACTATGGGATGCTGTAAATAAATATATTTGTGAATATAGATTTATATGCCTGAATTTTGAACATGTTGCTGTGGGAATGTTATGATGCTTGTAAGTGTGAGGATTGATTGTATGTCACTTTTTTCAGTACTGGTTTAGTTCAAGACCTTTGCTCCCATTGGACAAGGAACAACTCTGTTGACTCAACCGACAGCACAATATTGTTGTGGGGATAATAGCAATAGCACTTAGACTTCTATACCGCTTCACAGTGCTTTCCAGTCCTCTCTAAGCGGTTTACAGAGTCAGCCTCTTGCCCTCAACAATCTTGGTCCTCATTTTACCCACCACAGAAGGATGGAAGGCTGAGGGATGGATGGATGGATGGAAGGGAGGGAGGGAGGGAGGGAGGGCAAAAGCAATAGCACTTAGACTTCTATACCGCTTCCCAGTGCTTTACAGCCCTCTCTAAGCCGTTTACAGAGTCAGCCTCTTGCCCCCAACAATTTGAGTCCTCATTTTACCCACCTCAAAAGGATGGAAGACTGAGGGTGGTATGGAGGTAGGAAAGGAGGAGAGAAGGGAGGGAGGGAGGGAGGGAGGGAGGGAGGGAGGGAGGGAGGGAGGGAGGGAAGGAAGGAAGGAAGGAAGGAAGGAAGGAAGGAAGGAAGGAAGGAAGGAAGGAAGGAAGGAAGGAAGGACAATAGCATTTAGACTTCTATATTGCTTCACAGTGCTTTCCAGCCCTCTCTGAGCGGTTTACAGAGTTAGCCTCTTGCCTTCAACAATTTGGGTCCTCACTTTACCCACCTCAAAAGGATGGAAGACTGAGGGTGGTATGGAGGGAGGAAAGGAGGAAAGAAGGAAGGGAGGGAGGGAGGGAGGGAGGGAGGGAGGGAGGGAGGGAAGGAAGGAAGGAAGGAAGGAAGGAAGGAAGGAAGGAAGGAAGGAAGGAAGGAAGGAAGGAAGGAAGGAAGGAAGGAAGGAAGGAAGGAAGGAAGGACAATAGCATTTAGACTTCTATATTGCTTCACAGTGCTTTCCAGCCCTCTCTAAGTGGTTTACAGAGTCAGCCTCTTGCCCTCAACAATCTGGGTCCTCATTTTACCCACCACGGAAGGAGGGAAGGCTGAGTCAACCTTGAGCCGGTCAGGATCGAACAGCTGGCAATCAACAGAATTAGCCTGCAATACTGCATTCTAACCACTGCGCCACCACAGCTTACCTGGAGGACCTGTTGCATAGATCCTCTTCTGGACTTCATGGACAAAAGTTGGACTATCGTCCAACTCTGACATTCCTCCCATTTATTTTATTTATTTTATCAGATTTATATACCGCCCTACTCCCCGAAGGGACTCAGGGCGGTGAACAGCCAAATAAAATACAGAACACACAAAAGTTAAAAATAGTTAACATAAATTAAATGATTAGGCTGAAAAATTTAAAATCCAATCATATAAAACATTAAAAAACCCATTATAAAGGGGAGGTGCATCTCATCTGAAATAGTTTGGCAGTTGTGAATCTCAAGGCCTTCCATTTTGGTTAGTCTATTTCTACTCCCCCCCCCCCCCAATGGTGCAGTGGCCTAGAGGTGAGCTCTTGCCTCACAATCAGGAGACTGTGAATTCGATCCTAGGTAGAGGCAGATACTTCTCTCTCTGGGCACGTTGAAAATATATCTGCTGAATATAACTCCGCATTGGTGACAGGAAAGGCATCCGGCCAGTAAATACTCAGCTTCATTCAGTTGCCCAGACCCCATCCCTCAAGGGATTATGGGGTTATTAAAAGAAGATGGATGATGGTTTCTCTTCCCCAACCTCTCTCTTCATTCTAAAACTTCGAAGGGTTTAGAATAAACCTTCAAAGTACTGTATTTTCCTGCGTATAAGACTACTTTCTAACACATAAAAATCTTCTCAAAAGTCGGGGGTCGTCTTATACGCCGGGTCTCATTCTCCTGTAACCAGGCAGACCAGCCCATAAGGCTCTGACGAGCCTTAAATGGCTCTGAGGAGGGTCGTCTTATACGCCCAGTCGTCTTATACGCTGGAAAATACGGTATGTTAGAAGGAAAGAGCCTTAAATATGTCCAGTCGACTTTGAAGCTGAAAAAGATTTGATAATTGGCTCGCCTTCTTCCTCCTGCTGCGCATCGCCAATAGTTTCTGGTTACTAATCTTCACAGAGTTCTAAATCATTGGTTCACATCGTTTTAATTCACGGGCCAATTTAGCTTGTCATGCTTCTTGAGTACCCTTTTGGTAGCCAACCCTTCAAGCATTCTTTAGCGATTGCCAAATTTCTTGGGATATCATCCCAATTACCGAGGAACAAGCAGCTCGAGTTCTGTCCGTCATGTTCAAGGCTAAAACTTGGCAGCTGTGCCCCTAACACAAAACAACGCAAGAAAGGCACAGCTGGGTACACATGCCAGCTTTAATAGAAGAAGCAATTCACACACCACGGAATGGGACTTGCTTTCAAGTTTCAGCTTTCTAAAGTTCTCACCTTCCATTGGTTTAGTGTTGCCAGTTTTGAAAGACCATTGAGCTCATTGATTTAAACGAGATTTCTGGGTTCATTCATATATTTCCTGAAAAGAAGGAAGAATGCCAACTGGCTCCTTCTGGAAGCTTAAAACAAGCTTTCGATAAAGGGGAATATTTATAGCTCAGGGTTGAAATGAGAGGTTCACTTGCTCTCTTTGAGTCAGTGTTGGTGGTGATTCATTTAAAATAGAAGAGAAGAGAAGAGAAGAGAAGAGAAGAGAAGAGAAGAGAAGAGAAGAGAAGAGAAGAGAAGAGAAGAGAAGAGAAGAGAAGAGAAGAGAAGAGAAATGGAGAATAGAATAGAATAGAATAGACTAGACTAGACTAGACTAGACTAGACTAGACTAGACTAGACTAGACTAGAATAGAATAGAATAGAATAGAATAGAATAGAATAGAATAGAATAGAATAGAATAGAATAGAATAGAATAGAATAGAATAGAATATGAAATGGAGAATAGAAGAGAGTAAATAGGATAGAATGAATAGAGTAGATAAGAATGAATAGAATAAAAATGAATAGAATAGAGAGTAGAGTAGAGTAGAGTAGAGTAGAGTAGAGTAGAGTAGAGTAGAGTAGAGTAGAGTAGAGTAGAGGAATGAATAATGGAATGGAATGGAATGGAATGGAATGGAATGGAATGGAATGGAATGGAATGGAAAGGAAAGGAAAGGAAAGGAAGGAAAGGAAAGGAAAGGAAAGGAAAGGAAAGGAAAGGAAAGGAAAGGAAAGGAAAGGAAAGGAAAAGGATGGAATAGAATAGAATAATGGAATGAAGAATAGAATAGAGTAAAATAGAGTAGAGTAGAGTAGGGTAGGGTAGGGTAGGGTAGAGTAGAGTAGAGTAGAGTAGAGTAGAGTAGAGTAGAGTAGAGTAGAGTAGAGTAGAGTAGAGGAATGAATAATGGAATGGAATGGAATAGAAAAGAAAGGAAAGGGAAAAAAAGGAAAGGAAAGGAAAGGAAAGGAAAGGAAAGAAAAGGAAAGGAAAGGAAAGGAAAAGGATGGAATAGAATAGAATAATGGAATGAAGAATAGAATAGAGTAAAATAGAGTAGAGTAGGGTAGGGTAGGGTAGGGTAGAGTAGAGTAGAGTAGAGTAGAGAGTAGAATAGAATAGAATAGAATAGAATAGAATAGAATAGAATAGAATAGAATAGAATAGAATAGAATAGAATAGAATAGAATAGGAGTTGAGTTGAGTCGAATCGAGTCGAGTCGAATCTGGAAGGGACCTTGGAGGTCTTCTAGTCCAGCCCCCTGCTCAAGCAGGAGAGCCTATTCTATTTCAGAGAAGTGACTGTCTAGACTCTTCTTAAAAACCTCCAGTGATGGAGCAGCCACAATTTCTGGTGGCAAAGCTGTTCCACTGGTTAATTGTCCACACCGTTAAGAAGTTTCTCCTTCATTCCAGGTTGCTTCTCTCTTAGATTTGTTTCCAACCATTATTTCTTGTCCTGCCCTCAGGTGCTTTGGAAAATAATTTGACCCCCTTCTTCTTTGTGGCGTAATGGACAAGTTGGGAACACAGCCTAAGATTCAAATGTTATCTGAGGGGGAGAGAAAGAACAAAAGAAAGAAAGGGAAGACATTTTAATCATCTCAAGGGAGATAAATTTTTGGTTGTAAATGACTTCACTCAAGTCAGCATTAAAAGAATCTATTTTTGAGGAAGGAGTTCAGCCTTGCTTGACAAATTTAAACCACAAAGCCACCTCTTGTCCCCTTTATAAAGTTTGTAGCCTCAAAAGCAGTGGTTCAGCCGTTTCAGGATGGTCGGGCGAATCGGTAGTTAAATTTCTGACTGGCCCTGCCCCGCCCCTTCTAGGAGTCTCCATACACCCCATTTTCATTCCCAACAGGCTGCAGAGAGGCTTACTAGGCCCAAAATGGGATGCGGGTGTGTGTGTGCAGGAGACCGAGTGCTGCCTGTCACAACCCCTGGCCATGCCCATCGTGGACATGCCCAGGGGTAAAATGCTCCCGGTTTGGACCGGATTGACTCATCCGGTAGCGATAGCGGTGGGTGGTTCGGAGAACCAGTAGCAAAAATCTCTGCATGCCCCCCCCCCCCCCCGTGCCCAGCTGAGCCGCACAATCATCAGAGGCTTTTTTTTTTACTTTTAAAAGCATTTTTTCTACAACCTCTTTGGCCGAAAAAATGCTTTTAAAAGTAAAAAAAAAGCCTCTAATGATCATGTGGCTCAGCTGGGATCATCAGAGGCTTTGAGAAGCATTTTTTCTACAACCTCTTCGGCCGAAGAGGTTGTAGAAAAAAATGCGTTTAAAAGCCTCTGGCGATCCCAGCTGAGTTGCCTGATCACCAGAGGCTTTTAAAAGCATTTTTTTTCTGCAACCTCTTAAGGTTGTAGAAAAAATGCTTTGAAAAGTTAAAAAAAAAGTTGGCCACACCCACCCAGTCACATTAAGCCCCCCCCCCAAGCCATGCCCACAGAACCAGTAGTAACAAATTTTGCATTTCACCACTGGATTATTTGAATCCCACCACTGCTCAAAAGTGATTCTAGGGGTGTTTTAAAAAAAAAAAAAGTAGAGAAAAGTCCATGTTGATTCATCATATTAACTCATACATTTAGGTTAACCCATTCAGGATTGCAGGCCCTTAATAAATTTACTTAGGAATACTTCTGGTTGTATTACAGAGACATTATTTCAGAATCAATGTGAACAGAGGGGAGATTTGAATGCGTTCTGTTAGATATTGCACTAAATCAAGGATTTCAAAAAGAATATTTAATTTAACTAACAACTTGGATCTTGACTCAAGTGTGCTTCAAAATAGACCCTACCGGGATCAATACAATGTAAATCTAATTTTAGCGGGTTTCCTCTGAATATCAGTTCCTGGAAAACAGCGCCAAGTGGATGCAATCAAGTTTACGGCAGCCTCTTGGCTTTGAAAGTGGCACTTGGTGTCACTTCCAAAAATAAGAGCAACGAAGATGCTGGGACACGCGGTGGCTCAGTGGCTAAGATGCTGAGCTTGTCGATAGAAAGGACAGCAGTTCAGCGGTTTGAATTCCTAGTGCCGCATAACGGCGTGAGCGCCTGTGACTTGTCCTAGTTTCTGACAACCTAGCAGTTCGAAAGCACGTAAAAAATGCAAGTAGAAAAATAGGGACCACCTTTGGTGGGAAGGAAACAGCGTTCCATGAGCCTTTGGCATTGAGTCATGTCGGCCACATAGCCACGGAGATGTCTTCAGACAGCGCTGGCTCTTCGGCTTTGAAACGGAGATGACCACCACCCCTTGAGTCGGGAATGACTAGCATATATGTGCGAGGGGAACCTTTATCTTTATCATAAGTTGCTGGGCCAGATAGACTGTTGGTGTGATCCAGTGTCCATCAGATCCAAAGATCCAACCCTTAAATTCTGAAACTATCTTTCAAAACAGAAAATAATCTTTAGTTCTATGTTCATCTTCTAGTTTGGTCTTGCTGTATTTTTCTTGCACTTTTGTTGGACTTGTAAAGCTTGACAAATTAAGGAGGGTTGGTTTTTTTTTAACGACAGTTGGATTTCCACATGATGCTAAACTATAAACCAGGGGTTTCCAAACTTGACAACTTTAAAGCTTGTGGACTTCGTATTACATATTTTAATAACATATGGTCTGACAGCAGCGAGAACTGTATTTGCACAATATTGGAAAAATGGGGATACACCTACAGATGAAAGTATATTTTAAAAAATATTAGACTGTGCAGAGATGGACAGATTGACATTAATAATAAAAGATAAGGAAGAAACAGAATATTTTTTAACATGGGATTTGTTTTATTTATTTGTTTGTTTGTTTGTTTGCTTTGATTTTTATACCGCCCTTCTCCCAGAGGACTCAGGGCGGTGTACAGCCAAGAATAAAACATACCCATATACAAAATTTAAAAACAGTTTAAAAACATATTAAATAATTTGGCCCAGTGTATTAAAAATAAATTTTATCAGTGGTTAGATAGAAGAGGTAGAAATTAGAGGATGAAAGATTACTGATATGTATAAGTAAATGATTCAAGAATTTCATTATATACAAACAAACATTATGATGATGATGGTGATGATGATGATGATGATGAACTCTTTTGTTCAGTAAACATGAAACTCAGTCAACTGAACATTTAAAAATGTATCGTAAATACCATTGACTGGTTCTAATGGTTGATACGGGTTGCTGCCAGCATCCTAGGTATCAACCAAGTATCTTCTTAAAATATATGATGTTCTGAGTAGCACAGTTTTTTGCAGTTCTGCTGGTGTTATTGCAGGAAGCTGCAATTTCTTGATGTGTTTCGGACATGGTACCAAGTGCCCCGATGACAATAGGTATCACTGTTAAGCCAGAATAATGGATGGAAACTGATCAAGGAGAGATTCAACTGGAAATAAGGAGACATTTTCTGACAGTGAAAACAATCCATGGAACAGAAGTTTCTTTTGGAAGTTGTGGGAGCTACAAGAAGCTTCAACTCTTTCAAAAAGAGACTGGACTGCCATCTGTCAGAAATGATGTAGGGCACTGAGGGCTAACCTTTTTGCCGTTGTGTGCCAAAAGCAGGGGAGTGCGGGATGGTCACAAATGTGCATGCCCACACCCATAATTCTATGCATCCTGCCTCCCTGTGCATGCACACGCAACCCCCCTGTCAGGTTTCGAGGTCATCTCAAATAAATTGCATTTCAAACAAAGTCTTTGATGAAAATCTTTCATTTATTAAGCACGACATTCTAACTCCGACTCCATCGTAGCCAACACTGACTTCCTGACCCAAAACCCTCCCTTTCCTTTCCCCACTCCTCTGCACTCATTGGCCATCTTCCAAGTCACTCTACCCCTAATCTACTGCTCCAGCTCAAAGGAATTCCCCCCTCCCATCCCATCTCCTAGGGGATATTATCTTCAGAGAAAATAAGTAGGTGAAAAGTCAAACATCCCTTTCCAGATGCCTCCGCTTCTCCTTCTTATGTCAGCACTAGAGAAAATGCAGCTTGAAGTGCTGACATCCCCCCCATGCTCCTTCCGCTTTTGGCATCTGATGGCACGGTGGATCCGGTAGACCTGTTTTTTTGCCCTCCCCAGGCTCCAGAGGCTTTCTAGGAGCCTGGGGAGGGCAAAAACAACCTTCCCCACACAGACACACCCCCCGGAGGCCCTCTGGAGGCCGGAAACAGCCCGTTTGCCAACTTCTGGTGGGCCGAGAAGGCACGAAAATCAGCTGACCAGCGCATGCATGCGTGCTGGAGCTGAGCTCGCATGCCCACCAATATGGCTCCGGATGCCACCTGTGGCACGCGTATAATAGGTTCGCCATCATGGGTGTAGGGATTCCTGTTTGGTTAGGGTTGGACTAGATGACCTAAAAAAGTCCCTTCCAACTCTCTTAATCTGTTAAACTAACAGCTTCCCTCTCTTGCCTTTGCAGTATTTATACAAGCTGACACAGGCCACGATGTGGGACGCATAATGGATTTTGAAAATGTGTTAGAGCCCCGTTTGCTTAACACTTTAAATATTTAGATTCACTCCTGCTCGTTTACACAGCCTTCTCCTGTGCTATTTATAAGATTTTGTAAACTTCTGGTCGGTTGGGGAGTCCAGGTTTTGACGCCGAACAAGGCGGTCGCACGGTGCCAGCACGGGTCTGAAGTCTGCACTTTTTCAGCCGTAAAGCTTGCTTAAAACAATGAGCAGAAACGGTTCTCTTTTTCGAGCTTTCACTCCACGCATGCACAACAGACCCTGTTGTCTCTCTCTCTCTCTAGGCAACCAGACAGATTTCTTTAAAGTCAGAGGTGGGATTTCAACAGGTTCTGACCAGTTCTGGAGAACCAGTAGCGGAAATTTTGAGTAGTTCGGAGAACCGGTAGTAAAAATTCTGACTGGCCATGCCCCCATCTATTCTCTGCCTCCCTAGTCCCAGCTAATCGGGAGGAAATGAGGATTTTGCAGTATCCTTCCCCTGGAATGGGGTGGGAATGGAGGTTTACAGTATCCTTCCCCTGCCAACGCTTACCAAGCCACACCCACCAAGCCACACCCACAGAACCGGGTAGTAAAAAAATTTGAAACCCACCACTGTTTAAAGTATCTGTCTTTCCAATGCAGAGGTGTCAAACTCAAGGCCTGCGGGCTGGATCTGGCCTGCAAAGTGCTTAGATCTAGCCCATGAGACAGGGGTGGTTTCTACTTGCCTTTACTATCGGTTTGCATCGTAACTGCATGCATTCTGCGTATGCGCAGATGACCTTTGATGACGTCCAGGTCAGTGAGTGGAGCCTCCTGCCAATTTTACTACCGGTTCTTGCAAACCGGTCCGACCAGGGGCAACTCATCACTGCCATGGGGTGCTTAGAACTGACCCACGGGGTGCTTGGATCTGATCCATGGGGCCAGCGTGTAAACAGCAAAGGGCTGGCCTGTGCATGCAGCCCTCCCGAGCTCCATTTTCACTGGTAGGGGGTTGCAGGAGGCCGTCGTTGCTGAAAATGGAGCACGGGAGCCCATTTTCACTGGCAGAGCGCTCGGGCCGCCACAGGCATCCCCGACATGAGTGATGTCGAGCTGGCCACGCCCCGCTCGCCCCCCCCCAAGGTCAAATACAACTCTGTTGCGGCGCTGAATGAAATTGAGTTGACACCCCTTCTCCAATGGATGGAAACCTATTAAGTTGTGTCAGGGGAATAATTTGGGGTTCCAATTTGAGCTGGGGGTTGCCCAGGAATAAATAAACATGAGATCCAGGTAGCTGTGAGGAAAAGAAGAAATATTTATTCCCAAAAGCAAAGAGTTTGCTTTTGCAAAGAGAAATGGGTGCCGCAGCAGATTTTATAGGGGACCTTGCCCTGGTATGGAAGTATCTAGGGCGATGCTTGAGGTGTGTGTGTGTGTGTGTGTGTCATTTGTGATGTTTATTCTTGTGAACATGCAGTTCTGCTGGGAGACCTAATTGAATTAACTCTATTTTGGGGGAAGGTGGAGGAAGTTTGAGTAAAAGATTTTCCCCCGTTTGCTATTTTAACTTAGTTTCAGCTTGACTGTCAAAAATCTATTGGAGACGCTGGTTCTCAGTCCATGTGGATTCTGTTGATGTTTTAACAGAAGAGGGAAACAGTAATAAAGAACAAAAATATGTTTTGATATAAAACTTCTCACAGTTGCACGGGACTGTAACCTCAGAAACAGGGCGAGCACGGAAGTGCATAAACAACTTATAAAAATAAAAAATCTGTAAATCTTGTGCAGACTCAATTTTTAAAAAATTAGACAGTTCTTTTTTCCTATCGTAGACAAGCTGGATTGAACATTTCTACCATCAGCCTTTGATCCTTCCGAGGTCGGTAAAATGAGGACCCAGGTTGCTGGGAGATGGGGCAATAGGCTGACTGTAACCCACTTAGAGAGGGCTGTTAAAACACTGAGAAGCAGTATTTAAGTCTAAGTGCTATTGCTATTGCCCTTCTTCCTTCCTTCCTTCCTTCCTTCCTTCCTTCCTTCCTTCCTTCCTTCCTTCCTTCCTTCCTTCCTTCCTTCCTTCCTTCCCTTCTTCCTTCCTTCCTTCCTTCCTTCCCTCCTTCCATCCATCCATCCATCCATCCATCCAATATTGCAGGCTGACTCTGCCCAATGCCAGCAATTCGATCCTGACTGGTTCAAAGTTGACTCAGCCTTCCATCCTTCCGAGGTGGATAAAATGGGGACCCAGATTTTTGGGGCAAGAGGCTGACTCTGTAACCCACTTAGAGAGGGCTGTTAAAACACTGTGAAGCAGTATATAAGTCTAAGTACTATTGCTATTGCCCTCCCTCCCTCCCTCCCTCCTTCCTCCCTTCCTTCCTTCCCTTCCTTCCTTCCTTCCTTCCTTCCTTCCTTCCTTCCTTCCTTCCTTCCTTCCTTCCTTCCTTCCTTCCTTCCTGTATTGCAGGCTTACTCTGCCCACTGCCAGGAGTTCAATCCTGACTGGCTCAAGGTTGACTCAGCCTTCCATCCTTCCGAAGTGGGTAAAATGAGGAGCCAGTTTGTTGGGGGCAATAGGCTGACTCTGTAAACAGCTTAGAGAGGGCTGTAAAGCGCTGTGAAGCGGCATAGAAGTCCAAGTGCTATTGCTATCATTAACTACCAGATTCTGGAACAGCTTTGTTCCCTAGGCCATCCGTCTGGTAAACTCGCAAGATTGGTTTTTCTCGCCATGTACATGTATATATATCCGAACTAGACTGTGTTGCCTCTCTGTGTCATATAATATATGTTGGTATGTGCATAATTTTGTTTTTATTTATCCTGTCATGTGTATGCAGTGTATATTGAGGTGGTGACCCTTTGAGAGCTGTATGCAATGAAATTGCATTTTAATGCATGCCGATTAGTGTACATTCTAAGTGACAATAAATTCTAAGTTATTCTAAATTCTATTACCGTATTTTTCAGAATATAAGACGCTCTGGACTATAAGACGCCCCTACCTTTTGGGGGGGAGGAAAACAAGATATATACGCTGGCTAGTGCATGGATATGGGAAATAATATGAAATTTTTACCAGTTTGGAACTTTTTAAAGTTTTTTTCTTTGCATAGATTGGTATTGTAATTAGAATCAGTAAGTTATTCAGCACGCAATCTGTTAGATGTAAAGCTTTATTTCCCTCTCTTTATTTTCCTTCAGGTAACATTTTAAATGCTTTTTAAATTCCAGCTAATTGTTGATTCTAGACAAAAATTTTACAGCAAAAGGACACAAAGAAGAAAATAAAACACTCACAATAACTCTGCCTCTGCCTCCCAGTTTGCCTTGTTGCAGCAAACAGCCTGCTTTAGTTTCATTTTCATTTTCAGCACAGCCTGATTAGCGCAAAAAAAAAACCCCGCCTCCCAGCGATTTGCCTCCTTGCAGCAAGCAGCGGAGACCCACATGGCAATAGGCAATGGCAATCCCTGCAGCCTGAAACAGCTGAGGATTGGGAGGCCAATCCAACTGTCAATCGACTGCTTGTGTTAATCAGGCTGTGCTGAAGCTGAAACAGGCTGTTTGCTGTTCACTGCAAGGAGGTAAATTGCTGGGAGGCAGAGGCCAAAGGGTAGGGGCCAGCGGGTGGGCGGGGCTACATTCAGAGTATAAGATGCACCCAAATTTTCACCGTCTTTTAGGGGAGGGAGTGCGTCTTATACTCCGAAAAATTCGTAAATCAATTTGTAAATCATAAGCAATCAAGTCTGAAAAAGAGAGGTGACTGGTGTAGAGGTCAAATCAGTGCTTCTCAACCTTGGCACCTTGAAGATCCCAGAATTCCATAGGCTGCTTGCTTATTTATTTGTTTTCCATACATTTATAACACTTTTCAGGACAAGTCAAGGGGCGTTTTTCTGTCTAGCGACTTTTATTAAAGGGCATAGACTTTCCTGAGCTGTGTCTGAATGTTTGATGGAGTGAGCTGCAGCTCACAAAAGGGTAGGGCGTCTAATAAAAATTGTAATCAAATGCTCAGGTCACTTATAAAAGCATTAGAACTGGTTTGCTCTAGCTTTGTGTTATGATTGTTATTGTTATGGTACTATTGTAGTAAGATGTAGCAAGATGAGCTGCGGTGGCTGCAGTGGTTAGAGTACAGTACTGCAGGCTACTTCTGCTGATCACCGGCTGCCAGCAGTTTGGCAGTTCGAATCTCACCAGGCTGAAGGTTAACTCAGCCTTCCACCCTTTCGAGGTGGGTAAAATGAGGACCCAGATTGTTGGGGGCAAGAGGCTGACTCTGTAAACGGCTTAAGAGAGGACTGTAAAAGCACTCTGAAATGGAATAGATTTATATTCCAGTGCTATTGTTATTACCCTTCCTTCCTTCCTTCCTTCCTTCCTTCCTTCCATCCATCCATCCATCCATCCATCCATCCATCCATATGGCATGGTTAGAATGCAGTGTTGCAGGCTGACTCTGCTGACTGTCAGCAGTTCAATACTGACCGGCTCAAAGTTGACGCATCCTTTCCACCCTTCTGAGGTGGGTAAAATGAGGACCCAGATGGTTGAGGGTAATAGGCTGATTCTATAAAACCACTTAGAGAGGGCTGTAAAAACACTATGAAGCGGTATATAAGTCTAAGTGCTATTGCTATTGTTGTCCAGTATTCTCATCAGTGCTATTTCACTTAGCATTTCCCCCAAAGTGATTCGAACTTGCAGTAATTGCAGGCAGCTGGTGTCACTTTAGCACTACTTAAGCTACTGCGCCACCCAGGCTCTTGAAATAGGCGGGTATTGTGGGAACTGGAGTTCACTATTTATTTATTTATTATTTATTATTTAAACTTTATACCGCCGTTCTCCTGAGGGACTCAGGGTGGCATACAGCCATAGTAAAAACAACATACAATACAAAATTTAAAAACAATTTAAATGTATAAAATAATTTGGCCCCAAATTTAAAACTCCAGATTAAAACACCCCTGAAATTCCTTATCTAGCGAGCCCAGCCTGTTGGAATAGTAAGGTCTTAAGGGCACGACAAAAGGTACGTAGGTCGGGAATCATGCTTATACGTATATACATACTATATCTGCAGATCATCTGATTGATGTAACAATGAAGTAGGTGAGACAGGAAACACGGCAAGATGAGCTAATTCTACGCTCTTGTAAGGCTGCATGAACAGACTCTTGCCTGTTTGAAAGTACAGATCTCCCACCATCTGTTTTCACTGCCTGATACACTAGGGCTGATCCTTTCTAATTTTCTTTCTCTGCCAGTTGTGGAATCCTCTCCCCTCTTATCTAATCATTCCCTAGGCAGCTTCTGTTCCTTGGCCTCTCTTCCAAGTTGGTCCTCACATCTGTTAGGTTCTAACTTGCAGCTGGTGAAATGGATTGCCAAATTTGCGGTAAAGTTGATGGAAAAAAGGACAAAGTTGGTGCAGCAGAATGTGGTAGATTGTAGGAAAGATCATTTGATTTAATAATGTAATTTTAATAGTAATTTTAAGACTGATTGGGTAGATGCAGGGGTGACATTATGATATAATTTTAATCATATTTAATTTATACCTCAAATGATTGTATTTTATTCGATTTCATTTTAGATCGTATTTTATTCTAATTTCATTTTAAGTCGGGCATTATTCCAATTTCATTTAAATTGTTTGCCAAACTTTTGTAATGATTTGTTTCTGGAACTCTGCACTTTGATATGGCCCAAGGGCTAATCAATAAATAAAAATTCATATCCAGAGGTGGGCTTCAAAAGTTTTAGCAAGGGGTTCTCTGCCCGCTTCCTGGGTGGGCGTGGCCATGTTGGACGTAGCCTAGTTGGCCTCCTGCACTGTGGTGGGGGGGCGTTTTTGCCCTCCCCGGGCTCTGGAGGCTTTTTTTGAGCCTCTGGGAGGGCGAAAATGGCCTCCCCAGGCTCCAGTGGCCCTCTAGAAGTTCCCGAACTTCTGGTAGGCCTGTTTTTTGCCCTCCCCGAGTCTCTGCGCGCACTCTGCACTTCCCTGCATTCAAAATGCGTTCCGTGGGGACTCCTGGGAGCGGAGACCAGGATGGGCGGAGCCAGCCAGGAATGGGATTTGGGGGTCCTCTGAACTGCACAGAATCTTAGCTAGAGGTTCCCCCGAACCCTTGCAAACCCCCAGCAGCCCACCCCTGCTCACATCCCATTGTGAGGCTGAAGTGGAGATCTGGGGGAGATGCCTGCAGAACCTTGGATGAGATGCAAGACAAGAGAAAGGAGGGGGGGGGTTATTTCAAAGCTTCCATTAATTGGGTTTCTTAGGAGAAACGGCTCGGCGGGCACCTCACGGCAGAGCTCCACAACGAGTGGGTGGCTCTCCCGAAGTGCAAGGGTTGTGAAGAATCAACACAATACATTTCTCCAACCTCGCGTCCTTGTGGCTCTCAACGTCGCATTCCCTCCTGCAACATTTCACAAGCTGAAGCCTGGCACCTGCATTTCCCCACGGCCCACCCTGACGGGGTGGGAGTCAGGACAAAAGGAGCGAATCACACCTAATGCTTTGCCTGGGTACGCAAGCCTTCATCGTTTACGCTGAAAAGACGGGTCCTTTTCAGGTGTGGACCGAGGCTTGATTGGACTGGCTGACTCCTCCATTAAAGAGGAGTCTTAGAAAAACAGAATTGGAAGGGACCTTGGAGGACTTCTAGTCCAGCCCTTTGCTCAAGGAGGAGACTCTATACCCGTGATGGTGAACCTATGGCACGCATGCCACAGGTGGCACCCAGAGCCTTCTCTGTGGGCATGTGTGCCGTCGCCAGCTGTTTTTCTGGTTTCTGAAAAACAGCCTGAAGATGGTCTGAAAAACAGCCCAAAATGGCCCCAAAAAACCAGCCTGAAAACGGCCCGAAAACAGCTCAAAAAACAGGCCCTTTTTGGGGTCAAAAACAGCCTGAAAACAGCCTGAAAAACGGGCTGAAAATGTCTTAAAAACATCCTGAAAATGTCCTGAAAAACGTCCTGAAAACAGGCATGTGCACGCCAGCCAGCTGGCCTTTGGGTTTCCCACCACTCCAGCACACACATTAAAGTTTGGGCACTTGGTGCCGAAAAGGTTCGCCATCACTGCCCTATACCAGTGATGGCTAACTTTTTTGCCATCAAGTGCCAAGAATGGGGGGAGCATGGGGGGAGGTGTCGTGTGTGCGCATGCCCACACCAACAATTCAACGCCTCTCCATGTTCCCCCCACCTCATGCATACGCATGTGACCCCCTGCACTCCCCCCGCTTTTGGCACACAATGGTAAGGTGACCAGATTTTAACATTGGTAAAGCGGGACACCATTGACTGGGGGGGGAGGGTTCTTGATTAAAAATTTGGTCTATATGGAGCAACAAAAATTTTCATAGAACGCAAAAATAGTATTGTAATATATTTTTTAAAATTTCAACATAAGTACAATTTACAAATATAATAAATAAAAAAAATTATGTATAGTTATAGCCATATGGCCGCCGAAAACTGTATATTCCCTTCCCGTTCTCCCGCCGTTCCCTAGCTTGTCATGCATTCTTTCCAAAAATCAGGACTTTTTTAAAATGCCGCGGGACAAATTGTTAAAAATCGGAACTGTCCCGCTAAAAGCGGGACGTCTGGTCACGTTGCACAATGGCAAAAAGGTTACCGGTGGGCCCGGTACATCTGTTTTTCATCCTCCCCAGGCTCCAGGGGCTTTTTTTGAGCCTAGAGAGGTAAAAAAGGGCTTCCCCACTCCCCCATCCCTGGAGACCCATCCGGTGGGCCCAGAAGGCCTGAAATTCAGCTGGTTGGCACGCACATGCATGCTGCAGCTGACCTTGAGCCACGTTCGCGTGCCCACAGATATGGCTCCATGTGCCACCTGTGGCACACATGCCATAGGTTCGCCATCACAGCCCTCTACCATTTCTGATAAGCAGCTGTCTAGTCTCTTCTTGAAGGCCTCCGGGGATGGAGCCTCCACAACTCCAGGAGACAAGCGATTCCACTGATGAATTATTCTCACTGTCCGAAAATTTATCTTTAGCTCTAGGATGGATCTCTTTTTAACAAGCTTCCCTATATGACTTCTTATCCTGCCCTGTCGTGCTTTGGAGAACGAGTTGGCCCCTTCTTCTCTGTGGCAGCTGTTCAACTGTTGGAAGACAACTGCCATGTCCCCATTGCAAATTTTTTCCATGGTCACGTATTCAGAATTCAGATGCTTGGTTCATACTTATGACCGTTGCAGTGTCCCAGCGTTATGTGATCCTCTTTTGTGACCTTCTGACAGTAGAGTAGAGTAGAGTAGAGTAGAGTAGAGTAGAGTAGAGTAGAGTAGAGTAGAGTAGAGAGGAGAGGAGAGGAGAGGAGAGGAGAGGAGAGGAGAGGAGAGGAGAGGAGAGGAGAGGAGAGGAGAGGAGAGGAGAAGAGAAGAGAAGAGAAGAGAAGAGAAGAGAAGAGAAGAGAAGAGAAGAGAAGAGAAGAGAAGAGAAGAGAAGAGAAGAGAAGAGAAGGGAGAGGAGAGGAGAGGAGAGGAGAGGAGAGGAGAGGAGAGGAGAGGAGAGAATGAGAATAGAATGAGAATAGAATGAGAATAGGATAGAAATATAGAATAGAATAGAAATATAGAATAGAATAGAATAGAATAGAATAGAATAGAATAGAATAGAATAGAATAGAATAGAATAGAATAGAATAGAATAGAATAGAATAGAATAGAGAATGTAGAATAGGATAGGATAGGATAGGATAGGATAGGATAGGATAGGATAGAATAGAATAGAATAGAATAGAATAGAATAGAATAGAATAGAATAGAATAGAATAGAATAGAATAGAATAGAATAGAATAGGCCAAGTGTGATTGGACACACAAGGAATTTGTCTTCGGTTTATATGCTCTCAGTGTACATAAAAAGCAAAGACAAGGAAAGACAATGGAAAAGATTCCCTTAACAATCAACTTAGGAACATGTCGTGATTCACTTAACAACCGTGGCAAGAACATTCGTAAAATGGGGCAAAGTTCGCTTAGCAAATGTCTCACTCAGCGACAGAATTGTCAGGCTCAATTGCGGTCGTAAGCTGAGGACTACCGCATTCCCTCCTACCCACCCCCTACAATTCAAGCACACCATGTCCCCTGACAATTATATTCTCACTGCAATTGTTCCAGGGTTGTTATTTCTCTCTCCCCGCCCCCCCCCCCCCCAAATCCCCAAAGTCAGGAAAATGTCCAAAGCGAATAATTGAGGAAAAGGAACAGCAGAATCTGCTGGGAGGTTGAATTGAAAATATGAATGAAAAACCTGGGGCAGAAAATGGAAAAAAAAACCTCTATAAATGGGGTATAGAATGGAGAAGCATTGAGTCATTTTCGTACCGCCGTTTAAAAACTGTTGCAGAGTTTGGCAGTCGGAACATTTCTCCTTTTCTCTTTTTCCCTCTTTCTGTCCATCTCCCAGTTCTGCCTGGTTCCTGATTTCCTACCCCACACCCCCACACCCCAGTTATTTCGGGAGTGAATGCTTGTATGTTGAACTTGCCAAAAGCGGCTGGGACATTTCAACAACATCCGCTGGGGCAGAATTGTTACTCTTGGAAGCTTCCCTGATCCAAACCACCACAAGCCCATTCTGTACTTAAGACAATTGTTGGCTTAATAGACAGTTTAGAGAAAGTGGATTCAGCCTCGCTCGCAAATGAGAATTTTTCTCTGATTCATTTTCCAGCTGAATGGCCTGAAATAAATGAAATAATATGCTTCTACTCCTTTTTTTTTTTTGTCTTTTGCTCTGGAACACACACACACATACTAAGGAGCAAAAAAGGGATACACACAGTCCTCAACGTACGGCCGTTTCATTTAGTGAGGTTTCAAAGTTATGGTGGTGTAGGAGATGACCAGGCTGAGCTTGAGAGAGGCCTCAAATACATCATCCGTCCTGAGTCCCCTTCTTGATCTTGGAGTCTTTGGGGATCATCGCTTAAGGTAGTCCTCGACTTACGACAGTTCAAAGTTACAACAGCAATGAAAAAAGGAACAAAAAGATGTGGAGACGCTAGAAAGAGTGCAGAGAAGAGCAAGAAAGATGATTAGGGGACTGGAGGCTAAAACATATGAAGAACGGCTGCAGGAACTGGGCATGTCTAATTTGATGAAAAGAAGGACTAGGGGAGACATGATAGCAGAGTTCCAATATCTCAGGGGCTGCCACAAAGAAGAGGGAGTCAAGCTATTCTCCAAAGCATCTGAAGGCAGGAGAAGAAGCAATGGGTGGAAACTAATCAAGGAGAGAAGCAACTTAGAACTAAGGAGAAATTTCCTGACAGCGAGAACAATTAACCAGTGGAACTACTTGCCTCCAGAAGTTGTGAATGCTCCAACACTGGAAGTTTTTAAGAAGATGTTGGATAACCATTTGTCTGAAGTAGTGTAGGGTTTCCTGCCTGGGCAGGGGGTTGGACTAGAAGACCTCCAAGGTCCCTTCCAACTCTGTTATTCTATTTCTATTTCTATTTCTTTATGAGCATATTTCATAGTTCGGACCTTTACAGCATTCCTATGTATTTGCAAAAGTTGCAGTGTTCCCAGGATCATGTGATTGCCATTTGTGATTTTTCTCAGCTAGTTCCCAACAAGCAGAGTCAATGGGGGGAAGCTGAGTTCGCTTAATGACCACTTGGTTCATTTAACAACTGCAGCCATTGACTTAAGAAGCATGACAAAAAAAAGGCCGCAAAATCAGGTGTAACTTAACAACTCCCTGGCTTGGCAGTGGAAATTCTGGCCCCCAGTTGTGGTCATGAGTCAAGGACTGCCCTTTGCAGGCATGAAATTGTCCTTCTTGGTGGAACAGAACTCCAACCAATATAAGGAGCTACTGAAGAAGGACTGGAAAATAAAATTTTTGTACTCTAATAATGTTAATATCATCAGAATCAAAGAAAGCAATGAGGTAGGAAATGGGGGGAGTTTTTATCAAAGTGGGAGATGCATGGGAGAACTGGAATGAGTTAGAAGAAATTTAATTATGGATCGCTTATTTATCAAATAATATAGATACAAAATTATTATGGGATAGCGGCTGATCTGTCCCAAGGAGGTTTATTAGTTTTCAGAACCTGTGTAGAAAAAAAAATGCATCTTGGTGTCTACCTTCAGATCTGTTTGAAACTTATTTTTGTTTCCTATTCATTGAACAATTGTAATATTGAGGGTGAAGTCCGTTTCTAGGGGGAAAAGGTGAGCTTATTAGGCTGCAGAGTAACAAAAAAAGAGTTGGAAGGGACCTTGGAGGTCTTCTAATCCAACCCCCTAATTGAAGCAGGAAACCTTCTACCATTCCAGATAAATGGCTGTCCAAACTCTTCCTAAAAACTTCCAGTGTTGGAGCATTAACAACTTCTGGAGGCCAGTTGTTCCACTGGTTAATTGTTCTAACTGTCAGGAAATCTCTCCTTAGTTCTAGGTTGCTTCTCTCCTTGATTAGTTTCCATCCGTTGCTTCTTGTCCTGCCTTCAGGTCAGTGGTGGGTTTCAAATTTTATTACTACCAGTTCTGTGGGTGTGGCTTGGTGGGCATGGCATGGCTTGGTGGGTGTGGCTTGGTGGGCGTGGCATGGCTTGGTGGGTGTGTCTTGGTGGGCGTGGCAGGGGAAGGATACTGTAAAATCTCCATTCCCTCCCCAATCCAGGGGAAGGTTACTGCAAAATCCCCATTTCCTCCCGATCAGCTGGGACTTGGGAGGCAGAGAATAGATGGGTGGTGGGGCCAGTCAGAATTTTTACTACCGGTTCTCCGAACTACTCAAAATTTCCGCTACCGGTTCTCCAGAACTGGTCAGAACCTGCTGAAACCCATTTCTGCTTCAGGTGCTCTGGAGAAATCTAAAGTTTACAGTAATCTAAAGTTGTATTTTAAGGAGCATGGCAAGGCAAAATAAGGAAGTGGAAGAAAATGGATAAAAATAATGTGTTAAGGCTTCTCTTTTTAGAAATAGGAACCTTATCTATGGCATCCATCAGTAAAAAAAAAAAACCTTGGATTTGTGATGCAAAAAGACTAATTTAGGAGAAAGCCATTTACAGTTATCATCAAAGGTATAAATCTTTCACTTGGTTGTATTTATGTATTATGGTTAGCCATAAAAGGGAGAAATGGTTCAGGCTGCTTATTTAATTGCCTCGTTGAATTTGTCACTTGCTTGGAGACTAGCCTCCATTTGTAGAGAAGGGGAGGGTGGACTTCGGAGTGGTTGCATCCTCTCCTTGATGGATTTAGGAAGTTTTATGGTCTGGCCAACACCAGAAAGTGAGAGAGGTTGAATCTTGGGGATCCTATCCAGTTTTAGGCAGATGTTATATTTCCTTGTGCTTTTCACCTGAAAAATTATAGGAGAAAAATTATAGAAAAATTATATTGACCAGTGTGATCTGGGGCTACCCAAAGGGGTTAGGATTGCAGGCGAAAACAAGTTGCTCAAATATATACAGAGAGCCAGTTTGGCCTAATGATTTAAGGTGCCAGGCTAATGTCCTGACCTAGACTTCCCTAGAGATTAAACAGCGCAAACTTAGTCTCCACAAATCTCTTTAATTCATAGGGCTGTAAATTACTGATAAACAGTCTTTCAGTGGAAGGTTTTCAACACCCACCTATCTCAAGTGGAATGCTGCCAAAGAGTTAATTTCCAGATGCAGGGCAAGGCCAAACTTGGCACAGAGTCACAAACAATATTTTCAAATCGTGAATTGGCCAGATGAACTGATTGCTTCCTGCAAAAGCTCACATCCTTTTCGCTTCTCTTTTATGTCTTATGGCAGGGGCCAATCATCTCCAAGCCTTACTCCCCAGTCGACCCTGTTTCCTTAATTGTTCCTGTCTCCTGGGCAGCTCTGCGCATAGGCACACTGGGAACAGGCTCACGCTGTTCTTCTGCCTCACTGATGTCAGACTCTGAAGACTCTGGAGGCAGTAAAGAACTACCAGATGGCCTTGGCCCCCTCTCTGCCTCTGACTCAGAGCCATTGTCCGAGCCTTCCCCAGGCTCCAGGACTGGCCCACGTTCCTCCCCAACCTCCTCACTGTCCAAATCTGTTGCCAGCTCTGCTGGCTGCTGGCGGGCCACAACAGCTAGACAGGGGAAGACTGTGAGCTCTAGTCCTGCCTTAGGCATAAAAGATGGTTGTGTGACTTTGGGTCAATCACCAGGAGACCATGGGTTCTAGTCCTGCTGTAGCCATGAAAGTCCACTGTGTGACTTTGGTTCAATTACCAGGAGACTGTGAGTTTTAGTCCCACTTTGGGGATTTTAGGTATGATAGCTGGTTGAGAGACTTCAGGCCAATCACCAGAAGACTGTGAGTTCTAGTCCTGCCTTAGCCATGAAAGCTGGTTGCGAGACTTTGGGTCAATCATCAGGAGACTGTGAGTTCTAGTCCTGCTTTATCCATAAAAGGCGGGCAGGGTGTCCTTGGGCCAGCCACTCTTTCTCAGCCCAACCCACCTCACAGGGTTGTTGTTGTGGAGAAAATAGGAGGAGGAAAGTGTGTTGGCCTCCTTGAGTTATTGGCCTAAATAAGAAAGATGGGATACAAAATTAAATACTGTATTTTCCTGCGTATAAGACTACTTTCTAACACACAAAAATCTTCTCAAAAGTCGGGGGTCGTCTTATACGCCGGGTCTCATTCTCCTGTAACCAGGCAGACCAGCGCATAAGGCTCTGACGAGCCTTAAATGGCTCTGAGGAGGGTCGTCTTATACGCCAGAAAATACGGTAAATTAATATGCCTCTGCTAGTATGGGTGTTTAATCATTAATCCTTTATCCTTGGTTGCCAAGGGGGCTATGTTGAGGGGACAGAGCAGGGCTTGCTTTGAATCTTTTAAGCCCTCCAGAGTCCCTTGTGTGATATGGGCGGCTATATAAAGGATATCAATCAATGAATAACCATTCAGTGCCCACATAAATTGGGGTCTTCTGGGTTATTTTGCCAAACTGGGAGCATGTTAATCCGTGCAATTGCGCAAAAGGCATTTTGATGTTCCTCTCGGTTGGAGCTGCTAGGCTCAAAGCCGCCACAATCAGAACTGGCTCCGTTGACCTCAAGGTGCTTAGAGAGATATGGATGACAAGCAGCTCTCCCCAAAAATATTCTGGCAGGGAGAAGCTTCTTGCCAGCTACCATAAAGGGACAGGAAAACTCCGCAGAGGGAAAGGGAGATTAAAAAGACGTTCAAGGGTTTTTAAATGGCGTGGAGACCAAGGGTGCTATTCAGCAGGTTCTGACAGGTTCTGGAGAACCAGTAGCGGAAATTTTGAGCAGTTCGGAGGACCGGCAAATACCACCTCTGGCTGGCCCCAGAGTGGGGTGGGAATGGAGATTTTGCAGTATCCTTTCCCCAGGAGTGGGGAGGGAATGGGGATTTTGCAGTATCTTCCCCTGGAGTGGGGTGGAAATGGGGATTTTGCAGGATCCTTCCCCTGGAGTGGGGAGGGAATGGGGATTTTGCAGTATCCTTCCCCTGGAGTGGGGAGGGAATGAAGATTTTGCAATATCCTTCCCCCAGGAGTGGGTGGGACTGGAAATGTTGCAGTATCCTTCCCCTGGAGTGGGGTGGGAATGGAGATTTTGCAATATCCTTCCCCCAGGAGTGGAGAGGGAATGGGAATTTTGCAGTATCCTTCCCCTGGAGTGAGGTGGAAATGGGGATTTTGCAGTATCCTTCCCCTGGAGTGGGGTGGAAATGGGGATTTTGCAGTATCCTCCCCCTGGAGTGGGGTGGGAATGGAGATTTTGCAATATCCTTCCCCCAGGAGTGGGGAGGGAATGGGGATTTTGCAGTATCCTTCCCCTGCAGTGGGGTGGGAATGGAGATTTTGCAATATCCTTATTTATTTATTTGTTTTATTTATTTATTTATTTTGTCACATTTCTTTTTTTTTTAATGAATATTTTATTGAATTTTTATAAATACAGAAAGTTTTCATTTCTATTTACATCAGATTTGCAGTGTTTATACATATATACAAATAAGTATTTGGTGTCACCTTTACCCTTTATTATTATTTATTTAACACACCTTTTACTCCTGTTTTTGCTTTTCTTTCGTTCATCCATTCGTACCACCTTTCCCACACATTATAGTAGTCTGAGTTTTCGTCATTATTTAATTCGTAAGTTAGTTTGCTCATCTCTGCACACTCTAATACCTTCCTAACTATAAGTTCTTCTGGTGGCAGGATTTTTTCCTTTTTGTCACATTTCTATGCCACCCAACTTCCAAGGGACTCCCAAAGAGTGGGGAGGGAATGGGGATTGTGCAGTATCCTTCCCCTGCCACACCCACCAAGCCACACCACACCCACCAAGCCACGCCCACAGAACCGGTAGTAAAAAAAAGTTGGATTTCACCACTGGTGGAGACCGCGTTTTGCGCTAATGCTCAGTGACACTCTGGGTCTCCTGCGCCAGCAGGGGGTTGGACTAGATGACCTCCAAACTCCCTTCCAACTCTGTTACTCTTAACTGTTAACCATTTGAATGGAGGAGAGAAGCAGTGGTGGGCTGCTGCCGGTTGTAACAACTGGTTCGCCCAGCATCAAGAATACGAGGGTGCATTCGCGGCTTCAAAAGCACGGTGATATAGGACAGGATAGTGCCAGGGCAGGTGGACTGCCCCATCGGCGTTCTGCTCCAAGTGGGGAGAAAGACACTGGAGACATGGAGACTGCTTGGAAAGATGGTTTAATGGTGGACAGGATCACATGGCTTGAGTTCCTGAACAGAAAAGGGCGAGTTTTCGGATTTTATGCTCTCTCTGGCTTTGAGCTTCCTGGGGCCCAGAAAGAGTATTCTGATTGGTTCTCAGACTTCCAGGGGGTGGGGGTCTTAGCTAGCCTTGCTGGCTGATGGTCACGTGTGCTTCCCTGGTCACATATGGTGAGTTTCTGCTGCTATTGTGTAGAGGGCTAATCCTATCTTTGTTGGATCTTTGGCAATTTCTACTATGGCTCTGCCTGAAGGAGGTAGATCTTTGTTATGTAGAATAGACTGGCCCAGGCCTTAATGGCCCATTGACAAAAGGGTGGAGGCAGGAAGATGGGAGCTGCTTCAAAACATGCTTATCCATTTCTCATCCAGGAAAATACAACACTCTGCCTTTTTAATATTTCCCAAAAATATTTCACTCTTCCAGGAGATGGGTGGGTGCTAACTTCCTACAGTAGCTCCACCTGTATTTCATCTTGGCTCTTTCAACTGAGAAAGGGGCAATGGCTCAAAATATCTTAGGGAATTTCTGTGGCTTTTGGGGAGGGGGGACTTGGCCTGGGTTTTCCCACTTTCTAGAACAGAGGTCTTCAAACTTGGCAGCTTTAAGACTTGTGGACTTCAACTCCCAGAATTCTCCAGCCAGCTGGCTGGAGAATTCTGGGACTTGAAGTCCTCAAGTCTTAAAGTTGCCAAGTTTGAAGACCTCTGCAATAGATGGATAACAGTGGCAAACCTAGTCAAAACATTTGGTCGACTGTGCAACCCTATCCCTAAGAATAAGAATAAAAACACAATTAAGAGTAGAGTAATTGGGGGAAAATCTGTTTTATCTTGTAATAAGGGGCATAGATATATGTAGATAATTATTATTTGTATGTTATCTAGAAAAAAATTTTTTTATTACTGATAGGGGTAGTTTAGATGAGAGAAATGTCTGATATGATATTTTATTTGGATTCCACCTTTTCTTTTTCTTAATATCTGCGGACTGTATAAGAATAATAATTTTTGTAAGGGAAGCCAAGGGTGGGATGGGATGGGAGGGGGATAGGAGGGTAGGGGGGGGGGAAATTAGGGGGGGGGAAATGAAAAACTTGTATTTGTAAAACTTTTTCATTAAAAAAAAACACAATTAGCAATAGGAAAGAGGAATAAGACTAAAAGAATAAGAGTAAGAACCTTTCCCTTCCCCATCGAAGGAAACTGTACCAATTCTCAGATTCTAAAGGTATGTGATGCAACTTTTAATTGTAAGAAATGCAAGCAAGCAAGCTCCAGGACCCTTGGGGGCATCTGAAAATTGCTCTGCCGCCACCCCCACCCCCACCCAACTCTCCGCTTCCTCCAACGGCAATGCATTCCCATTGGCCAGAGCCTATTTATCAAGCAGCGGGCTCTGCTTACAAGAAAACAACTTTGTTTTATTATGATCCTTTTGCAATGCTCTCGCTGTGCTTTGGTGTCCATCCAAAGCAAGGAGAAGGGAAGTGGCTGGGAAGGAGGAGGGCGAGAGCGAGGGTCCCGTTTCCCCCCCCCCCCCCGCTTCTGAATTTACGACGGCCCAAAAGGCCTGATGAATTGCATTCCAAATGAGGAATGGCATGGACAACTTTAGCAAATGAAGAGCAGGTTTTGATTTCTGAGTGTGACAGGAGCATGCCGGCACCCAGTTTTGACAGCCACTCCTCTTGGGTGGAAGTGATTATTTATAGCCCTTTTGTCAGTTGGCACTTTCGCTGCAAGGATCTGTTTTTGCTCTGTAACATCCCTGGCCCAGGCTAAGACATTCTCACTCACCATCATCCTAAAGATGATAAATGAACTGTGGCTTGGTTGCAGGCCTCTCCCCCCCCCCTCTCTCTCTCTCTCTCTCTGTGTGTGTGTGTGTGTGTGTGTGTGTGTGTGTGTGTGTGTGTGTGTGTGTGTTTAGGTAGAGGGATCTGACCTTCAGAATCAGGATCTTATTGATTTCAGTCCATTAGTGCACAGAGGGATTTTCCTGACAGTGAGAACAATTAACAAGTGGAACTACTTGCCTTCAGAAGTTGTACAGGCTCCATCGATGGGGGTTTTCCAGAAGAGATTGGACAGCCATTGGTCTGAAAATGGTGTAGGATCTCCTGCTTGAGTAGGGGGTTGGATTAGAAGACCTCCAAGGTCCCCCCTGTTATTAAGTCAAAGCATAGGAGATTACAAACGGGGCAGTGTTCTCATTTCTTGAATCGTATAATGTCAGAAGTTGGAGTGTATCTAGCTCAAATTCCTACCCAGTGAGGAATTCACCACCACAACTATTTTTCACAAATAGTTTAGCAGCCTCTCTATGGGAAAGGAAAATGTAACCTATTGATCCATTGGATCTAATAAGGCCTAGGTGGAAAGTAACAGGCCCCAGGAGAAGAGACACAAATCAAGAGTCTTTGGCTAGGATGATTTCATAATGTCACAGAACTATTTGTAATCTGCTGAGCTGCTGCAGTTTGTGTAATGCGATTTTGCAAAGTACGTCGTTTTATAAATATATTCAGACACAGAAGGATGGAACCGTGAGAAAATAGGGAACTGAAAGTAGCCGATGGATAGACGTTTGAGATACACACGGGTATATGTGGGAACTGAAGGAAGTAAATTGTGAAATGCATGCAGAAAAGTATAAAAATAATGTCTTGGGATGAGTTTGGTGCCACTGGCCTAAGCTGTCCTTACCAGACCAGCTATATCAGTGGACCAGTGGTGGAATTCAATTTTTTTTTACTACCAGTTCTGTGGGCGTGGCTTGGTAGGTGTGGTGTGGCTTAGTGGGCATGGCAACGGAAGGATACCGTTCGGAGAAACAGTAGCGGAAATTTTGAATAGTTTGGAGAAACAGCAAAAAAACACCACTTCTGGCTGGCCGCACAGTGGGGAGGGAATGGAGATTTTGCAATATCCTTTCCCTGCCACGCCCACCAAGCCACACCAACAACCTGGATAGCTCAACAGGCTAAAAGCAGACTAAAGCCTATTACTGACATCTAGCTGTCTGCAATTACACCAGTTCGAATTTCACCAGGCTCAAGGTCGACTCAGCCTCCCATCCTTTCTAAGGTAGGTAAATTGAGGGCCCAGTTTGTGGGGGCAATAAGCTGACTTTGTATAAAATATACAAAAGTATGAAGGCTATTGCTTAACGCATTGAGTCTCCGGAGAACCAATAAATAAACAAGTAAGTAAGTAAGTAAGGTTACTGTGCTTATGAGAAGTCATAACATTAACATTTTGACAAAACATTCTGTAACATTTTAACTAAAAAAAACACGCTTCCAAACTAAACAAAGACAATTGGTTAAAATTTTAGTCCTTGCGTTACCAAAAGAAGGAAGAAGAGAGACTTAGAAAGCTCTTAGAAGGCTCAAGGTTGACTCAGCCTTCCATCCTTCCGAGGTGGGTAAAATGAGGACCCAGATGGTTGGGGGCAAGAGGCTGACTCTGTAAACTGCTTAGAGAGGGCTGGAAAGCACTGTGAAGCGGTATATAAGTCTAAATGCTAGTGCTATTGTCCTTCCTTCCTTCCTTCCTTCCTTCCTTCCTTCCTTCCTTCCTTCCTTCCTTCCTTCCTTCCTTCCTTCCTTCCTTCCATCCATCCATCCATCCATCCATCCATCCATCCATCCAATATTGCAGGCTGACTCTGCCCACTGCCAACAGTTCAATCCTGACCAAGTCAAGGTTGACTCAGCCTTCCATCCTTCCGAGGTGGGTAAAATGAAGACCCAGATTGCTGGGGGTAAGAGGCTGACTCTGTAAACTGCTTAGAGAGGGCTGGAAAGCACTGTGAAGCGGTATATAAGTCTAAATGCTAGTACTATTGTCCTTCCTTCCTTCCTTCCTTCCTTCCTTCCTTCCTTCCTTCCATCCATCCATCCATCCATCCATCTATCCATCCATCCAATATTGCAGGCTGACTCTGCCCAATGCCAGCAGTTCGATCCTGACTGGTGAAGGTACTGGCAGTAGCAATGTCGGCAGGTGGTTCGAAGAACCAGTAGCAAAAATCCCTGCCCCACCCCCCCATGCTCAGCTGAGCCGCTCCATCATCAGAGGCTTTTTTCTTTTAATTTTTAAAAGCGTTTTTTCTACAACCTCTTCGGCTGAAAAAACGCTTTTAAAAGTAAAAAAAAAAAAGCCTCTGATGATCGCGCTGGGATCGCGCTCAGCTGGGATCGTCAGAGGCTTTTAAAAGCATTTTTTCTACAACCTCTTCGGCCGAAGAAAAAATGGTTTTAAAAGTTGTTTTTTTTTAAAATTTGGCCATGCCCACTCAGTCACGTTACCCACCCACCCCACCAAGCCACACCCACAGAACCGGTAGTAACAAATTTTACATTTCACCACTGGTCTAAAGGTTTTCTGTGCCTTTTCACCTATGAAACATATGATGGAATTCAGCTAACCTGCTAAATAGCAACGCTTGGGTGACCTTGGGTGACCTTGAAAAACTTAAGCAGAGTCAGGCTTGTCTAGATTTTTTTTAAAAAAAGTGAAATTATTGGTGTTCTGCAGTGGTGGGTTCCTCCCAGTTCGGCCCAGTTCTCCCAAACCGGTAGCAGTGATGATATGATGTCACCGAACCAGTTCTGCCCTCCCGCCACCCCGGCGCCCCACCCCCCCATCCCCCCACATTATTCTTACCTTTTATTTGCCCCCACCCCCAATCTATTGCTGCCTCCTGAGTCCCAGCTGATGGCTAGAGGGGAAAAAACTGTTTAAACTCTTGCTGAGGGGCTTCAAAGGGCCGCCCTACAGCTGATCAGTGTTAAAAGAAACAAATGAGTAGACCAGTGTCTGCAAAAATACATGGGTAGACCAGTGCCTGCAAAAATAAATGGGTAGACCAGTGCCTGCAAAAATACATGAGTAGATGCTTCCTTTAATTGCGATGCTTTAATTTGCTTCCAATGCAAATTAAACAAATTGTTCGCCCAAATTTACTGCAGACTGATGATAGCAATAGTACTTCAATTTATATACCGCTTCACAGTGCTTTACTAAGCAGTTTACAGAGTCAGCCTATTGCCCCCAACAATCTGGGTTCTCATTTTACCCACCTCGGAAGGATAGAAGGCTGAGTCAACCTTGAACCGGCCAGGATCGAACTGCTGACATTGGGCAGAGTCAGCCTGCAATATTGGATGGATAAATGGATGGATGGACGGATGGATGGGTGGGTGGGTGGGTGGAAGGAAGGAAGGGCAATAGCACTAGCACTTAGACTTAGATACCTCTTCACAATGCTTTCCACCCCTCTCTAAGTGGTTTACAGAATCCCCAACAATCTGGGTCCTCATTTTACTGACCTCAGAAGGATGGAAGACTGAGTCAATCTTGAACCTGTCAGGATTGAACTCCTGGCAGTGGGCAGAATCAGCCTGCAAATTCTAACAACCACACACAAAGGAAGGAAGGAAGGAAGGAAGGAAGGAAGGAAGGAAGGAAGGAAGGAAGGAAGGAAGGAAGGAAGGGCAATAGACTTACCTGTATTATCCTGAATTTCTTCTATGAATTCACTCCATCCCCTTGTTATGTCTCTTGCATTGTTCTCAGTAAATTGCAGGCAGTGATCTTTGAACTAGACTTATTTTCTGCATATCCAGAATATAAAGGCCACAATATGCATTAAATGATGAAATTGCATGTCAATAATCCCAGATTGCATCTTGTTTCAACTCATCTGCTTCTGAGGGACCCATGTGGCATGCAAACAAATTGGAGGGACATTGCCTCCTGATTACTTCTTTCATGTCCTGAAATTCATTCAAAATAACAACCTCTAGCCTTTGAAGTCAGGTTTTTGCTTTCAAAGTGGCTTTGAACAATATTTTTTTTCTAAAAAAAAAAACATCTCTGAAATCCAATCCAGTTTGTTGTGATGAACTCTGGCAAACTCTGGCAAACGACTTCACCTTTTGCAAAGGAAGGAGGATAACAATCCCCATCATCCCCTGATTTATCGGTTGGGGTAATGAGTCATGCTAGGTGTGGAGGATGGATTGTTGATTCTTGGTGCATGGAGATACCAAGAATAAGTAGGTCATCGTTAAAAATTTAGAGCAGGAATGGAGGAGAATTTTCTACGAGTAGAATATGCATCTAGCTCCTGATATCTAGCCAAATTTTAATAATAATAATAATAATAATAATAATAATAAATAATGAGGAGGAGGAGGAGGAGGAGGAGGAGGAGGAGGAGGATGTTTTCTCTGGTTCTTTCTCTTCTGTTCTGCTTGGGACAAATCTCACCATGGTCAGCCCTTCTTTACCCTCCTATCATCGGAAAGGAGATATAGAAGTATAGCCAGCCACACAAACAGGCTGAAAAACAGTTTTTATCCGTGGGCTATCAGACTCCTAAATGCAAAGTAACTTCATAACTATGTAGTATGATGGACTGCAGGGCTGGCGCAATGTGTAACATGTTCACACTAGTGCAATAGGACTGGGTGTTTTGTTAATATGATTTATTGGGTTAGGGATTTTCTGTCTTCACTGTGAGTTGTATTGTGTTGGGTGTCTGTGTATGTGCACTGAGGGACGTCAACCAATCTCATTTTTAAAAAAAATTGATTTAGATGCCGCCCTTCTCCGGAGACTCAGGGCGGCTTACAATGCGTTAAGCAATAGCCTTCATACTTTTGTATATTTTATACAAAGTCAGTTTATTGCCCCCACAAACTGGGTCCTCAATTGACCTCAATCCTCAATCCTCAATCTTGAGCCTGGGGAGATTCGAACTTACAGTAATTGCAGACAGCTGGAGTTAATCACAATGCACAAGGCACAAGGCACAATGCATTAGTCTGCTGAGCTGTCCAGGCTCCTATCATTGCACATATGTTGTGCACTGACAATAAAGAATTGAATTGAATTGAATTGAATTTTCTCCAGGTGCTGCCACAACCATGAAGTCTGGATAGTGGATGCGGCAGTGCCTGGAGAAAAGCAGAAAAGAAGAGGAAAAAAGTGGGGAAAATAACAAATATCTGCAAATAGAAGTAGAACGACTGTGACAAAAGAAAGCAAATGTAGCATCAATAGTAACAGGTGCCTTGGTACAATCCCAAAACAGTTGGAGCATCATTTGAACACCATCATTGCCATTGACAAATTCACCGTCAGTCAATTGCAAAAGGTAGCTTTACTCAGAAATGCTTCCATCCTGCAATGATATTTGTAATACCATCAAACATCCACATCTGTCTGTCCCCAGCTCCTTACAAAGGACTTGATAGGTAAACCAAAATGCCAGTTCCAGTCTGAACATCTGGCTGACTGTGTGATGAACCATAACAACAGAATAACAACCGTTGGAAGGGACCTTGGAAGATCTTCTAGTCCAACCCCCTGCTCAACCTTGGCTGACCTTGAAAAGCTAAACAGGTTTGCACTGAATTGGTGCTCGGATAGGAGCCCTAGAGAAACTCAGGGTTGAAAGCTGGATCACAAAACTGAAAAAACAAAGAAAGAAACAAAGCATTGGCAAACTCTTTTCATATTTCTTGCCCAAAAGATACCTTGGAGAAATTTGACTTGAAGGAAATCTGACCTATTCTGTTAAATGGCCCAACCTGAGAATGTATAATCTTCCTAAAATCTATCCAATGACAAGGTATAGATTTCCTAGGAAATCTATACCTTGTCATTGGATAGATTTTTCTGTTTCTGATAGGGTGACGTGTCCATTTTCTGGCCCCCTTGGGAGTTTTTTTGGGGGGGGGATCTCTGGGGATGCTAGGATACAAAAAGAAGCTTGTCCTACAGGACAGGATATCATTTCCGTGAATAAGGCAGAGACTGGTTTCATGTAATTTATATCCAGTTGTAATGGTATGTGGGAATGACCTTGGGGACAGAAGGAAGATCTGCAAACTAAGCAATGGTTAAATAAGAGGCAACTCAGCCCAGGGAAGCAAAGGGAGCATGGGAAACGTCTGAGAAGGGACCCTCTCTAGTTTCTTGGACTGTAAAAGTGTGGGGGGGGGAGAGGTGTCTTTTTTTCTCCTAGATTACTGTCAGCATCATCTACTCAGGGTTTTCCTTAAGGTAAACATCTGTGAAACTGCAGCATACTTGTCAAGGTGCGTTTGAAAAAGCAAACGATACCTACCTAAACACCTATTCTTACTCTGCACTTTTAAAAGAGTACATTGTGAGTTAACTGCATTTTAAAGAAATATATTATGGAGAAATTTATAGTAGAGCTGAGCCTAAGGGAGGGATCAAGTGTATCATCAGCCTTGAGGTCTCTTTGCACCCAGGGGTGGGCTGCTGGGGGTTTTCAGGGGTTCGGGAGAACCTCTAGCTAAGACTTTATGAGTTTGGAGAACCCCCAAATCCCACTTCTGGCTGGCCCTGCCCACCCGACCCTTCCCCTCCCCTCCCCTCCCCTCCCCTCCCCTCCCAGGAGTCCCCACGCGGCTCATTTTGGATGCAGGTAACTGCAGGGTGCACACAGAGGCTCAGGGAAAAACGGGACTACTGGAAGTTTGGGAAGGCTGGAAATGGGGCCATTTCCGGCCTCCAGAGGGCCTCCAGAACCTGGGGAGGCAGTTTTCGCCCTCCCGGAGGCTCGAAAAAACCCTCCAGAGCCTGGGGAGGGCAGAAACGCCATCCCCCAACACCCCCCCCATGGTGCAGGGGGCCGACTAGGCCACGCCCACCACGCCCACCCCCACCCAGCAACCCAGCCGAGAACCCCTTGCTAAAATTTTTGAAGTCCATCTCTGTTTGCACCCACAAGAGATCTAAGGCCAGCTCATCTTGAATTCCATCTTGACATGTATAATAACGTTGAGAAATTTATTTATTTATTTATTATATTTCTATACCGCAGGACTCAAGGTGGTGTACAGTCAAGAAAAAATAAAAGATACATAAACATCATAAAATTGATAATTAAAATTATAATATAGTTTAGCCCAAATTAAATAAAACCCAGAATTAGATAATATTTTAATCATTCCCAGTTAACGTGCTTAGCCCCGCCTGATTGAACATCAGGGTCTTGAGGGCACAGCGGAAAGCACGGAGATCAGGGATGTTTCGTATATCCGGGGGCAGTTCATTCCAAAGGGTTGGAGCCCTTACAGAGAAGGCCTTCCCCCTGGGAGTCACCAGTCGGCACAATTTGACTGACGGTACCCTGAGTAGTCCCTCCCTGTGAGAACGAACTGGTCGGTGGCAGGCTATTGGTGGCAAAATTTATATATTTTAGTAATACTAAAATATATTTAGTATTTAGTATAAAGTAAGTATTTAAACTGAAAAGAGCAGCTTCTCGGGTTAAGGAACAGGATGAGCGAAGAGAAATGAAACAGCATCTTCAAAAGCTATGAAGATATCTCAAAGGACTATTTCTAAAATCCAAACTGTTCTGCACCTCCCTGGTTTCCATAGCTTGGAAAACCCCTGGCTTAGAGGATTTACACAGACCCACAGACACATACGCATATACGCCCCCCAAAACAGACCCTGGGTTTATTGAGTCTCACAAATGAATAGACCAGGATAGGGAAAATCTGTTTGGCACCTGCCAAAACAAATAGAGTGCCATCTAATGGTTGCATTTCAAATTATATAATGGCTTTCTTAATGAACTTAATGAACTACCAGGGCAAGCCAACGAGGAATAGTAACTGTATACAGTTTGAAGGGAACTCTGGAGGTCTTCTAGTCCACCTCCCCCCTCTCTGCCCCGCTCCAGTATTGACAAACCTGCTTTCCAAGCCTGCTTTGCCCAGGATGACACCTTCATCCTCACCTTCGATGATGTAGAGACTCAACCTCGGGACTCCCCATGCTGGCTGGGGAATTCTGGGAGTTGAAGTCCACACCTCTTAAGGTTCTCGAGATTGGGGAACACTGCTCTAAAGTTTCAGAAATGGCCTGGGCTATTCATTTGTGTTTTTATCACCCTTCTGCAAGATTTCATCTATTTATTTATGAAATAACTGGAGTGGAGGCTAAAACATACGAAGAACAGTTGCAGGAACTGGGCATGGCTAGTCTAGTGAAGAGAAGGACCAGGGGAGACAGGATGACAGTCTTCCAATATTTGAGGGGCTGCCACAGAGAGGAAGGGGGTCAAGCTATTCTCCAAAGCACCTGAAGGCAGGACAAGAAGCAATGGATGGAAACTGGTCAAGGAGAGATTCAACCTGGGAATAAGGATAAATTTTCTGACAGTGAGAACCATCAACCCATGGAACAGAAGTTGCCTTCAGAAGTTGTGGGAGCTTCATCACTGGAGGCTTTCAAGAAGAGACTGGACTGCCATCTGTCAGAAATGGTGTAGGGAGGCAGGGAACAGCCCTGGAAAAAGAGTTTGCCACTTCAACAGCTACAACTTTGAAATAGATGCTGAAAAATTTGCTGCTGGGTTGTTGTTGTTGTTGTTGTTGTTTTGGCAAAACGAACAATCACAGAAGATTACCAAAATTCACACAAACGTGGCTCCCGCATATACAATGCATCACACAGCAGGACCAATACAAACAGTTTTGAAAAGGAGGGGTTATATGCTTATAAACACTGCAAAGTGGTGGGAGCCCAGAGAAAGGAAATTAAATGTCTATTTAATTTTTCCAAGCAGCTCTCTCGCTTTTGTTTCTTCATTTCTTTCTCTCCCCTCCTTTTTTTTAAAAAAAATGGGTGTTGCAACCCTAACACAGTTTCCAGTTGGGAGTTTGGAAGAAGAATGGAGGAATTTTGGTCACCCAATTGAAATGATAAAATGGGAAGATATTTGGACAAAACATTTGAAACTTCTGATGGCAACTTCATACAAAGAAAACTTGTACAAGTTGGTGTACAGATGGCATCTTCCCCCAGCTCGACTATCTAAAATGTACCCAGGACTCCCTCCAAACTGTTGGAAGTGTGGGGAGATAGGCACTTACTTTCATCTATGGTGGACCTGTCCTAAGGCAATTGAATATTGGAAAACTATACAGAGGTGGTTACTAGAAATCACGGGATGGAAACTACCATTAAAGCCAGAATATTATTTATTAAATATAAGGCCAGATAAGTTAGGCACGAATATTTGGTGTTTGTGTATATATATATCACTACCGCAGCAAGAATCTGTTTTGCTCAGCATTGGAAAGGGAAAGAATTACCAGCTGAAGATCTGATTTTGGGAAAGATAATATGCGGAAGCTGACAGATTAACAAAAATCTTGAGAGATCAGAAGGACTCTGTATACTTTCAATGTTGGGACCTATGGTACACGTGGATGAATAACAAAACTAAAAAAGGACAAGGTTAAGGTAATTACTGTAGTCTCTGCTTTGTATATGTAAACTTTGATTGAAGTGATTATGCTCTGTAAAGTCCCCGTCGCGATCTTTAAGTGATTATATATTTTGTTGTAATTGTAATGAAATAAATAAATTAAAATAAAAAAAAGAGGAAACTGGACAGCCTTTTGTCTGGTATGGAGTCTCCTACTTATTTATTTATTTATTCATTCATTCATTCATTCATTTTTTAAAAAATTAGATTTATATGCCGCCCTTCTCCGGAGACTCAGGGCGGCTTAAAAGGCGTTAAGCAATAGCCTTCATACTTTTGTATATTTTTTATACAAAGTCAGCTTATTGCCCCCACAAACTGGGTCCTCATTCATTCATTTATTTATTTATTTATTGCATTTTTATACCGCCCTTCTCCCGAAGGACTCAAGGCGGTGTACAGCCATAATAAAACAACAACACAAAAATTAAAAACCAATGAAGAGAATTCAATCTTTGGCTGTTCATTAAAAACCCCCAAAACTAAAATCCATTCTAAGAACCATTTAAAAAACCCATTAAAATCATTGTTCCATCAGACCGGCTTGCTGAAATAATAGTTTGAGCAGAGAGTTGGACAAGAAGACCCCCCCCCCATGGTTCCTCCTAAACTCTGTTATTCTGGATTCTTCCCCTTTTCAGCCAAACTGTATCATACCCATCGGTCAGCGCAAAAAAACAACAACAACAAAAAGACATTTCAGGCTGTTAGGCTTGCCTTCTCGTCTTTTTGAGCGGCCAATCCCAGCTTATGCTTTACATAAAAAGATGAATTTGTTAAATTTGGACGAGGAAGGGATTAGGGGTATTACAAAGTCGGCTTTTATTTTGACAAATCCAGAGGCTGATGTATGATGGAGACACACAGGCACGCTAGGGGATGTCGAAGTCTTCCATATCAGGATGGCGAGGCACAATCCTCCCTTGTGAAATATTAAAGAGTTCCTCTCCGTCGGGAACTGAGCGGTCATGAAGAAGAGAAGCAGCCGACAGGGTCATCCATGGGAGCGGGAGGGGGTGACAAAAGTCACATGATCAAAACCCCGCCTCTTCTTTACCTGTGTTAGGTATTTGCAATAAATTTTATAAGCTTAGATTTAGGGTGGATATGACCTATTTGAGGGCTCAGCGCAAAACGCAGAGCGTTGATGAAACAAACGATAGAGTTGGCATGACCCATTCAGCCATGCAAGAACAAACTAAGATTGGCTTGATGGATGATGTTGGGTGAACATAGAGTTGGAAAAAGCCACAGTGGCGGGGTGGTTAGAGTGCAGTACTGCAGGGTACTTCTGCGGACTGCCGGCTGCCTGCCATTTGGCAGTTTGAATCTCACCAGGCTCAAGGTTGACTCAACCTTCCATCCTTCCGAGGTGGGTAAAAGGAGGACCCAGATTGTTGGGGGCAATAGGCTGACTCTCTAAACTGCTTAGAGAGGACTGTAAAAGCACTGTGAAACAGTATATAAGTCTATGTGCTATTGCTATTGTTCATCCATCCATCCATGATGTGCAGTGGTTAGAATGCAGGCTAACTCTGCCCACTGCCAGCAGTTCGATCCTGACTGGCTCAAGGTTGACTCAATCTTCCATCCTTCCGAGGTGGGTAAAATGAGGACCCAGATTGTTGGGGGCAAGAGGCTGACTCTGTAAACTACTTAAAGAGGGCTGCAAAGCACTGTAAAGCGGTATATAAGATGAGAGCATCCATCTTTCCTCAAAAACCATTATTCCCAGGTTTCAATCCCCTTGCATTGTATTTTTACACTACTAGTTTTTATTTTTAGTTTATTTTTATCAATATGTTTTACTTCTGCTTTAGAGTGATTGTTAATGTATTGGTTTATGTTGGTCAGTGACTGAAATAGATGATAAGCAATCATGTCCTTCCTTTGTTCCAAGACTCTGGATGGCTTAAATAACAATAGCATCAAATACTGTCAAATCTGGGAAAACACTGCATGTAAAAATTGACACTGTTTGGCCCATGTTGTAGAATAAAATCAGAATAAAATTTCTGTTAAACCCACAGCATAATTAATTATAATTTAAAGGTCAAATCCCAACCTAAACAAAATCATAATTACCTCATGGTAGGTCAGTAATACGGGGGAGCCAGGATTTTAGCACATTGGGGCCACCACAGAAAAGGCCATGCAAATTATTTGTCATAGCCAGATCTTAGTTATTTCCACCTTTTTTGAGGCAGAAATTTATACACGTTGTAGCTTACAATTTCTAGTAAGGGTAAATTTGTAACTGCTTATTTGTGTTTGTTTTTTTATTATTTGGTTTTATTTTTATAACCTGATTTATTATGGTGGATGTGCTATTTTTTTTAAAAAAATTACTACTACAGGTTCAGTGTTTGCATAATATGCACTTCCTAAACAAATAAATCACACCTTAGCACAATGACCTCGTTTACTATGGTAAGAAAGTAGCTGAATTCCTCCCATTCTTTGACCCACAAACTAATCAAACCCATTTTAGACTGGCCCAGAATGCGGTACAAATCTATTTTCGGTGATTTCAGGGAAGCAAAAAAATTGCTAATAATGCAGCCAATGCTTTGGAGGAAAGCTTTTTCATTTTACAATGTTTGGTTATCATGAAGTTGCCAGTTTCTTTTTTTTTTTTCCCTCTAAGACTTCAAGTTCTGTTTCCCCCCCCCCCCCACTTTTTTTTCCCCCAGGTGTGTTGCAATGCATTGAAAAGGGGTGGAGCTTTGGTTGCTGACATAGTTATGGCTGCCATCTTGATGTTTTGGGGTGCTCTACAGACACCCGTAAAACTGAGAAAAAATTTCTCCATGTTTTTGCCAAAGAACAAAGTCCATCCACTTTTTGGTGTGGACCCTGAATGTATTATTTTTTTTTTTTTTTATTGAAAAAGTTTTACAATAAAAAATTTTTCCCCCTTTTTTCACCCCTACCCCTACCCCCACCCCCCCTCCCCTCCCCTCCAACCTCCCCCCAACCCCAACCCCTCCCTCCCTATCCCACCCCTGACTTCCGCTACACATTTCTTAACAAAAATTTTTAACAACAAGAAAAACAAATACTATTATATACTCAATTCTATTCTAAATTGAGAGGAAGAGAAAAGAGAGAAAGAAAAGAATTAAAAAAAGGATGAAAAGAATAAAATGAAATAATACAAAAGGAAACCCATAAACATGAATATCTGTCTAAAATTAACAATATTGTAATAAAAGAAGGCACCAGAAAAAATAGCCATTATGATATTTAAGCCAATTTAGAAACAGAACGAAAAAAAAAATAAAAAAAAAATAAGATAAAATAAAAAAAAAACCTTACTAACATTACTAATCCTATACCTTACTTATTAATATTAGATAATGCCAATTAGTTTAATCCAAACTACTCCCCCTAAATCAAGAACACAAAAATCCCCCCTTCAGGGAAAAAAACATGCAATATAATATAATCATGCATATATTGTTATAATTTTCCATAACTCGAATTACAGTCTTCTCTTCTTCCTGATTGAAGTTAATTCTTCTTTCTTCACCTATATCCAATTACGATACTCTTCATCTTCTGTCTACCCCCATCAGTAGAACAAAACATTCCATATAAACCCCCCGTGTGACTTTATATGAGTAACATCCAACCAAGAGAATGTTCACTCCTGTAGGTAGAATCATTCAAACTAACGTGATCTATTTCAGCAAAAAAAGACTCAATGCAGCTCCACCAAGCCTTAACAAAAGAATAAGAAAAAAAAGGGAAATAGAAATCCTTGAGACTGCATCCAGATGTTCTTATAAAAACTGTTTCAAATCCTGCCACCCTTTGTTATCCACTCTTGGTTGTAAGACGTTTTCATTTCCATTCTTTCCTCTTAGATAATAATTTCCAAAAAAAAACCATGATAGGGTAATCACAAAACACTGCTACTATATAGATAACGTCCAACCACGAAGATATTCACTCCTCCAGGTAGAAACATTCAAACTAGCGTATTCTATTACAGCATAAAAAAAAACCCCAATGCAGCTCCGCCAAACCTTAATGACAAAAAAATCAAAAAGAAAAAAAAGTCCTAGCAGCTGCATTCCCAGATGTTCTTATAACAACTGTTTCAAATCCTGCCGCCCTTTATTATTCACTCCTTCTGGTTGTAAGATATTTTCATTTCCATTCCTTGCTCTTAGATTATAAGTTCCAAAAAAAACTATGATAGGATAATCACAGAACACTGCAAGTTCCATTGCAGCCCTCTGTTAAACTTGCTCAAGATGTTAAATCCAATTCAGGATAAAAAAAAGGAAACTCCAAATCAGGATGAAGACTTTATAATCCATAAATCCAAATCCATATAAACTTTAGGAATTTTATAACCGGTATCCAAGATTGTCCAAGCTTTCTGAAAACAACTGCATCTGATGAAGGACTTTACGACACTCATTAGTTACCTCTCGAATTTCCTCATTAAAATCTGGTTCCTGCTGTTCGGTATCACCATCCTTTTCTTGCGGAGCATTGGACCTCTGCTGCTGATCATCTTGAATAATAGTATTTCTTGAATCTTGCTCCAGCAGTTCAAGGTCCGGTGCTCCTAAACTAGATTCACTGATGTGGTCTGTTTTCCCATCTGAGAAGTCCATGGTAAGATCCTCCAAGAAACCAGATTGCTCTCCTTGTTCTTTTAACATTCTTTGATTCATTCTTTGAGTCTCATCCTTCTGTTTACCTTTTACAAGCTCTCTTTCTTGTTTCTTATTCTTAAGGTCTTTCGAAGCTCCCTTAAAAATATTTTTATAAAAATGTTCCGCTTTTTCAATAGTATTCAAGGAATATCTCACTCCGTGATATCTAAAAATTATACCGGCTGGTAAGTCCCATCTAAATGGGATATTACTTTTCTTCAATTCTTTAGTTAAAAAAGCAAATTCTTTCCTTTTCTTTAAAACCTTCGATGGTAATTCTTTAAAAATATTAATTTGTTCACCTTCTACTTGCACTCTGGCAGAGTAGGACCTTTGTAAGATGTCATCTCTCAACCGTTTATCAGTAAAGTAGACAACAACATCTCTGGATAAGTTCCTTTGTTTGGCTACTCGTGAGTTGACTCTGTAAACTTTCTCTATACAACCAAGAATTATCTCATCCTCAAGCTCTAGTAGTTCAGCAAGAACCTTTGCAATAGTTGCTTTTAGATCTCTCTGGTTTTCTTTAATACCTCTTACTCTGATAGCAGAGGCCATGGTTTTAATTTGAAGCATAATAATATCATTCTGTATAGTCTGATTACTAATCTCAGCTTTCACAAACCTTTCTTTGTCCACAGTAAAGAAAAGGCCAGGTAGGTTAACTGGTGTCTCCTAGCACCCTTTCTTGTATTTCTTGGATCTGGGAGCCAATTTCACTGCTAATTTCAGTTACTTTCTCCTCCATTTCAATCACCACATTTGAAAGGTCTGAAATTACTTTAACAACAGTTTGACTTAATTTGTCATGCTTTCCAGCAATCAAATCCATAAGATTCTTCTGTGAGTTTTTAATTTTGTCAACTACGCTCAATAAAGGAGTTGTTATAAGTTCTTTTAAGTCCCCTTCTGCCAATCCAGACAATTGCATCATCTCAGCTTTATTCTTTAACTGGCTCAAGGGGGAGCCCCCCCTTCCTTTAGTCATCTTTATTTTACTTTAAATGGCTTTAGTATACTACTTCACTTTGCCATACTTTACTTTAAAAAAGATATCCAAAAAGAAAAAAAAAAAGGGAAGAGAAAAAAAAAATTCTTCTTACTTTAAGTGACTCTCCCATAACAAGGCATTCATTTCAAAGCTTCCGTTTTCAATCGCTCTGGCATTCTTTCAATTAAGACCAGTCGCCATTTTAAAAAAAAACTTTCTTAGGAACTTTCACTTCTCTTCCTCTCCTTCCCCCCTCCTCTCGTTGTTCTTCCAAAAAATCAGTAAAAAAATCAATTTTAAAAATCCATACTTGCTTCATCTTTGCTTCTTCTTATTCAGCTTGCTCCATTGACACTGTGGTGTTGCTTCCAGCGTCTGGCTCCGCTAATTGCTTAGCGGAGGACAGTCCCGTCGCGGAGCTTCTCTGGAGGTATGGAGGGGGCCATCCTTCTGAGCCCTCCCCAGGACAAGCGAAACGATCCTGGGGCGACTCAGGGGGCCCTGCCTCACCCCCAGAAGCTCTGCCTGCTCCTCCCGCTGAGGAGCAGGTTGTTCGAGCCGCCTGCCAGCTGTGAGGCGGCTCTAACGCGGCGGGATGCCGGCGGGCATGGAGGAGCCCGCCGCCGACGAGGAAGGCGCCACCGGAAGTCATGAATGTATTATTTAAGGAGAAAAAGGAAGGAAGGGAGGGAGGGGGGTGAAATGGAGGGAGGTGGAGTGGAGGGAGGGAGGGAGGGAGGAAGAAGGAAGGAAGGAAGGAAGGAAGGAAGGAAGGAAGGAAGGAAGGAAGGAAGGAAGGAAGGAAGGAAGGAAGGGGGAGGGAGGGAGGGAAGTGGAATGGAGAGAGATGGAGTGGAGGGAGGTAGAGTGGAGGGATGGACAAACAAGGAAGAAAGGAAGGAAGGGAGAGAGAAAAAAAGAAAGAAAGAGAGAAAGAAAGAAAGAGTGAGAGAGAGAAAGAAAGAAAGAAAGAAAGAAAGAAAGAAAGAAAGAAAGAAAGAAAGAAAGAAAGAAAGAAAGAGGGAGGAAGGGAGGGAGATGGAAGGGAGAGAGGTGGAGGGGAGGGAGGGACGAACAAGGAAGGAAGGAAGGAAGGAAGGAAGGAAGGAAGGAAGGAAAGAAGGAAGGAAGGAAGGAAGGAAGGAAAGAGGCAGAGAGGGAGGGAGGTGGAGTGGAGGGAAAGAGGAAGAAGGAAGGAAGGAAGAAAAGAAAAAGAAAGAGAGAGGGAGGGAGGTGGAGTGGAGGGAGGGAGGAAGAAGGGAAGGAAGGAAGGAAGGAAGGAAGGAAGGAAGGAAGGAAAGAAGGAAGGAAGGAAGGAAGGAAGGAAGGATGGAAAACTATTTTTTACAAATACTAAAGATTGTATACAAGATTGGTTTTTATTTATTTATTTGTCCACAGTAAAGAAAAGGCCAGGTAGGTTAACTGGTGTCTCCTAGCACCCTTGTAGGCTATGAATGAAAGTGAAATGAGAATGAAGGAGAAAAAGGAGACCATTTGAAAATAGATTCTGTTATTGCAGCAGAATTTCCAAATTGCACGAAAGCACCTTGAGATCTCGTTTCCTGACCTCCCCAAGTGTAAAACAAACTGGATGAACAGAAGACAGAAGCCGCTCTGTAATGGGGAGGGAGTTCTCTGGGGATCAAATGAGAGGCGATAATGCTGCGCTTTCAGATCCTACAGTGAAGGCAAGAGAGCCCTAGATCAGGGATATCAAACTCAATTTCATTGAGGTCTGCATCAGGGCTGTGGTTGACCTTGGGGAGCTGGGCAGACATGGCTGACTGGATGGGCATGGCCAACTGGGTGGGTGTGGCCAACTTGATGCCAGTCAGTGGGTGTGGCCGACTGGCTGGGTGTGGCCGACTGGCTGGGTGTGGCTGGCTGGCTGGGTGACTGGCTGGGTGTGGCCGACTGGCTGGGTGTGGCTGACTAGCTGGATGTGGCCAGCTGGACACCACTCCCCAAACTGCTGGCATGTTTCCTCTTTGCACTGTGTAGACCGGTCTGAAGCGATGCAGGACAGCCCCTTACATTTACCAGGACGGCCCCACAGGCTGGATCCAACCACATCTGACCACATGGGCCTTGTGTTTGACATTCCTGAACTAAATGAACAGGCCTCTCTTCTCCCTCCTCTCCGACATCTAGATGGGTCTAGGTGTGGTGGTCTGCCAGCAGCCTGCAGAGCTGGCAGAGAAGTTGGACAGTGAGGAGTCTGGGGAGGACCGTGGGCCAGTCCTGGAGTCTGGGGAAGGCTCGGATGAGGGCTCTGCATCGGAGGCAGAGATGGGGCCAGGGCCATCTGGGAGCAATGTGCAGACCCCGGAGCCTCCAGAGAGGCAGAGGAACAGGAGGAGCCTGTTCCTAGTGCACACATGTGAAGAGCTGCAAGAAGGCAAGAGCAGCTAAAGCAAAAAGGACGACTCAGGAGTAAGGCCAGGAGTTGATTGGCCCCTCCCAGAAGGCTTAAAAGAGCATCAACAGCTCTTGGGGTCTTTGTAGGAAAGCAACATTGCTACATTTTGTTTCTTGTCAGCTTCTCTTGCTTCTGAACTTTTGCCAAGAAAAGCCCTTGGCAGGGTGCCAAAGAAGATAAAGGTTGGTGATAAGGCCGAAGGACTGTTTATGAAGGATTTGTTTTGGACTTAATTTGGACTAAGCTGAGAATGAAATAATTCTCAGCTGTTCTAATAACATATGTTTCTTTAGGACTGATTGGTAATAGGTAATTGGTAATTACTGTCTGGTAATAACTACTCGGACCTAGGTCAACACTAGGACAACTCACCGCAGCCAACTTGTCACATCTAACTCACTGGGGCCAACTCACTGCAGGACAACTCACCGTAGGACAAGAGTTACACTAATATCAAAGAAATGGTAGAATAGAATCGTGAAAAATGGGATGTAAAAGGAAGGGGGAAATGAAATGGGAATGACATTAGTTATAATCATGTTTTAATGGTTTTTAATACTTTTTTAAAAAATTTGATTTAAATGCCACCCTTCTCTGGAGACTCAGGGCGGCTTACAATGTGTTAAGCACCAGCCTTCATGCTTTTGTATATTTTATACAAAGTCAGCTTATTGCCCCCACAAACTGGATCCTCAATTTACCTACCTTAGAAAGGATGGAAGGCTGAGTCAACCTTGAGCCTGGTGAGATTCGAACTTACAGTAATTGCAGGCAGCTGATGTTTATCACAATGCTTTAGTCTGCTGAGCCACCAATACTTGAACTGTTGAATGGTCCTGCAGTGAGTTGGCTATGGTGATTTGGCTGCAGCGAATGGCCATGCCTAGTTACCCCATTCCGTATCTAGGTGATAGATTGTAGGGTGACGCGAAGGTTATTGAAAATGTACAAGACTGCCCCAGTGAAATTTTCAACCAAGCATTGCTTGGCCAAATTCCGAGCTAGGAATGTAAAACAGATTGCTTGAATCTGGCTGGTAGGAATGTTCCAGGTTTTGCTCTAGAAGCATCTAATGAGGAGGGGTGAGTCACTTTTGAAAAATGGGGTTTGACCAGTGGTGGGTTTCAAATGTTTTTACTACTGGTTCTGTGGGTGTGGCCTTGATGAGCGTGGGTTGGTGGGGGTGGCAGGCGAAGGATACTGTAAAAGCTCCATTCCCAATCCACTCCAGGGGAAGGATACTGTAAAATCTCCATTTCCAACCCACTCCAGGGGAAGATTACTATGAAATCCCCATTTCCTCCCAATCAGCTGGGACTTGGGAGATAGAGAATAGATGGGGGTGGGGCCAGTCAGAATTTTTACTACCGGTTTACTACTACTACTGGTTTGACCTTAGTTTGAGAACATAGCACAAAAAAAAAAAAGCTGTTAGGCTCACAACAGTGTGAAGTTCCCAAGAAAATCTGCTTTCTTTGTAGTGCTTCCTGGATTGACTCTGAGATAATAGCATCCGGTCCCATGTTCAGTCCAGGAGCTGCTACAAGAGAGAGATGGAGCATTTCAGGAAAGCCCTGTTATGAGCGTGCTATGTTATTTTGCAATAAAAGAAAGAAAGAAAGAAAAAATCCAAGACAATGAGCCAGAATCAGAGGTAGGTCTCAGCAGGTTCTGACCAGTTCCGGAGAACCGGTAGCGGAAATTTTGAGTAGTTCAGAGAACCGGTAGTAAATTTTCTGACTGGCCACGCACCCAACTATTCTCTGCCTCACGAGTCCCAGCAGATCAGGAAGAAATCAGAATTTTGCAGTAAACTTACCCTACCACTTTCACCAAGCCACACCCACCAAACCATGCCACACCCACCAAGCCACGCCCACAGAACCGGTAGTAAAAAATTTTGAAACCTACCACTGGCCGGAATCCTTCCAACCTCCAAACCAGTGGTGGGTTACCACCGGTTCGCACCGGTTCTATAGAACCAGTAGTAAAACCGGTGGGAGGCCCTGCCCACCGACCCCAACGTCATCAAAACACTTCTACGCATGTGCAGAAGAGCGTGCAGCCTCACTGCGAACCGGTAGTAAATGGTAGTAAATAGAACCCACCCCTGCTCCAAACGGCTAGGTAGATTTTTTAATGAGTTCCCCGGATTTAAAGAGATTGAGATTGGATTCTAAAATATTTTCCACCTTTTAGCCACAGGGCACGTATCAAATCTGGAGACCTCATTGAAAACCCGGTCGAATTTTATCAGAGTAGAAAACTGCGGTCTACGAAATGGAAAATGAACTTGATTAGAAGTTACAGTTATTCGTGTTGGGACATCCTTCCTTGCCTAGAAAGAGAGACTTGGCAGACAGGCAGTATCCCCATGAACCACATTTTAGCCACGTGGAGGAATTCTAACTGAGAAGATGCAGCTGGGAAATAGCTCCAAAAGGACAAAGATTTAGAGTGAAAGATCATTCTGCTGATCTACTAGAAAAGATAGAGCACGTGGTCTGTCTCGGCTTCTTCTCCTCTCCATTTGTTTGCAGGATCTATTGTTGTCCAGCTAGGATGCTTATATTCCCTAGAGCAGGGTTGTCAAATTCACGTCGTCACGGCAGCATCACATGACATATCTGGACTTTTTTCCCCTTCGCTAAACCGGGTGTGGGCGTGGCCAGCATGTGATGCATCCGGCCCACAGGCTGGGAATTTGACAGCCCTACTCTAAAGCCATAATGGCAAACCTATGGCACGCGTGCCTGAGATGGTTTGCAGATCCATCTTTCCGGGCACATCAGGGGTGAAATGCTCCCGGTTTGGTCTGGTAGCGATGGAGACAGGTGGTTTGGAGAACTGGTAGTAAAAATCCCTGCTCCCCCCCCCCAATGCCCATCTGAGCTGCACAATCATCAGAGGCTTTTTTTTTTTTACTTTTAAAGGCATTTTTTTTACAACCTCTTTGGCTGAAAAAATACTTTTAAAAGTTAAAAAAAAGTCTCCGATGATCGCACGGGATCATCAAAGGCTTTTAAAAGAAAAAAACCCTTTTTTTCTTTTAAATGCCTCTGACGATCCCAGCTGAGTTGCCTGATCGTCAGAGGCTCTTTTAAAAAGCTTCTGCCGATCAGGCAACTCAGCTGGGATCGTCAGAGCCTTTTGAAAACATTTTTTTACAATCTCTTCACGGAAGAGGTTGTAGAAAAAATGCTTTTAAAATTTAGAAAAAAATTGGCCACGCCCACTCAGTCACATTACCCCTCCGCCATCAACCACGCCCACAGAACTGTTAGTAACAAATTTTAGATTTCAGCACTGGGGCACATGAACTGTTGCCCAATTCATCTGAAACTGCACATGTGCGCGCATCCCAACTGGGCCTCCAGTGCACATGCGGGCAATTCAGGGGACGCGGCTGGTCTTCGGAGCTGTCCTGTGCATGTGCGCGAGAGTAGCTGTTCGCAGCATGCACATGCTTAGATGGAGTTCACGCACATGCTTTGTGTGCATGAAAATCGCACGCATGCACCAATGGTGCAATTGTGCGTGCAGCGATCGAGGTGAGCCGCTCATTATCATGCACACATGTGAAGTGCACGAAACACGTACCTGTTCAGCATTCAGTGAGTAAAAGGTTCACTGCCCTAGAGGGTTTGATTGATTGATTAAATCATTTTTTATTACTCCTAGCCCTCTGTAATCTACTAGATGTCAGGTGCAAAAGATCAGATCCACACCATGAAGGTCCAATCAAACTGATTTCTTTCTGATGTCCACACTCAGAAATATTCTCAACCAACAGTTAGCCCCTGCTTGGAGTTAGATAAGGGTCAATAGAATTAAGGGAAAGCTGGACCTAGTTTGCTTATGGCTACTCGGGGACTCTAGGCTTATTCCTCTTTTAACTCCACCCCCAGTTCTGCCTTCTCCTACACTAGGTGACTAATCAAGATATATTAACATAAAACATCCAAGTAATAGAAGTAAGGTGTCCAAAAATAATAACACCCCAACACACATAGACACCCCCCCAAAAATTGACTTATTTACCAAAGCATCACGTAGCAGGGCAAAAACAAAAAACAAAAAGCAACAACAGATGGAAACATATCAGAGCGATACAACCTAGAACTAAGGAGAAATTTCCTGACAGTTGATCAGTAGGACGGCTTGCTTTCAGAAGTTGTGGGTCCTCCATCACTGGAGGTTTTCATGAAGAGATTGGACAGCCATTTGTTCGGAATAGTATAGGGTCTCCAGCTCAAGCAGAGGGTTAGACTAGATGACCTCCAAGGTCCCTTTCAATTCTGTCATTCTGTTATTAAGCAGATTCCTACATTTTTACCTATCTAACTTTCATAACTAGTTTTAAATTCTCTGGGGTAAGTTACTAGTCCAGCGGTCTGCAACCTTATACACTCAAAGAGCCATTTGGACCAGTGATGGGTTTCAAATTTTTTTAGTACCGGTTCTGTGGGCGTGACTTGGTGGGCGTGGCATGGCTTGGTGGGCGTGGCAGGGGAAAGTTACTGCAAAATCCCCATTTTCTCCCGATCAGCTGGGACTTGGGAGGCAGAGAATGGATGGGGGCGGGGCCAGTCAGAATTTTTACTACCGGTTCTCTGAACTACTCAAAATTTCCACTACCGCCTACAGGTTTTCCAGAACTGGTCAGAACCTGCTGAAACCCACCTCTGATTTGGACCCATTTCCCACAGAAAACACCGGGAGCCACAAAACCTGGGTGGGTGTGGCCAACTCGATGTCACTCACTCCCACCCAGTCACATGATACCCCACCACCAGCTACGCCTACCCAGGTTTTGTGGCTTCCCGTGTTTTTTGTGGGAAACAGGTACCTCTCTCTATGTGTCTCTTTCTCTGTTTCCTCTCTCATCTCTCTCAGGCCAGGCAAGGAGAGACTGGAAGGGGAGGGCAAGGGATGGGGCCAGCCAGTGTTGGGTTCAGCCGATGGGGAGCCACAGCATGCGGCTCCGGAGCTACGGGTTGCTGACACCCGTACTAGTCCCTAAGGCAGTAGAGGGAAGTTAGAAAGCACAGGATGTGATCACTCCCTTCCATATAAACAGATGGTTGGCTGGTCAGGAGCTTCTCTGGGGTGAGAAGAATGCATCAGGCAGACTAAGAAACACACAGAAAGGAATAGCACTTTCCTCCCACTTAAGAACCACGCTAGCATCTGCATCCTAATGTTACGGTTCCATGGGTGTGTGCTTGGTGGGGATTTCCGAACGAGCCCAAAAGAGAATTTGCCGGTTGCTGGAAAGGAATCAATGAAAGTAAATAAGGCTTCAGTGGAGTTGAGAGAGGAGGAGGAGGAGGAAGAACAGATGTGTCTCTGCACAATTAACCAGCAAGCTGTGCTGCCTTCCAAAATATACTTGGGCTCATTGATTTAGTCCTGGACAACCAGGGGAGGCATTCAGCATGTATTCAGAATCACAGCGGGCCGGTAATTTTGTAGTTCAACCTTTGGGGTTTTCAGCCTGAGCTTAAAGCATGAAATTTCATGTGGGGGGTGGGGGGGGAGTAAGGTTCTACATTTAGGCAAGAAAAGCCAAATGCACAGGTACAGTATATGTGGTATATACCTTCCTCGATAGTAATAACTGTGAGAGGGATCTTGGAGTCCTAGTGGACAACCATTTAAATAACAGCCAGCCATGTGCCGCAGCTGCCAAAAAAGCCAACACAGTTCTAGGCTGCATAAACAGAGGGACAGAATCAAGATCATGGGAAGTGTTAATACCACTTTATCATGCCTTGGTAAGGCCAGACTTGGAATACTGCATCCAGTTTTGGTCACCACAATGTAAAAAAGATGTGGAGACTCTAGAAAGAGTGCAGAGAAGAGCAACAAGGATGATTAGGGGACTGGAGGCTAAAACATTTTTTTTTAATTTGATTTATATGCCGCCCTTCTCCAGAGACTCAGGGCAGCTTAAAATGTGTTAAGCAATAGCCTTCATACTTTTGTATATTTATACAAAGTCAGCTTATTGCCCCCACAAACTGGGTCCTCAATTGACCTACCTTAGAAAGGATGGAAGGCTGAGTCAACCTTGAGCCTGGGGAGATTCGAACTTACAGTAATTGCAGACATCTGGTGTTTAATTACAATGCCTTAGTCTGCTGAGCTATCCAGGCAGTTGCAGGAAGGACAGTTGCAGGAACTGGGTGGACATGGCTAATTTAATGAAAAGATGGAGTAGGGGTGACATGATAGCAGTGTTCCAATATCTCAGGGGCTGCCACAAAGAAGAGGGAGTCAAGCTATTCTCCAAAGCACCTGAGGGCAGGACAAGAAGCAATGGGTGGAAACAAATAAAGGAGAGAAGCAACTTAGAACTAAGGAGAAATTTCCTGACAGTTAGAACAATTAACCAGTGGAACAACTTGCCTCCAGAAGTTGTGAATGCTCCAACACTGGAAGTTTTTAAGAAGAGGTTGGATAACCATTTGTATGAAGTGGTGTAGGATTTCCTGAGTAAGCAAGGGGTTGGATTAGAAGACCTCCAAGGTCCCTTCCAACTCTGTTATTCTATTCTAATAGAGCTGAGGCTGTGTCTGTCCCATTGATGTGTAAATTGGGATAGGAGGCCCTACTTTGCATCAATATGAGTCAGACTTGGCTTCTCCTTAGTTCTAGGTTGGACCTCTCCGTTAAGTTTCCATCTGTTACTTCTTGTCCTGCCCTCTGGTGCTTAGTGAATAAATCAATTTGGGGAAGGGGATGTCTCTGTTTGTTGGGGTGTTATTATTTCTGGATATCTTATTTCTATTACTTGGATGTTTTATTATTTCAATGTAACTTAGTCACCTAGTGTAAGAGAAGCAGTGGCAGAATCTGGGGGAGGAGTTAAAAGAGGAATCAGCCTAGGATCTCTGTGTAGCCGCATGTTGAACTAACTTCAACATGGCTGGCTGGATAATTATGGGATTCTTCCACAAGTCTTCAAGTTGCCCAGCTTGGACATCCCTGCTTTACACCTAGGAGGAGTGCAAGGACCAAAATGGACAGGTCAAGAATCCATAGACATACGGGCAGGCTAGTATTTTTTATTTGATTTTCCTGGTCCATGGGCACTTTTCTTAAAGTCATATTAAGCCTATTTTTAGAGCTTACCCTGCAGTTATGCTGTCTTCCCTGTTTGAAAAATGCATAAAACTATGCAGAGGGCTCAGCCTTCGTGAGTCAGGTAAGATGCCAAGGACGGCTAAGAAGACCAAATAAATAAATAAATAAATCAGGGGTGCAGGTAGAAATTCCAACTTGACATGCATTGGAGCACGGAGAGGTAATCTTTGACTTCGAACCATTCATTTCATGACAATTCAAAGTTACGATGGCATTGAAACAAAGGGACTTACAACTGGTCCTCATATTTATGACCCTCTCAGCAGTTTCAAGGGCTCACCAACTTTATTTATTTATTTATTTATTTATTTATTTATTTATTTATTTATTTATTTATTTATTTATTTATTGGTTCAATTTATATGCTGCCCTTCTCCGGAGACTCAGGGCGGCTTACAATGCGTTAAGCAATAGCCTTCATACTTTTGTATATACCTGCTTAGTAGGGCTTTTGGCCCCTCCCAAGCGGTGTTCTTTTTTATACAAAGTCATCTTATTGCCCCCACAATCCGGGTCCTCATTTTACCTACCTCGGAAGGATGGAAGGCTGAGTCAACCTTGAGCCTGGTGAGATTTGAACTCACAGTAATTGCAGGCAGCTGGCAGCTAAGTGCTATTTTACAGTGCTTTAGTCCACTGCTCCACCAGGCTCTTAAAAATTAAACAAGTTAACAAATTAAAGATTTGTTGCTGAAATTTGTGTAGGTCTTGCAAATTTGCTTTTGTCCTTGTTTGGGGTTTGACATGAGCAGTGTTCTATAGGATTTCCAGACGTAACTCATCTGGAACTGGAACTGATTTGTGATAGGTCCAGTTCCTGATCTAGAAGATTTATTCATATAAAAATTATTGAAATCTTGGAAAATTCTTCTTCTGGGATTTCTTGGAACTTTCTGTATACATCAATAAGGAACACTTTCTTTATACATCTATAAGGAACATTAACTGGATGTGGCTCCAGCTGGTATTAATCCATATATAGATTTTCAATGTATCCATGGCAGCAAGGTATCTAAATTTATTCCTACTAAGTCCACTTTTAAATAGAATCCTGTGTCTTGACCAAGAGTTCCAAATGAATAAGTACCTAAGGATCAAAATGTCCCAAAGGTGCTTTTTCAGGAGGCAACTGAACTTTCTTGTTTTTTGTTTTGAAGAGGTTTCACTTCTCATCCAGGAAGCTTCTTCAGCTCTGACTGGATGGTGGAGAATGGAAAGATTTATATTCTTTGCAGACAGCTGGTCATTTGCATCCTTTTAGAGGGTCATTGAAGCCCTTGGAGGTTTATCTGTGTCCTCAGGATCACCCGAGTAATGCTTCAACGACCCTCAAAAAGGATGCAAATGACCAGCTGTCTGCAAGGAATATAAATCCTTCAATTCCCCACCATCCAGTCAGAGCAGAAGAAGCTTCTTGGATGAGAAGCAAAACGTCTTCAAAACAAAACAAAAAACAAGATAATCCAGTTGCCTCCTGAAAAAGCACCTTTGGGACAACCATGACATGGATGACTGAGAATCTCTACAGACTAAGGATCAGGGGTGAAATGCTCCCGGTTCGGACCGGATCATTCGATCCGGTAGCGATGGTGGCGGGTGGTTCAGAGAACAGGTAGCAAAAATCCCTGCGCTTCATATCAGCAGAGGCTTTTTTTTTACTTTTAAAAGCATTTTCTCTACAACCTCTTCCGATGAAAAAATGCTTTTAAAAGTAAAAAAAAAAGCCTCTGATGATTGCGCAGCTCAGCTGGGATCATCAGAGGTTTTTCAAAGCATTTTTTTTCTGCAACCTCTTGACCGAAGAGGTGGTTTAAAAAAATGCTTGGAAAAGTCTCTGACATTCCCAGCTGAGTTCCCTGATTGGCAAAAAGGCTTTTCAAAGCATTAGAAAAAATGCTTTGAAAAGTTTAAAAAAAAAAGTTGGCCACGCCCACCCAGTCACATTACCCTCACCACCACCAAGCCACGCCCACAGAACCGGTAGTAACAGTTTTTACATTTCACCCCTGCTAAGGATCAATAGTATTCAAGCAGGCGGACTCTACAGGACCTTGGACAGTTCCTTGCAGACCACTTCCTCTTCGGGAGCCATGTCTTCATTTTGAAGATCAGAAAGAAAACTCAAGTTAAAAAATAAATAAATAAAACAAGTGGGGGAAAAAAAGAAGAAACCTACTGCATGTTAAAAGAAGGAGTAATCAAATCGAAAAATGTGCAAATCAGCAGCAACATAGGTTTTATTTTTATCCGTTCAATCGCGTCCAATTCTCTGCAAGTTTTCTTGGAGAGTTTTTCGCAAGGGGTTTGTCATTGCTTCCTCCCCAGGACTGAGAGAAAGTGACTGGCCCAAGGTATCCCAGCTGAGTTTTTGCCCCTAAGGTAGGACTAGAACTCGGAGTTTCCCAAGTTTTAGCCTGATGTCACAGGAGTGCAATCCTGAGAAAAGGATGCATTTTGGTTGAAATCATGTCACCTACAAAGCTCTGTATTGCCTCTTTCCTTCCAATTCCAAGTATGATCCTTTTTTACACCATTTGTGCTGTCAAGGGCTCAGGCCTTTATTGAACAGATTAAGCAAAGAGATTGATTTTTAAAAAGTGATGTTGTCATATGCAGTTCTCAAGGTTAATAAGTGGGAGGTTTCCTCACTGGTGAAAAGCATAGCAATTGCTCTTCAAATAGGGCACTTCTTAGTCCCTAAATTTTCCCACACTCATTCCTTTACAGAAGTCTTCCTGTAATTAAAGTTTTGTTTATGTTTACTACATCGGATGGGCAGAGATCTGTCATTGCAAGACAATCTCCTATATTGATTGTCACTGAGTAAGAGGAGCAGTCCAAGGGCAGACCCCATGACCAATTTCTGCTGGAATAGGCAAATTCTCACACTAATTTGGTGGACTCTTGGTGAGAGCGCTTGACTGACCTTGTTTTGTCTGCCTTAAGTCTAAAAGAGTCTAAAAGAGATTTAGAATTGATGATTTCAGGAATTGGACACTAGAGGGGACTAAAGATTTCAGGCAGAAAAGAAAAAGAAGGGAGAAAGTACCTGGATGAAGTTGTCTATCCAGATTCGTACCAGTCAGGCTTCAGGATGGGATACAGCATGGAAACGGCATTGGTCGTATTAGTTGATGATTTCTGGAGGGCTCGGGACAGGGGGTGTTCCTTTGTCCTAGTCCTATTAGATGATGGTATCATGCTGCGCCGGCTGGAGGGGTTAGGAATGGGGGGCACCGTGTTGCGGTGGTTCTCCTTCTTCCTCTCTGGCCGTATGCAGTCTGTGTTGGCAGGAGGACAGAGGTCGACCTCAAGGTGCCTTGTCTGTGGGGTGCTGCAGGGGTCGATCCTCTCGCCCCTCCTGTTCAACATTTATGTGAAACCGCTGGGTGAGATCACCTGTGATTTTGGGGTGAAGTTCCATCAGTACGCTGATGATACTCAGCTGTACATCTCCACCCCGGACCACCCCAATGATGCCCTTCACGTGATGTCCTGATGCCTGGAGGCCATGCGGTTCTGGATGGGGAGAAACAGGCTCAATCTCAACCCCTCCAAGACCAAGTGGCTGTGGTTCCCAACATCCCGGTATAGCCAGCTGGTTCCATCGCTGACTATTGGGGGTGAGACCTTGGCCCCCTCAGAGAGGGCTCGCAATCTGGGTGTCCTCCTGGATGCACGGCTGTCTTTAGAAGAACATATGACGGCTATGGCCAGGGGGGGCTTTTTAACAGGTTCGCCTGATTTACCAGTTGCGTCCCTTTCTGGACTGGGATGCCTTGTGCATGGTCACTCATGCCCTTGTCACTTCCTGGCTGGACTACTGTAATGCTCTCTACATGGGGCTCCCCTTGAAGAGCACCCGGAGGCTCCAATTGGTCCAGAATGCGGCCGCACGGGTGATTATGGGAACGACACGATGCACCCATGTAACACCTCTCCTACACGAGCTGCACTGGCTCTCGGTGGACTTCCGGGTGCGATTCAAGGTGTTGGTGACCATCTTTAAAGCACTCCATGGCTTAGGACCCGGATACTTACAAGATCGCCTTCTGCCACCGATGGCCTCCCACCAGCCAACACACTGCCACAGAGAGGGGCTCCTCAGGGTGCCATTGGTCAAACAATGTTGTCTGGCAACCCCCAGAGGGACAGCCCTCTGTGTGGGGGCACCTGCCCTCTGAAATGAACTGCCCCGGGAGATACGTATGATTCCCAACCTATGTACCTTTTGCCATGCCCTTAAGACTTTACTGTTCCAACAGGCTGGGCTGGCTAAAAAAATGAATTTGAATGGGGTTTTAGTCTTGAGTTTTAATCTGGGGGCCAAATTATTTAATATGCTTTTAAATTGTCTTAAATTTTGTAATATATGTTGTTTTATTGTGGTTGTACACCACCCTGAGTCCCTCGGGAGAAGGGCGGTATAAAAATTTAATAAATAAACAAACAAACAATCAATCAAACAAATAGATAAATTCGCTTTTGTTTTTGGTTAGGAGGAGGTTTATAAAATAAAACAAAATGTGATCACGTTTGAAATATCCAGGAGGTTTTCGAAGAATGGACCCATAAATTAGTAGCTACAGTGTGAGCAATGTCAGTAATGATAATCTGTGGAAATGGATAGATTATGTCCCAAAGATGTTAATGAAGGATTGACAGATGTGAAACAAATTTTGCCTGGAATATTAGAAGCAGAAATACTGGATAATGCAAAAAGGATGGATTATAAGATAGAGAAAGCAGCTAAAGCAGAGACACAAATGGCAAGCCAAGAGAATGACCTAGATAAGGATTTCCTAAAGGATATGGAAAAGAAGTTGGTTAAAGCTTTGAAAATAAAAATCTTTCTTCTGCTAAGAGCCACAGAGGTGTTTGGGGGCACAACCTGATTTGTATCTATTCCATATTCTCAATATGGCACATCTAACATAATGTCTTTTTTTAAATCCACATTAATCTTGACTTTATCATGCCACAAATATCCATGTCACCCAAATGTCAGGTCATGTCCTTCTATCTCCAGAGCCTTCTTTAACCCAGCATTTACCCTCCCTTTTCATCCAAACCAAGCAGCAAGCTGCAAAACACAATTTCAAATCAGGTAAACCCAATCCTTTTCTCTTCTCTTTGTACCTTGTAACTTTCTGTTGAATTCATGGTTTTCCCCCACTGTATAAATATAAGTATATATCCTTTTGCCACTCTTTAAATGGGGCATCGGTGGTCAAAACAGGGGATGTCCAGAAGAAAAACTTCATTCTAGGCAGGGCACACATTTTTATCTCTCCAGCAATGGTATTTGTAGTTTAGTTTCTCCCATTTGAACATGGTTTTTTTTTTTTAAATCTTCATTCCATGCCTTAACATAGTTGTTTTGAAATGAGATACAATTTGTATTTGTCATAGCAGGAGTGAAATCTACCCACCTTTCCTACCGGTTCGGAACTGCACATGCGCCATCATCACATCCAATTTTTGACCCTCTGCACATGTGCAAAGCCTGCTGCGCATGCGCAGAGGGTCAAAAACGGGTTACTGCCTGGTTAAAACCAGGAAGTAACAATGTCTGGGTGGGTGGGCGGAACCTTGCGCTGCTGCCGCTACAGGTTCGCCGAACCACATGCCGCCAGCGCTACCGGCTCGCACAAGCTGGACAGAACTGGCAGGATTCCACCACTGTGTCATAGTGATATCCAGATATTTTACTTGCTTTTCAGTCTTAAAACCCGTTTTACTCATCAGTTCCAATCCTCGATTGTCATGTGTTTGGTAACATCTTCGTCTTGTGTTTGTTGAGCTGAAAACCCGCTAATGTACCAAATTCCCATTTTTTCTCCCCATTAACGCTTCAATTCCCTTTAAGGTTCTTCCAGAACTAACACCAAGCCCTTAACTAATACATTTTCTTTTTTAGCCTTTCCTCCCACAATCCTCTATTCCTGCCTTATAGCTCTGTTCAGTGTTTCAATAACCAAAGTAAACAAGAGTAGAAACTTAGGCCATTCCTGTCTCGTTCCTTTTTATAGATCACAAGGCTTTGTTAGATCTCCAATTTTTTTGTGTGTTTTCTGTGAAGCGTAAATCAGTCTGACCTATTTTATAAAGTTCTCGCCAAAGTTTTTGTCTTCCAAAACTTGGAAGAAGAAAAGCCAATTCAGTTCATCAAAGGCCTCTTACATCTAATAAAATTGTCAGGAATTGTTGTCAGGTTTCTCTAAATATTCCAAAATGTGCAACACATTTCTAATATTGTCCTTTCATTGTCTTTACCTTAAAAACGTACATTGTTTGCCACATTTTAGGCAAATAACATCAGGAATGAAGAATTAGGACCACATTACAAGTTCCAGTAAGCTGATTTATTGCTCATGCCTACATCCAAGAATCTAGTCAGCAGTAAATTAATGCTAGACAAGAATCAATGGAATTTGAGAGGGGTTGGATATAGATTGATTGTGGGAATGTAATGACTCCAGGCTCATTCCTCTCTTCACTCCACCTCCAGGCCCTGCCTGCCCTTCTACTAAGAATACCCACGTCCTCGTGAATGAATGTTTGCAAAACCATCTTCAGCCTATCAGACAGAATCATTGTAAACAATGATTGTAGTCATTCTTGAATAATTATTTTGGCCTTGTTCTGACCTAGGCTTCCCCAGCGGCATGAAGCCTCCTCCCGATAAACCCCTTTTATTGAATTTACAGTGAAGTTCTCTCCAGCAAAGTCTTTCCTCTCCCACAATTTTTCAAGATAGTTCAAAATTACCGACCTTTATCAGGCCTGGAGAGTGGCCAGGTCAATATCTTTCAGACTTCACACTGTAACAGACAATAGTTGGCTAAGAATGCAGGAACAGATCTTCACCCAAATGAACTAATTGTCTCCTGCAAACTCCCCTCCCCTTCACTCCCCTTTATTCCCTCTGGGAGGGGCCATTCACCATCACCTGTGGCTTTACTCCTGAGCTGACCCTTGTTCCTTAGCTGTTCCCTTCTCCTGGCAGCTCTGTGCATGTGCATACTGGGAACAGGATCCAGCTGTTCTTCTGCTCCATTGATGTCCGACTCCGAAGGCAGCTGACAACTGTCAGATGGCCCTGGCCCTATTTCTGCCTCCGATCAGAGTCCTCATCAGAGCCTTTCCCAGACTCCAGGAATGGCCCATGTTCCTTCCCAACCTCCTCACTATCTGAGTGTGCCACCAGCTCCACTGGCGGGCCACAACAGGCCTATAGTTTCTTGGTAAAAGTCGAATCTCATCCACATTTAGCTATTAGTACTACTATTAGTGGCCTCTTCCCAATTCTATGGCCTCTTTCCTCCCTGTAAAATGGAGTTCATCCTATTTTGTAAAGATTGTCAAAGTTCATCCTCAAAACATTTATAATAAGAAACTGGCAATCTGTCTGCTCCAGGCAATTTTTCTGGTTGAATCTTTTTTTTTTTATACAGCTTCAGAAACACCTGATTTATAGCAACTTATTATTTTAGGTCCATTCCCTAATCTGGTCCTGTTCCTGTATAATACTGAGTAAATTTTGTTTCTTTAGGTGGCCATTTATTTTCTCTGTAGAGGTGTCATTTCTTTTATATAAGCTGGAATATTAATTCAATGCTTGTGCACAGCCATACTACCCATTCATAAAGTATTTCATCATGTATATTCATATCATTTTCTTTCTTTTCTTTTCTCCTTTTGTAATTTATATGCCAACCACTTCTCTGGTTTGTTTGCAAACTCAAAGGTTTTTGGCTTTATTCAGATCATTTCCCCCCCCCCCATCTTTTCTCAGATAACTGTTGTTATAAAAGCTTAATTTGTTCAGAAATACTTATCTTCTCTGGATGTTTCGTTCATTCTTCTTTTTCTCTTTAATTCATCCAAAATAGCTTGTTGAAGGATCCAATCTGGGTTGGTCACCGAGGTTTTGTTTTTTGAGCTTTCGTGAGGAGCCCATCCTCAGGGAACTTTGGAACAAGCTCGGAAGACAAAACCTCTGATCCTGCTGGATGACCCAGATTGAATCCTGCAACATTATCCTGTATTTCCCAGCGGTGAAATCCACTTACCTTTGCTACTGGTTCAGGAATGGGAGCGCATGCACCTAAAAAAGGGACGTAATGACATCCCAGCGGATGGGCAGAGCCTCCCGCCACCGGCGCTACCAGTTCATACAAGCCAGATAGATCTAGCTGGATTTCACCACTGGTATATCCACTGTCAGGTTTCGAGGTCATCTCAAATAAATTGCATTTCAAACAAAGTCTTTGATGAAAATCTTTCATTTATTAAGCACGACATTCTAACTCCGACTCCATCGTAGCCAACACTGACTTCCTGACCCAAAACCCTCCCTTTCCTTTCCCCACTCCTCTGCACTCATTGGCCATCTTCCAAGTCACTCTACCCCTAACCTACTGCTCCAGCTCAAAGGAATTCCCCCCTCCCATCCCATCTCCTAGGGGATATTATCTCCAGGGAAAATAAGTAGGTGAAAAGTCAAACATCCCTTTCCAGACACCTCCGCTTCTCCTTCTTATGTCAGCACTAGAGTAAATGCAGCTTGAAGTGCTGACATCTACCTTCATTCATGAAGATAGCTTGTGTTTGGAGTTTCCTTTGGAGTTTGCTATTACGTTGTGTGAAATCACCTCTGAAAAAAGCTTTATTTGTGTTGGAGAGCAACTATCCCAGTTAGGAGGAGGGAGTCAAACAGGGAAATAGTCTGAAGTCATTTTGTAAGCACAAGGGTTTTCTTTTGTGAGTTTTGAACGGAGGGAGGGCTGACATTAGGTCTGAACCAGGGGTGCTATTCAGAAGGTTCTGACAGGTTCTGGAGAACCGGTAGCAGAAATTTTGAGTAGTTCGGAGAACCGGCAAATACCACCTCTGGCTGGCTCCAGAGTGAGGTGGGAATGGGGATTTTGCAGTATCCTTCCCCCGTCATACCCACCAAGCCATGCCCACCAAGCCCCACCCAGAGAACCAGTAGTAAAGAAATTTGAATTCCACCTCTAGTCTGAACCCTTTCTGAATGCCTATGAACTTATCTGGTCTTTCACAGTAGGCAAACTGTGAAATAGGCATTGAGCAATAATTTGGTTTGATTATCCACACCTGACAACTGGCTTCCCAAAGCAAGTGGGAAATCAGTACTGTTCTTAAATCAGTACCTTTGTCTAAATTATTATTATTTTTTTAACAAAAGGATTTTTTTCAAAAAAAAAAAACCTCTGGAGACATTTTAGCTCGAGGCTAATAAGAAACAGGTCATGATAACAATTCCCACGTACATCTTTTCTTTAGAAGCTTTGTTGATTTTTAATTTAATTTTTAATGTTCATTTCAGGCAAGTCAAGATTTTCTTTTCCCTCTTTTGTTCTTTTGACTCCTGCCCAAAAGCTTTTTTTAATTGGAACCGTGGTGTTAGAGAAATGGCTGGTATAGATTATTATACAGTATAAAAGTAAAAAGTTGAGGTTTCGTGTTTTTGCCTTATTCTACTGCACTAAAAGGTATCGGAAGCCGATGCTTTTTTCTCCCCCTTCTACCCTAGACTTTTCTCTTTGCCCCTTCCCCTCCCCTAAGAGCCGTAGTGGCACAGTGGTTAGAGTGCAATACTGCAGGCTACTTCTGCTGACTGCCAGCTGCCTCCAGTTTGGCAGTTCGAATCTCACCAGGCTCAAGGTTGACTCAACCTTCCCTCCCTCCGAGGTGGGTAAAATGAGGACCCAGATTATTGGGGGACAATAGGCTGTCTCTGTAAAACTGCTTAGAGAGAGCTGGAAAGCACTGTGAAGAGGTATATAAGTCTAAGTGCTATTTCTATTGCTATTGCTATTGCTATTGCTATTGCTATTGCTATTGCTATCGCTATCGCTATCGCTATCGCTATCGCTATCGCTATCGCTATCGCTATCGCTATTGCTATTGCTATTGTATTGCCCTCCCTCCCTCCCTCCCTCCCTTCCTTCCTTCCTTCCTTCCTTCCTTCCTTCCTTCCTTCCTTCCTTCCTTCCTTCCTTCCTCTGCCGATTGTCAGCAGTTCAATCCTGACCAGCTTGAGGTTGACTCAGCCTTCCATCCTTCCAAGATGGATAAAATGAAGACCCAGATTGTTGGGGGCAAGAGGCTGACTCTGTAAACTGCTTAGAGAGGGCTGTAAAGCACTGTGAAGTGGTATATAAGTCTAAGTGCTATTGCTATTGCCCTTCCTTCCCTCCTTCCTTCCTTCCTTCCTTCCTTCCTTCCTTCCTTCCATCCATTCATCCATCCATCCATCCATGATGTGCAGTGGTTAGAATGCAGCATTGCAGGCTAATTCTGCCCCTGCCAAGAAGTCGATCCAGCTCAAGGTTGACTCAGCCTTCCATCCTTCTGAGGTCGGTAAAACAAGGACCCAGATTGTTGGGGGCAAAGAGGCTGACTCTTTAATTGCTTAGAGTGGGCTGTAAAGCACTGTGAAGCAGGTTATACCATATTTTTCGGACTATAAGATGCACCGGTGTATAAGACGCACCAAGATTTCAAAGAGGTAAGCAAGGGGAAAAAAGGGTTTTGCTCTCTCCAGCCCACAGGAACACTCTGCAGGCTTCCCAAACCCTCTGTGCATCCCATTTTTGCAAAAAACGGGTCCATTTTTTGCAAAAACAGGAAACGCGGGGCAGGGCTTCAGGAGGCCAAAAATGGCTGTATTCAGTGTATAAGATGCACCAACATTTCCTTCCTCTTTTAGGGGGAGGGAAATGCGTCTTATACTCCGAAAAGTACAGTAAATCTAAGCGCTACTGCTACTGTATCTTTATCTTCATTTTTCTTTATATTTTTTTTATGTTTTATGCTTTGCTAAACTAATCAAGTTTTAAACCACTAATCTTGAACTGTGAGAGCAGCATAAACAGTACCAACAGATCCAAACGTTAATATGTCATTTGCTGAGTGGCTGTTTAACATGCAGAGCGGGTCCCTTTTTTCGCTCTGAATCTCCTGGGTGAAGAATTCTTTCCGCCCTTTGAGAACTGAAGATTCTGATGAGTTCAGAGGATATTTTAAGAGAGAAGCAGATGAGGCTGTTTGGTGTTCAAAACAGGTTGATGGTTGCTGACATTGCATCAGAAATCTGATGCAACACAGAGGGACTGGTGGTAAATAGGATAACCCTGGTAAATACCTGGTGCCACCTTGTCTTCTGCTTTGAAGATCTACAGTGAACTTCTCCCAACCTGTAGACCTCCATATATCTTATGTTTCAACTTCCATTTCATATGGCTGTTGGAAGAAATGCAACCGAGAAAATTCAAGAGCTTCTGATGCTACAACCTGTAGACACCAAGTAGTTACAAAGACCTTGAGTGCTACGTAGCTAGCTCATGCTTTACAGAATGACGGAGTTAGAAGGGACTTTGGAGGTCTTCTAACACAAACACCTGCTCAAGCAGGAGACCCTAAACCAAGAAGCAGAGGTGGCGCAGTGGTTAGAGTGCTGTACTGCAGCTACTTCAGCTGACTGCTAGTTCAGCAGATCAGCAGATCAAATCTCACCAGTTCAAGGTTGACTCAGCCTTCCATCCTTCCAAGGTGGGTAAAATGAGGACCCAGATTGTTGGGGGCAATATGCTATTTAGTATACTGTCGATTGTTGTAAGCCGCCCAGAGTCCTCAGAGAGTGGGCGGCATAGAAATATGATTAATAATAATAAGAAGAACCATAGTGATGCGGTGGTTAGAATGCAATACTGCCCACTGCCAGGAGTTCAATTCTGATCTGCTCAAGATTGACTCAGCTGTGCATCCTTCCGAGGCAGTAAAATAAGGACCCAGATTGTTGGGGGCCCTCCCAGGAAACTTCTTATTTCTAGATTGCTTGTCTCCTTGATTAGTTTCCATTCATTGCTTCTTGTCATGCCTTCAGATGCTTTGGAGAATAGATTGACTCCTTCTTCTTTGCGGCAGACCCTTAGACATTGAAACATTGCTATGATGTCACCCCTAGTCCTTCCTGTCATTAAACTAGACCAGGGGTCTGCAACCTTAAACACTCAAGGAGCCATTTGGACCCGTTTCCCACAGAAAAGAAAACACCGGGAGCCACAAAACCCTTCCCGTGCCTGACTATTTCTTGAGTAGCATATGTAGTTGAATTAAATGTTCTGTTTTCTTCCGAAACTTTTCTTTTCTTGGATTTATCCATAGTTCGCCTACCGGGGGTTGAAAAGCTCAATCAATTGATTGTCAGCGGGTGTTGCACATTGGCGGTTGTGACACATATTTTGAGTGACAGGGAGCCGCAGCACAGGGGTGAAAGAGCCACATGTGGCTCCAGACCGCAGGTTGCGGACCCCTGAACTAGACATACATTAATTTACTTTAGGGACACCCCAAGCCAAGCTAGATGGCAGCACCAAACTAATATTGACTGATCTCCAGAAATAAATGTAGCTAAATCTGATTTGTACTTGGATAAAACACTGCTGAAAATGCCAGACTTCTAAGCTAGATTAGGAAGTAAAAAATAACATCCTGACAGATGGCAGTAGGAAACCACATCTGTAATAGTGCCAAGACAACTTCCTAATTTCATTCTCCAAGGGACCAAGTCAATTGGAGAACAACATCTACTGGATGGAGTCCTTGCTTAAGATCAGAAGAAGTCTTGGTTAAGGGATTTAACTGATGTTTGTATTTTGTTGTGAGTCTGAATTGCTGTTCTCGGTTAACGGCTGGCTCATGATCCGTTCACACAACTTCTGTCAGAAATGGAAAAGTAATTGCATAGATGGGCTTCCCTATAAAGCAGTTCCTCATATGTCCATCAGCAGGAATGGGCAGGATTGTGTCCCCACAAATCACAATTAGTGTGCGTTGGAAGTGGAGTTCTTGATTCATGCTGAACGTTATGGCATCCAGCCCTTTGGGATGGGGAATTTTGCATTGTGGAGTCAGCATGACAGATTAGATCAGGGGTCGGCAACCTTAAACACTCAAAGAGCCACAGTCACTCAAGCACTCGTCACTTCTCGTCTGGACTATTGTAACGCTCTCTACATGGGGCTCCCCTTGGAGTGCACCTGGAGGCTCCAACTGGTGCAAAATGCTGCCGCGCAGGGGATAATGGGAGCGACGGGGTGCTCCCACATGACACCTCTCCTGCGCAAGCTGCATTGGCTTCCGGTGGACTTCCGGGTGCGCTTCAATGTGTTGGTGACCACCTTTAAAGCACTCCATGGCTTAGGGACGGGGTACTTACAGGACCGCCTTCTGCCACCAATTGCCTCCCACTGGCCGGTTCGCTCCCACAGAGAGGGCCTCCGGGTGCTGTCAGCCAGACAATGTTGGCTGGCGACCCCCAGGGGGAGAGCCTTCTCTGTGGTGGCACCTACCCTCTGGAACGGTCTACCCCCAGAGATACGAATGATCCCAGACCTTCGGACTTTTTGTCGGGCCCTAAAAACTTACTTTTTTAAGTTAGCCGGACTGGCTAACTGATTTTATGTTGATTTTAAAGTTTGATACTGATTTTAATTGAAATGTTTTAAATTATAGGCCAAATTTATTTAATTACTTTAAAAATTATTTTAACTTTTGTGTACAAATGTTTTTACTCTGGCTGTTCGCCGCCCTGAGTCCGAAAGGAGAAGGGCGGTATATAAATCTAATAAAAGATAAAGATAAAGATTAAAGATAAAGATATAAAGATATAAAGATATAAAGATTAAGATTAAGATTAAGATTAAGATTAAGATTAAGATTAAGATTAAGATTAAGATTAAGATTAAGATTAAGATTAAGATTAAGATTAAGATTAAGATTAAGATTAAGATTAAGATTAAGATTAAGATTAAGATTAAGATTAAGATGATAAAGATAAAGATAAAGATAAAGATAAAGATCGTAATTGGAAGCCCCTGTTCAATTCTGGAGCCAGAAGTCCGGTTCCCCCACCATAGAATCTCCTCCTAGCACGGCGTCCTTTTTCCTCTGCCTGTCCTAACCAAAAGCCCTATCAATTGTGGAGCCAACTTGCAACAGGAAGCCACAGCAGTGGGATGAAAGAGCCACAGGCAGCTCCAGAGCCGCAGGTTGCTGACCCCTGGATTAGATGGTTCTATAGTTTTCAAACAGCTTCAGAACTTTTCCGGTGTTCTCGACTCATAATATTCAAGGCTAGCATTCTCCAACTTGTGGCAGTTACATTATTTTTACAGCTTTGGCAAGTTAGGACTGGTTGCCACAGATCCTCTTGGTTGCAACCCTTCCTGAATTAGCTTTTTCCTCTGGCTTTCTGGTAACCCATCGAGACCATGATCCAAAGGAAGCTAACAGGATGTTGGGCAGAATTGAAGTATTTGCTTGGTTGTTCATCGAAGTCCGCATCCAGTTTTGGTCACCACCATAAAAAAAGATGTTGAGACTCTAGAAAGATTGCAGAGAAGAGCAACCAAGGTGATTAGGGGATTGGAAGCTAAAACATACGATGAACGGTTGCAGGAACTGGGTGGGGCTAGTCTGGTGAAGAGAAGGACCAGGGGAGACATAATAGCAGTCTTCCAATTTTTGAGGGGCTGCCACAGAGAGGAAGGGGTCAAGCTATTCTCCAAAGCACCTGAAGGCCAGACAGGGAATAATGGATGGAAACAGATCAAGGAGAGATTCAACCTGGAAATAAGGAGACATTTTCTGACAGTGAGAACGATCAACCCATAGAACAGAAGTTGCCTTCAGAAGCTTCAATATTGGAAGTTTTCAAGAAGAGACTGGACTGCCCTCTGTCAGAAATAGTGTAGAGTCTCCTGCTTGGGTTGTAGGTTGGACTAGATGACCAATGAGATCCCTTCTGATGCTGTTGTTCTGTTAAGTCAAACAATTACCAAATGATTTCCCTGTTCTAGTGCTTAAAAAAGGCTTCTATTTCTCTTTGTTGGGCACCTCACTCTTTAGCATAGTTTAAATCTGTTCTTGATTTATCCGAGTCCTTTCCATCTTTTTAGGGGATCAACCCTATGAGCTTTGGAAGCAGCAGCTGGGCCCTTTTTTTAATAAATAAAATTATTCTTATTTTATTCTATTCTTTTGCCATTTATATCCCACTCATTAACAAAGACTCTCTGATCGGAACATTGCTTGCTCCCATGAATGTGGTTTTCCTTTGTTTCTCTTTTGGAAAATGCGTCTTGAGAGACAATAGAATCCAGCTGGGTCTTTCCTCCACCCCGGTCTTCAGATATTCTACTCCATCAGCTAATAATAAGCAGAGCCTGGTACTGGCTGCTCTTAACACTTGTGGCAGCCTGGCCACGCATGTCCTGAATGCAGATGAGCGCATCAGGAGCTTTGATTTCTCTTGTGAGAGCAACTCTTTCTACATTCATGCAAAGCATGGCTGGAACCGCTGTCTGTATTTTAATCTTGGCTCGCTTGGAAGGCATCGTCCCACACCTTGATCCGATCAGCTTCTAAAGCTGATAAGATCTCCAGACTTCTACTGGTTTTGGGCACCTCCGTTTTCCAATTTCCTGCCCTCGTTGAGGCCTGAACAAGCCTTCCTGAAATTTTGACTTGGAATAGGGACTTTGGAGGTCTTCTAGTTCAACCCCGCTACTCAGGCAGGAAACTTTATACCCATGATGGCGAACTTATGGCACGTGTGCCAGAAGTGGCACGCAGAGCCATCTCTCCAGGCATGCAAGCCATTGTCCGTTGCTCTCCCAGGTTCCAGCGTGCTGGTCAGCTGGTCTTCATATGTGCGGGAGCTCTGGAAATTGGAAGAGCAGCCGCTTGGTGTGCATGCGTGCACCAGACAGCTGCTTTTCTGGTTTCCAGCGCATGCATGCACACTGGACACCTGATGTCCTGGTTTCTGGTCCCTATGCACATGGCAGAAACTGGAAGACCAACTAGGCAGTGAACAGGCACATGACGGAAACTGGAAGAGCAGCCACTCAGTGTGCACATGCTTCTCTGATTTCCAGCACCACATACGTATGCGCACTGTTGTTTCGGCACTCGATGCCGAAAAGGTTCGCCAACACTGCCTTGTACCATTTCAGACAAATGGTTGTCCAATCTCTTCTTAAAAACCTCCATTGTTTTCACATCTTCTGGAGGCAAGTTGTTCCACTGATTAATTGTTCTGTTAGAAATTTCTCCTTAGTTCTAGGTTGGATCTCTCCTTGACAAGCTTCTACCCAGGGGTGAAATGCTCCCGGTTCAGACCGGATCAACCGATCCGGTAGTGATGGCGGCAGGTGGTTCGGAGAACCGGTAGCAAAAATCCCTGCCGCCCTGCCCCCCACCCCCCGCCCATTGCCCAGCTGAGCCACACAATCATCAGATGCTTTTTTTAATTATTATTTTTAAAAGCATTTTTTCTACAACCTCTTCGAGCAAGTCAGCTGGGATTATCAGAGGCTTTTAAAAGCATTTTTTTACAACCTCTTCAACCAAAGAGATTGTAGAAAAAATGGTTTTAAAAGTAAAAAAAAAAAAGTTGGCCAAGCTCACTCAGTCATATTAACCCCCCACCAAAAGCCACGCCCACAGAACCGGTAGTAACAAATTTTACATTTCACCACTGCTTCTACCCTATTACTTCTTGTCCTGCCATCATGTGCTTTGGAGAATAGCTTGACTCCCTCTTCTTTGTGGCAGCCCCAGAGATATTGTAAGATTAGATATTGGATTCATGTCAATGTCATGTGACTGTGCCCCTGTGTTTAAGTGGTGGACCTGCCACCACTTAAACATCTAAATAGAAATGATCCTTGCTCCATTTGCTGATAAAGGTATAGTTTCATTAGAAGTCAAATCTATTGCGGTAATGCACAATCAGAACTGAGAATCGTTTGCTACAATTCCCAAATTCAACTTTTCCCTCCCTTAACTGCTGCCCATCAATGAACCACCTCCCCCCCACCCCCGACCAAGTTTAAGCAATATGTTTTCAAAACGGTCACTTCAAGTGAAGGTTGGTATGCCTTCTTTTCCCAGCCGCATGACCTTGAGGCAGCATCTCAGGGAGATACAGAGGTTACTTTCATTTTCCCCAAGCATACCCCCCTCCCATCCCCACTCTCCAGAGTTCAGGGCAGACGGTTAGCACATGGTAGCAAGGCATAACTAACAGATGGTATTCAGCCGGTTCGTACCGGTTCGGGCAAATCAGTAGTGAAGATTGCAGGTGGGCCTGCCCCGCCCACCTGCCCCGGGTTCTATGATGTCCTATTTAGGCATGTTTTTGAGGCTAGGCGCATACATGGAAGATGCACGAGCAACCAAAGTGCATGCATGGGAGGCTGGGCGCATGCATGGAAGGAAATATTGGAAACCCACTGCTGATAAGTCAGCGTAAGGTGGCAGCTGACACATGTCATTGCAGAGGCTCAAGGCAGCCGGGAACGGGCTTAGCTGGAAACAACGATGGTGGAGGGAGAGTCAATATCAAGAAAATGAGAGAAGTGCGCCACATTTGGTTTATGATTTTCTTCATTTTCCAAATCCCCTATAGTGTAATATATCACATCCTGAAAGCCTTGTTATCACCTTGTTCCCTTGCAAAATCATTTATTTGTCCTCACAGGTCAGGAGATGGTATCACTGCAGTCCAGCTATGCCCCCAGGCTCTAAGATATTAAATAGAAGGGCTACCATCTGGAATGGCTTTAGAGTTGAAGAAATAGATAAGCTCACATATTACTCCCATCAGGAAAATTTGATAGCAGCAAGGCACAGTCTAAGAGCAACCGTCTCTAAAAGCCTTGAGTAAGGTTCTTAGGGCTTCTGCAACCGTTATTTTTGTTGGGGTTTTTTTTTTTTTCATGCAATGAAAATGATTAAACATTTGTTGTTAGTTGCGAAGTCGTGTCTGACCCATCGTGACCCCATGGACAACGTTCCTCCAGGCCTTCCTGTCCTCTACCATCCCCTGGAGTCCATTTAAACTCACGCCGACTACTTCAGTGACTCCATCCAGCCACCTCGTTCTCTGCCGTCCCCTTCTTCTTTTGCCCTCCATCGTTCCCAGCATTAGGCTCTTCTCCAGGGAGTCCTTCCTTCTCATTCGGTGGCCAAAGTATTTGAGTTTCCTCTTCAGGATCTGGCTTTCTAAAGAGCAGTCAGGGTTGGTCTCCTCTAGGACTGACCGGTTGGATCGCCTTGCAGTCCAAGGGACTCGCAGGAATCTTCTCCAGCATCAGAGTTCAAAGGCTTCCATTCTTTGGTGCTCAACCTTTCTTATGGTCCAACTTTCACAGCCATCCATTGCAACTGGGAAAACCATAGCCTTGATTATACACACTTTTGTTGGCAGGGTGATGTCTCTGCTTTTTAAAATGCTGTCTAGATTTGCCATAGCTTTCTTCCCCAGGAGCAAGCATCTTTTAATTTCTTTGGTGCCTTCAAGGCAGCGTTGGTTCCTGGAGACTAGCAGGGCAAGTCCCTGCAGTTTTCTTAGCAAGATTTTTAAGAAATGGGTTGCCACTGTTTACTTCCCAGGGCTGAGAGAGAGGGACCAGGCGAAGGTCATCCAGCTGGCTGGGGCTTAATTTAGGGCTAGAATTCACAGTTTCCCGGTTTCTAGATTGGTGCGTGAACCCCCATCTTAACCGTAGTCAGCATAGCACCCCGGCACCTTCATTCATGATGGTGGTGTTGTGACCTAGGCCCAAGTAATTATTACCAGACACAATCAGTCCTAAACAAACATATTTTATTAGAACAGCTGAGAATTATTTTATTCTGAGGCCCCAGCTCCTGTTTGCACCACCCTGCGCTCGCCTCCTGCAACCCAACGGTTTACTCCTCGAAATGAAAATTGCCGACAAGTCCTAGCGGCACGATTCCCACTTGCAGCTACTACGGACTTCGCCTGACCAAATCCTGGGGCTTTTGTTGTTCTTGTTGTTCTTGTTTTGTTTTAAAAGAAAATGGAAAATAAGGCAGAAGTATGTAGTGCGATTCATAGCCACACAGTTTGCCTCCTGGGCCAAAGCAAACTTCTGGCCTGGACCCTCCTAAGGTCCAGCAAGCTGTAAAAAGAAACACTGTGTTTGTCTGGTTTATCAGAAGGGACAATCCTAATTTCTGCTCAGCACCATGCTTTTTTTTTTCCTTATTTTTGTAAAGTTGGGATGAGGGTAGAAAAAAAGATATTTGCTCTTTTGGGGGGGGGGGTTGGTTAATACCCCAGAGTTAATCAGCTCTGCCCAATGTTTCCCACCTTCACTCAGATGGTCACACGGGAAATTAAACATTGGAATAAAGACTTGGAAGAAGTGATTTAGGTGGCAATGTAGGTAGCAAAGAGGCTGCTTGAAATGTGTGTGTTTGTGCATTCTAAACACAGACAGTGGCACACCACACCACAGAAAAAGAGAGAGAGAGAGAGAGGTTATGTCTAATGCAGAATTGATTTACATTTTTAAGGTGCAAATTGATGTAAACACAATACATACAGAACTGAATAACGAACAAAACAAATTAATCAAACCATATTGTTGAGTACCCTGCTTACAAGGAAGGAAGGAAGGAAGGGGGAGAGAGGGAGGGAAAATGGAGGAGTGAGGGAGGGAGGAAGGAAGGAAAAAAGAAAGAAAGAAAGAAAAAGAAGGAAAGGGAGGGAGGGAGGGAGGGAGGAAGGGAGAGAGGGAGGGAGGGAGGGAGAGTGGAAGAGTGAGGGAGGAAGGAAGGAAGGAAAAAAGAAAGAAAAAGAAAGAAGGAAGGAAGGGGAGGAAGGGGAGGAAGGGAGGGAGGAAGGAAGGAAAAGGAAGGAAGGAAGGAAGGAAGGAAGGAAGGAAGGAAGGAAGGAAGGAAGGAAGGAAGGAAGGAAGGAAGGAAGGAAGGAAGGAAGGAAGGAAGGAAATCAACAATTTCATCATGATATTTGCATGAATGTGAAAATGTTAAGACAGTTCAAGAAATCTAAGGGGTGTTTCTTTGCTTTTCTAACGAGCAAATATTTGTTCCAGAATTGGTGAGAAATAAAAATGCATCTTTCTTCTGTATATCCAACACAACGGCCTGTTTAAAATGTGCATTTCTTCCAGATCTTCATGTCCGAGGATTAGAAATGGGATAGTCGTGTTTTTTGGAATCATACATTTGAGTTTTGTTTTTGTTTTTCTGGACAAGGTCCTGCTAATAATAAATAGGTCTATTGCCATCCAAAGCTGTTGTAGTGTATGACAATCTGCTCACGGCTAAGAGAGAGTTGCGTCACTGGCAGCCTTATTCCTCTTGTTAGCAAGAAGCCATGCTGAATTCATAGCTGGATTCCTACACCACGCTTAATTAGATCAGTGAAAGTCCAAGGGCTTTTGCCTTTAAAACTCCTTTTTGGAACATCTGTAATATTTCCTTCCTTCCTCTGTCCCTCCCTCCCTCCCCCCTTCCCCCCTTTCTCCCTTCTTCTTCTCATCTCCTTCCTTTTTTCTTTCCTTCCTTTTTTCCTTCTTTTCCTTCCTCCTCTTTCTTTCCATCCCCTCCCTCCTTCCTTCCTTCCCTTCCTTCTGTCAGGGTTCCGGTTTCATTCTCTAAAATAAAGTGGATTTCCAAACAGCAGATCTTTTAGGAAATACTCTCTTTATTGAGCAATGCGGACCGTACCTGACAGGTTCCAGGGCTGACACCTACCTTCCTTCCTTCCTTCCTTCCTTTCTTCCTTCCTTCCTTCTTTCCTTCCTTCCTTCCTTCCTTCCTTCCTTCCTTCCTTCCTTCCTTCCTTCCTTCCTTCCTTCCTTCCTTTCCTTCCTTCTTCTCATCTCCTTCCTTTTTTCCTTCCTTCCTTTTTTTCTTTCCTTCCCTTCCTCCTCTTCCTCCTCCTTCTTCTTCTCATCTCCTCCCTCCCTCCCTCCCTCCTTCCTTCCTTCCTTTCCTTCCTTCCTTCCGTTCTTCTTCTCTTTTCTTTTTCCCTTCCACCACTCTTCCTCCTCCTCCTCCTCCTTCCCCTTCTTCCCATCTCCTCCCTCCTTCCTTTCCTTTCCTTTCCTTTCCTTTCCTTTCCTTTCCTTTCCTTTCCTTTCCTTTCCTTTCCTTTCCTTTCCTTTCCTTTCCTTCCCTTCCCTTCCCTTCCCTTCCTTTCCCTTCCTTCTTCCTATCTCCTCCTCCCTCTCTCCCTCTCTTTCTCTCTTCCTTGGTTTTCTCCCTTCCCTCCCTCCTTTTCTTTTGTTCCTACCAGCTCATCTCGCAGCTAAGCAGGGATGTTTGTACAACACACATAATAAAAGAGAGGCAGCTTCAATCCCCCAACTGCAGCCGCCATCTTACTTTCTGGAGCCTTCCTGCAAAGCCCTTATTACCAACCCTGTGTGTCTCTAGCAGTCAATTGCAGAACCTCGGTGTGTGTTTTGATGTTCCGTGAAAAATCTATTTTAATATTTAATGACCCAAATCTCAGGCTATCACCCGATCTCAGGAGATTCCAGTGTTATTACATGACAGCTAGAGGCGAGTTTGCCAAAATCTCACAAAATGTGAAATATCTTGAGATTTGAGCCATGCTTACTTTTTTTTATCCCTATTACACATGGATATTGTCTACTAGCTGCCTGAAAAGGCACCTCTCCCTCCCCCACCCATAAAGTTTTATGTACCAAAGGTGAGCGATAATAATACCTCTTAATTGTTTATGTGTAATTTTTTCCTGAGGAATTCCTAACCAGGGGCTCCGAGCCTTTATTTTTTATTGCTATATTGACCGCCTTCGATGCCACCTCTGCTTTCTGTCCATCTTCAACTGTTATGAATTCTCTGAGTTCCTCCAGAGAAAAGCTGGCAAAATATCATGGGATTTGGAGCCCACTGATTGTTTATCAATGCTTATTACCTCTCTCCTTTAGCTGCTAATTTCCCCTAAGGGTTGGGCACAGGAGAAGCAGGAGGAAGAGAGATAAACAACATGGCAAGGAAGAGCAGAGAAGAGACATAATTGTCCCACCCTACATTCTCCATAGGCAGCCAGTCAGTCTTTCTGAACATCCGGCATCCTTAATCAGTGCAGTGCAGATATTTCTGTAGACAGGTAGGGAAACCTGATGGTTGAGAAGTTGGGGACCTTCAGTTGGCACATTTTTCTGGTGAACATCCAAACCATCTTAGCGAAGGTTGCTTTGACGGAGCTAGCCAAAATCCTACCGTATGATGTGCCAGAGTTATTGTGTATGAGATAGGTAGCACTTCCCGGTTGAAAGGATTAGCCGGTGACATCACCGTCACCCTGAGGGATGATGTCACCAGCTAATCCTGGGTGGTGATCCCCCTTTGGGGGGATCCTTTCATGTCCCCATCAAGAGGGGGAGAATTCGCGCAAAGATGGAGAGCAGAGAAAATCCCTACAGAGGGAGAGGTGATTAAGAAAATATTGGATTGTGCAGAAATGAATAGATTGAGAATTAAAGAAAGAGAAGAAGCGGCATATTTTAAGGTATGGGGAGAATTTTATCATTGGTTAGAGAAGAGATATGTATAGGGCAGTGATGGCTAAACTTTTTCTCTTGAGGTACCAAAAGTGCGCCCCTGCGAGATAGCGCGTGCTGGCACCCATAATGCAATGTGTACACCCCCGCACATGTGCACATGCACACACACGACTCCCCATGACCCCCACCCCCCCTCATGGGCCCGTTTCCGCACTTCCGGAACACATGCAGATGTGACCCATCATGCATGTGCGCACATCTCCCACATGGGCCTTGCCCCCTGTACATCCCAAAAATCAGCCGGTCAGTGGGAGACATGCGTGTGCATACAGTGGACATGAGCTGGGTGACAGGTCGCGTGCCAGCAGAGAGGGCTCCATTTGCCAGCTGTGGCATGCATGCCATAGGTTCGCCATCACGGGTATAAGGTAATGTTGTAATGAAATGAGTGAAGAAGAAAGAAGAGAAAGAAGATAGATAAATGTATTCGTAGAAAAATAACAAATGTGGGAGAAATGTTATAATAAATGAAGATGTGATAAATAGTGGAAGAGTAGGAAGAAGACACATAAGATGTACTCAGATGATACACTGAATGATTGATTATGTATTGTATGTTTGTTTGTCTATAAAATAAAAAACTTTTATTTTTTAAAAAAAGAGCTGGAGGGAAGGACGAGAGCTCAACCCCACAGCAGTTCTCGGGTCTCAGACACAGGCTTGCTCTCCTCCTGCCCAGTGTTCCAGCTACTCAAGCCACTGTGCTCCTAGGGAGCCAAATAAGTCCTGTAAATAAATAAACAAATAAACCAACTAAAAGGGAACCACTGTCCTTTTTTGTGTGTGGAAGGCTCAAGGATTGCTCCTGGATTTTTTCCCCAATGGATCACTTGAAATGGTGGGTGGGGCAACTGGAGGCTTTGTGTTTTTGACTGGACCCCTTTGGATCTCTCTGTAACTTGTGTGGCTGCTCATACTTCTTTTATTTTTTTCAAAAAATACCCACTGGAAGTCTTCCATTCTGGTATCTCCCTTGGCTTCAGAAAAATCAAAAGGAACAAGAGAAGTTGTAGAGTGAAAGGAGGAGGAGGAGGAGGAGGAGGAGGAGGAGGAGGAGGAGGAGGTTATCCCTATATCATATCCCTAAACCCTATTCCATTTTAGACAAATGGTTGTCCAATCTCGTCTTAAAAATCTCCAGTGATGGAGCACCTATTTGTTCCATTGAACAATTGTTCTCACTGTCAGGAAATTTCTTCTTAGTTCTAAATTGCTTCTCTCCTTGATTAGTTTCCATCCATTGCTTCTTGTCCTACCCTCAGGTATAAATCTATGTAATTAATAAAAATAATCATACATAAATGATTAAGTACAAAGATACATTTCTTCACCTAAGTAGCATCTCCTCTCCTCTCCTCTCCTCCTCTTTCCTCTCCTCTCCTCTCCTCCTCTCCTCCTGAAGAAATTGCAGAAGTAAATTTTGGAATCAGTTTAAAAGGGTCAGTTTAGGGCCCTTTCTGCAGGACATTCATATAAGGCTCCCAGGAAAGCCGTTTTATTTTTGATGAAGCTGTCTCTTCCTCCCTCTTAATCAAGGTTTTTGTTTTCTCCCTACCAAGGATCATCCATGAAGATGGCTTTTCTGGAGAAGACGTGAAGCAGTACAAGCCTGTGATCTATAGCAACACTATTCAATCCTTGGCAGCTATTGTCCGCGCCATGGACACGCTGGGCGTAGAATATGGGGATAAGGAAAGACGGGTGAGTCATGAACTAGATAGCAACGAGGAAATGGCTTCAGTTCGTAAAATCTTGCCTGTCTCATGGTCCTCAGCGCAGGGGTGCTATGTTCTGGAGAACCGGTAGCGGAAATTTTGAGTAGTTCGGAGAACCGGTAAATACCTCCTCTGACTGGCCCCAGGAGTGGGGAGGGAATGGGGATTTTGCAGTATCCTTCCCCCAAGAGTCAGGAGGGAATGGGGATTTTGCAGTATCTTTCCCCCAGGAGTGGGGAGGGAATGGGGATTTTGCAGTATCATTCCCCCAGGAGTGGGGAGGGAATGGGGATTTTGCAGTATCCTTCCCCCAGGAGTGGGGAGGGAATGGGGATTTTGCAGTATCCTTCCCCCAGGAGTGGGGAGGGAATGGGGATTTTGCAGTATCCTTCCCATGCCACGCCCATCAAGCCATGCTTTCTTAGAGTATTTTCATGGAAAGGGCTGGAGAAGTTACTCCACCTGGCCTGTGCAGCTGAATTTTACCCTGCAAGTGTATATCTAATGCAGGAGTATCAAACTCAAGGCCCTTGTGCCAAATCCAGCCTGTGGGGTGTTTAGAGCTGGTCCACGGGGTTACCCTGGAAACAGTAAAGGAGTGGCCCACGGTGCCTCTGCCAGCAAAAAACGGAGCTCAGGAGGGGCTCTGTTTTCGCTGGCAGAGGGCTGGAGGAGGCCGTCACAGCCAAAAATGGAGCCACAGAGGACAATGTATTTCCCCCCCCCAACCCCCACCCCCCCCCCCGGCCACCGTAGGTGCCCCCGACACAAGTGACATCGATCTGGCCATGCCTTCCTGCCTGCCCCACCCCTTCCAAGATCAAACACAACCCTGATGCAGCCCTCAATAAAATCGAGTTTGACACCCCTGTTCTAATGGATGCACCTTACATTATTTATTGGATACTGTAGTTTCAATAAAAAGAATATTTGTAGCTCAGGGTTGAAATGAGGGGTCCTTTACTGGTTCAGGAATTCTGGAATTCTGGAAGCTTACATGCCGTAAAATTCTCATAGTTGCCTACCCTCACCCTAAAGCTTTCCATGGGAATGTTCAAAAACAGAAGCTGATATTTGGCGTGCATTCAAATTAGGAGAATCATAATATCCTTATCATTCCCTAGCCAAGTGAATGATAATATCCTTATCATTCCCTAGCCAAGTGAGGACCTTCCCCCACCTTCTCTTTCAAACTTCCCTATAGCAGCAGACGAACGGATTAATGGGAGGGATTTTCTAAATTAAATTAAATTTCTAAATTGTTTCATCATTATCTCCCGGTGTTTATTTCTTGGTTTGTTTTAATGAATTTCTGCATTACTCTAGAGAAGGGGAAAGTGTGTAGGGGGAAAGTGTGTAGGAGAAAGGACGGCAGAACCTGTGGTGGAGTGAAAGGAGGTATTAGCCTAGAATCCCTACGTAGCCACAAGTGAACTAGGCCCCGCACTCCCCTTGAGTGCTGTTAACTCTTATGTAATTTGAACTAGGTGTTGACTGTTAGCTGAGGAGATTCCTGTGCTCAGGCTTTTAGCAATAAATCTGCTTAATTGAACTTTCATATGTGGACCTTGCCTTTCATGTCTGACACTGTATGAAAATATACATTTAATTTTTCCACCAGCCTTTAGCTGAACCTAAACATGGATTTGTTTATATTTTTATTTCTTATTTCTAAACCGCCCATTTACCTCAAAGTGGGGCCCTGAGCAGTGTCCAATATAATATAACCAGGGGTGAAATCCAGCAGGTTCTGACAAGTTCGGGAGAACCAGTAGCGGAAATTTTGAGCAGTTCAGAGAACCGGCGAATACCACCTCTGGCTGGCCCCAGAATAAGGTGGGAATGGAGATTTTGCAATATAGATTTTGGTGGGGCAGTGGACTAAGTGCTGTTAAAGTAGCACTTAGTTGCCAGCGGCCTGTAGTTACTGCAGGTTCAAATCTCACCAGGCTCAAGGTTGATTCAGCCTTCCATCCTTTCGAGGTAGGTAAAATGAGGACCCGGATTGTAGGGTCAATAAGCTGACTTTGTATAAAAAAGAACACCGCTTAGGGGAGGCCAAAAGCCCTACTAAGCAGGTATATACAACAGTGTGAAGGCTATTGCTTAATGCATTGTAAGCCGCCCTGAGTCTCCGGAGAAGGGCGGCATATAAATCAAACTAATAAATAAATAAATAAATAATAAATAAATATCCTTGCCCCAGGAGTGGGGAGGGAATGGGGATTTTACATTATCCTTCACCTGGAGTGGAGTAGGAATGGGAATTTTGCAGTATCCTTTCCCTGCCACACCCACCAAGCCACAGCATGCCCACCAAGCCACTCCCACAGAACCGATAGTAAAAAAATGAATTTCACCACTGAATATAACTGATAAATAAACCAATGTATAAAAATTAACATCAGAAAATAAAAATTAAATTAGGCTTAAAAATATCAAAATTATAGAATAAGGACCAACACCAAAAAGGATTGGTAAAAATGGCCATTTAGTATTGCATTCACAGTTGCATTAAACTCTAGCTTTGAGTCATGCACCTACAGAGGAATGCATATTTATCTGGGTAGAAAACCCCCATTTATTAACTGTAGCTGTACAGAAATGCCACCGTCTCTGTTGTCATGCTGTAAAGAGACTTACCTCCAAGTAAATACCTATAAGTTCTGTGCAACTCTTATCTGATTTGCTGATACAGCTCCATGATCCCCTTTCAAATGGCTCGGCTGCGTTCTCTTAATTATGGGGGTTGTTTAGCTGTGAACTTATTCCTGGAAGCACCAATAATTATCCACATCTCGATCCTCTTATTTCTTTATTGTTCCACTGCAGTTTGGCAGTGCAGCGTTGTGCTGTGAAACAGCCACATTATTCTCAGCCGTCTCCGGTGGGGATTTGAGCTTTTTGGTCCTAGCAAAGGTTTGGCTTCACACCTGCCCATATAAACCACAGGGTTTTCTCATCCAGAGATAGTTGGGCTCAAATGGCTCCTGGCAGAACAGGTGGACCCTCCCCAGGGAATTGGTTTCGCAGCTTTTTTTAGAAAAATAATAAGCGTGATCCTTGGCATGATGTTCTCTGAATCACTGCTGTAGACTTGCACACGCTTGACATGTCATGGAGAAGCATGAGGTTAAGACAACCTTGGGGAGAGTTGGCATTGGGCCGTTTGTGGTTGGAAGGACAAAGGAGAAGATGGTGAGAAGAGTCTTCTATTGAGTGAATGGCAGGGATGGGTTTTACTTACCTTTACTATTGGTTCGCAACGGGAGCGTGCGGCTTTGAAACGTTCCCCTCGCAGAAATGTGCTAGTCGTTCCCGACTCTAGGGGCCGGTGCTCATCTCTGTTTCAAAGACAAAGAGCCAGCGCTGTCCAAAGACATCTCCATGGTCATGTGGCCGGCATGACTGTACGCCAAAGACGCACGGAACGCTGTTCCCTTCCCACCAAAGGTGGTCCTTATTTTTCAACTTGCATTTTTTACCTGCTTTCGAACTGCTAGGTTGGCAGAAGCTGGAACAAGTAATGGGAGCTCACCCCGTTACATGGCACTAGGGATTCAAACTGCTGAACTGCCAACCTTTTGATCGACAAGCTCAGCTTCTTAGCCACTGAGCCACCACGTCCCCTACTACATTAGAGCCTTGGTGGAGCAGCGGACTAAAGCGCTGTTAAATAGCACTTAGCTACCAGCTGCCTGCAATTACTGCAAGTTCGAACCTCACCAGGCTCAAGGTTGACTCAGCCTTCCATCCTTCCGAGGTAGGTAAAATGAGGACCCGGATTGTGGGGGGAAATAAGCTGACTTTGTGTAAAAAAAGAACACTGCTGGGGGGGGGGGGCAAAAGCCGTACTAAGCAGGTATATACAAAAATATGAAGGCTATTGCTTAACGCATTGTAAGCCGCCATGAGTCTCTAGAGAAGGGCGGCATATAAGTCGAACCAATAATAATAATAATAAATAAATTAGATTAAAAATACCTAGTTCCTGCAACTGTTCTTCATCTGTTTTAGCCTCCAGTCCCCTCATCATGTTGGTTGCTCTTCTCTGCACTCTTTCTAGAATCTCACTATCTTTTTTTATACTGTGGATATTATATTTACTTGCTGGCAGAAGTTAACAGTGAATATAATTTCTGTTTCCCAGTAGCTTTGGATAGACTGAGGAATGTAAACAGAGGCAGTGTAAAAGGAACCCACGTAGTATGGAGTGAAGCAGCCTAAGAAGAAACGTTGGCGCATCCTGGGTCAAGACATAATCATTCCTCCAGCATTAACATGTCGTGATCAATCAAGGGATTGTCATTCTATATACAACTTGAGTTCTAAGGCCACATTTCTCTTTATCTAACCAGGGCACAAACATGCCTTGGCATGTTATCCTCTTTTTGCCGTGTTCCCATAACATTGCTTTCCTCTGATCCCCAGGCCCATGAAGGGAGATAGGGTTAAGTCATCCTTCGCTATGCTTCGGATAACATTTTCTCTCTTCTTCTAACACTGTTCAAGGGAAGCTCGAAGGTGGGTCACATCTGCTAGGCTTTGGGACTCTTCATCGTAGAAGGAAGTCAGAAGCAATTTTGGCAGGAGAAGGATTGGCACAGCAGGCAGCAAATGCCATGTTGCTCTAGCTTTCTGCTGACTTTTGCTTTTCAGTAGTTGGAAAATTCTAAGACTCAGTAACAGAGTTCGAAGGGACCTTGGAGGTCATTTAGTCCAACTCCCTGCTCACGCAAGAGACCTGTACTAGGGATTCGAACCGCCGAACTGCCGACCTTTCTGATCGACAAGCTCAGAGTGTCTTAGCCACTAAGCCACCTAGTCAAGCTAAATGTCTATGGAGATTCTCAGTCATTCCAGCACATGGTTGTCCCAAATGTGTTTGTTTGTTTTTTGTTTTGTTTTTCAAAAGGCTACTGGACTTTCTTGGTTTTTCCTTGAAGATGTTTCGCTTCTCAAACTTCTGAAGAAGAACTGAAGAAGCTTCTTGGATGAGAAGCAAAATGTCTCCAAGGAAAAAGAAAGGAAGTCCAATGGCCTTTTGAGAAAGCACCTTTGTGGTTCTAAAGGTAAAGGTTCCCCTCGCACATACGTGCTAGTCGTTCCTGACTCTAGGGGGCATTGCTCCTCTCCGTTTCAAAGCCGAAGAGCCAGCGCTGTCCGAAGACGTCTCCGTGGTCATGTGGCCAGCATGACTAACGCCAAAGGCGCACGGAACGCTGTTCCCTTCCCACCAAAGGTTGTCCCTATTTTTCTACTTGCCTTTTTGACGTGCTTTTGAACTGCTAGGTTGGCAGAAGCTGGAACAAGGAACGGGAGCTCACCCATTACGCAGCACTAGGGATTCGAACCGCTGAACTGCCAACCTTTCGATTGACAAGGTCAGCGTCTTAACCACTGAGCCACTGCGCCCCTCCCCCCTTTGGGGTTCTAAGACTATGTAAATCAGCAGGGAGAGAGAGAATTAACCATCTCCAACAAGATGCATTTCAGTGGTGAATAAACTAAGGCCTTGGACTTAGGCAGGAAAACCAAATGGCCAGGTACAGGTAAGGCGGCACCTGCCCCAACAGTAGTAACTGTTTTAGGGATCCAGGCATTTAGTGGGCAACCACTTAAGTATGAGCCAGCTGTCAAGTTTCCAAGTAATACATCCCAAGTAATACATTCCAAAGGGACGCAGTGGCTAAGATGCTGAGCTTCTCGATCAAAAAGTCAGCAGTTTATATTTAATATTTGTATTTGCTGATAAAGAAATAAAGTGAGACTAGTATAGATCTATTTCAAGCTATTTAGCTCTCATCAGCTAGCCATACCCTTACTCGGATTCGAACTTGGACTGGCTGCGTGTTAGGCAGTTGTATTAACCTCTGAGCCACATTTCTTTATCAGCAAATATAAATTTGGTATAAAATGGTTTGTCGTGAATGCGGCTGCTTGAGGGCTCTTGGATTGGAGCTGAAAGGCGAAAGGGAAGCAATATCCTCCCTCCCATATAAAGTCTGTGGTAGGGAAATTAACACATCAGACAGAGAATGAATGCTAAGTGATCTGCTTTTTTTTTTAAAAAAAAAAAGGTCAATTTTTATTTTCATTTGCACTGTTTCACAAATTAGAAGAAGGTGTTTAGAAGGATACTGTTTCTTCCAAGACATCATCAACACGTCGTTACCGATCAAAAGCAAAGCTCTATTAAAAAATGTGGAGCTTTTTTTTTAAAGAAAGAAAACAGGGTGGAATATCACTATGTTTGTGCAGTCAATAAAGAGGATGCTGTATTTTTTTTTAAATGATGGACACACATCCCGAAATGCAATTTATTTGAAGGTTTGAAAAACCCTGGGTTTCTTTTGAACACCATCAGAAATTTGAAGAGCGTCGAAGGAGAAACGATGGCCTCTCTCTTCTCTTGCAAGAAGCAGAACTCACAATTCTGTGCTGTCTAGGATTTCGCACAAAAGAAATCTAACGAAAACATCCTATCGGAGTCATCATTCTGGTTTCGTGGTTTTTTCCAATCTGTCGTGTTGCTATGGGTTGGACATTGGCGCAGCGAAAGGAGTGGCAGCCCAGCAACATGGCTACCCCAGCCAAGAAAAACAGAGCAGGACATTTTAAAGAGAGAAACTGCAAGCAAAGCAAACTCAGCAGCGCTGCCTTGAAGAAAGCCATAGCTTCAACAGGGGTTTTTGAGGAAGAAGGAAAAATCAGGACGTTTGGGAGACTTCCAAGACTTGCAAATACTTTAAAAAGTCCTAAAGTACACATCTAGATTTGCAAATCTAGACAGCATACTAAAAAGCAGAGACTCACCCTGCCAACAAAAGTGTGTATAGTCAAGGCTATGGTTTTCCCAGTTGCAATGTCTGGCTGTGAAAGTTGGACCATAAGGAAGGCTGAGCGCCAAAGAATGGAGGCCTTTGAACTCTGGTGCTGGAGAAGACTCCAGCGAGTCCCTTCGACTGCAAGGCCATCCAACTGGTCAGTTCTAGAGGAGATCAACCCTGACTGCTCTTTCGAAGGCCAGATCCTGAAGAGGAAACTCAAATACTTTGGCCACCGAATGAAAAGGAAGGACTCCCTGGAGAAGAGCCGAATGCTGGGAAAGATTGAGGGCAAAAGAAGAAGGGGACAACAGAGAATGAGGTGGCTGGATGGAGTCACTGAAGTAGTCGGCGTGAGGTTAAATGGACTCTGGGGGATGGTAGAGGACAGGAACGCCTGAAGGAACGTTGTCCATGGGGTCGCGATGGGTCAGACATGACTTTGCAACTAACAGCAACAACAACAAGTACACATGGAGTAAGGTAATAGAATTAAAGAGTAACAGAATTGGAAGAGACATTGAAGGTCTTCTACTGCATGCACACACAAACCCCGGGGTTTTTCTTCTGGGTTTATAGTCTACCCAACAGCTCCCAAAATCTCAAGCAGATCTTGTCCAAGTCCTAGCCCAGCTTCTAAAATCAAACGAGGTCAGCTATGTGATTCCACTTTTCTATATAAAAAGAACATTTGGAAGGGACCTTGGAGATCTTCTGGTCCAACCTCCTGCTCAAACAGGAGACCCTGTACCAGCTCACACAAATGGTTGTCCAGTCTCTTCTTAAAAACCTCCAGTGATGGAGCACCCACAACTTCTGAAAGCAAGCTGTTCCTCTGATTAATAGATCTCATTGATGGGAAATTTCTCCTTAGTTCTAGGTTGCTTGTTCTCTCTTTAATGAGTTTCCACCTGTTGCTTCTTCTCCTGCCTTCAGGTTCTTTGGATAATACACCCCCCCTCTTCTCTGTGACAGACCCTCAAGTACTAGAAAACAGCTATCATGTCACCCCTAGCTCTTCTCTCATACCTAGGTCCCTCAACTGTCCATCATATGATTTAGTCTCCAGCCCCCTAATCATCTTTGTTGCTCTTCTTTGCACTCTTTCCAAGATCTCAACATCCTTTTTTGTATCGTGGTGACCAGAACTGGATGCAGTATTCCAATTGTGGTCTCCCCGGCGCAGTATAAAGTGGTACTATCACTTACATGTGTGATCTCGAAGTCTAGCCCTACTAAGCAGGTATATACAAAAGTATGAAGCTATTGCTTAACGCATTGTAAGCCACCCTGAGTCTCCGGAGAAGGGCGGCATATAAATCGAACTAATAAATAAATAAATAAATAAATAAATAAATAAATAAATAAATCCCTCTGTTGATGCAGCCAAGGGCTCATCAAGGAAGAGACCTCTTCCAGTTCAGAATCGGAAGTGTCCCTCTCATGCAAGAAAGTGCCATTTGTAAACTTAAGGAGACATACTTCATCAAAGGACTATGGTCAGGGGTGGGCTGCTAGGGGGTTCCCAGGGGTTCGGGAGAACCTCTAGCTAAGATTCTGTGCAGTTCAGAGAACCCCCGAATCCCACTCCTGGCTGGCCCTCCCCACCCCACCTCTCCCAGGAGTCCCCACATGGCCCGTTTTGGATGCAGACAAGTGCAAGGCGCACACGGAGGCTCGGGGAGGGTGAAAAATGGGCCTACTGGAAGTTTGGGAAGGCCAGAAATGTTTCCCGCCTCCAGTGGGTCTCCAGAGCCTGGGGAGGTCATTTTTGCCCTCCCAGAGGCTCAAGGAAACCCTCCGGAGCCCAGGGAGGGCAAAAACGCCCCTCCCCCCACCGTGCTGCAGGAGGCCAACTAGGCCATGCCCACCACGGCCATGCCCACCCAGCAACCGGTCAGAGAACCCCTTGCTAAATATTTTGATGCCCATCCCTGACTATGGCGGTCAGGCACATCTTTATTTATTTATTTATTTATTTATTGAATTTCTATGCCGCCCTTCTCCCAAAGGACTCAGGGCGGTGAACAGATTAAGATTTCATATACATATAAATATATTTTATAAACAGTAAATGTTCCAAAGTGTAGGTGCCCCCACAGAGAAGCCCCTCTCCCTTGGATCCACCAGACGACATTGTTTTAATGATGGTACCATGAGTAGGCCTACTCTGTGAGAGCGTATTGGTTGGTGGGAGGTTATCGGTTGCAGCAGGTGGTCTCGTAAGTACTCAGGTCCTAAGCCATGGAGTACTTTAAAGGTAAGAACCAACACCTTGAAGCGCACTCAGAAGGCCACCGGAAGCCAGTGCAGCTCACGTAGAAGAGGTGTTACATGCGAGCACCATGTTGTTCCCATAATTACTCGCGCAGCCGCATTCTGGACCAGTTGGAGCTTCCGGGTGCACTTCAAGGGGAGCCCCATGTAGAGAGCATTGCAGTAGTCAAGTCGAGAAATGAATGAAATCTTGGCAAACCAATGACTTTTGATAACATGAGTTTCCAGATAGACAGGTGTGTATGGCTTCCTAATTAAATTTTGCTCCGAACAACCAAAGCTTCGTATGCCTCTTTCTAATTTTAAACCCTTTATAAAAGTAACTGCCAAAAATTGATTTAAAAAAACAAAACAAAAACAAAAAACCAGAGAGAGCAGGAGAAACAGGATCTGACAGGCTCTAAAATGATTAATTAATTTCAGGAAAAGATTTCTCAGAATAGGATTTCCAGGGAGAAGCACCTACCCTAGGAGATAGAAACATACAGTCATAAGGCTAGTAGGGACCTTGCGGTAACAGTAACAGAGTTGGAAGGGACCTTGGAGGTCATTTAGTCCAACCCCCCATCCAAGCAGGAGACCCTACACCATTTCTGACAAATGGCAGTCCAATCTTTTCTTGAAAGTCTCCAGTGATGAAGCTCCCACAACTTCCGAAGGCAACTTCTGTTCCATGGGTTGATTGTTCTCACTGTCAGAAAATTCCTCCTCATTTCTAGGTTGAATCTCTCCTTGGTCAGTTTCCATCTATTATTCCTTGTCTGGCTTTGGAAAATGGCTTGTCTGGCCTTCATGTCTAAGAGGGAGGCAGATGTTAGAAATAAATCTTCTTACCCTTAAGGTCATTAAATAGTGGAACCAAAGACTGCAGATGTGATAGACATCCTGCCAGGGTTCTGACAGATGCCCTAATTAAATCATGAGACTCGAGCCAAGCTTCAAAAGAAATCCAGTTATTCATTAGGAGCTTCATGTCAGCGCCTTCCAAGTGAAGCCAACTCTGACCTCATATAATTTACGACCCAGGCATGACCCTGTTTCCTCCCCCCAGGGTGTGTCATCAGTCACATTCGCCAACAGAGCAATTTTACGGGTTGTAGAGATCGCTCCCCACCAACCTCTGTGGGAAACCCTGAGAGACAGCCTTGAGAAAGATATGTCTGAAATATGCTTCTGTCTTTGGCTGCCGTGCTGCTTCGTCAGTTTCCCATCCCCTTTGCCTACGGCAACTTGAGAGCAGGCCAGGAATGCTTTGTGAGTTGACACTTCCTTTCACTGGATGTGTTGAAGGAAACTCTGATTAGACATCTCTCAATGAGGTCCTAGCTCACTTTCCTGCACTCAACAGTTGACTGATTCACTTGACCTGATAGGGAGAAGCCCAAGTCCTCTCTCAGTTTATGAAGTGAATGGTCCATGTTGATACATGAACTCAATGGTGCTCAGGACACATAAGATTTATTATTTCATTTCCTGCAGTTACAGTATCCAAAAGGAGAAGTATAAACCCAGCATTTATCTATATACTATGGTATTCATCCAGGGAAGGGATGGAGACTCGAATCAGGAACTGCTGCTGATGTAAGAGACTACATGATTGCAGCCTCTCCGAAAAGAAGCTTTTGGATTGGGAACTCATGACATCCTCCAGTTCATTGGCTCCTCTTGGGAATGAATAAAATAGGACACCTTCTCCCAGTAGCACCTTGTTTAAGTATCGGCGTTTCCCATAATTCTTCCATTAGATTGGACCTCATTACAAGCTGGTTTTCATGACACGGATAGCTTCCACAAGAACAGATATAGTTCTCCTATTCATAGTTAGCTCAGTTAGCCTAATTTCCTGATCTGAACAACATGTTGAACCTAGGGTATTAAGTTGGTGGGCTAGCTTGTAGTTCCTTGTAGCAACATACACGTCACAGTTGACTTCAAGAGAAAATCTGATGAGGAGTGGAGCTCACATTGATCCTTGAGATAGAGTTTTTTATACAGTATATACATTACAGATCCATAAGTGGTCCCAAGACCACTTCATTAGTTTGCCAAGGCTTTTAGGAAGCAACAAAGCATGGTGTCATTTGGGGAATATAGCAATGCCCTCCTCTTCTGAAGCTTCTTCAGAGCGTCCATCATTTCGAGAGATCAAGTGACCTTTTCATTGCTTCAGAGAATAGTATATATGAAATGTATAGTTGAATTCTGGATTATGCCAGCTTCTACCTATCTCCATATCTATTGCGATTCTGTGGCACATATTACAATGATTTGACCTCATATATCTCAGATAGAGAGAGGGGGGATAGATAGATAGATAGATAGATAGATAGATAGATAGATAGATAGATAGATAGATAGATAGATAGATAGATAGATAGATAGATAGATAGATAAATAGATGATAGATAGATAGATAGAGTCAGGTTTCGAGGTGGTCTCAAATAAATTGCATTTCAAACAGAATCTTTAATGAAAATCTTTCATTTATTGAGCACAGCATTCCATCTTCTGACTCCACGTAGACAACACTGACTTCCCCGCGCCAACCCCTCCCTTCCTGTCTCCACTCCTCTGGTCTCATTGGCCATCTTCCAAATCACTCTTTCCCTAATCTACCACTCCAGCTCAAAGGAATTTCCCCCCTCCCATCCCATCTCCTAGGGGATATTATCTCCAGGGAAAATAAGTAGGTGAAAAGTCAAAATGTCTCTTTCCAGATGCCCTTCTTCTCCTTCTTATGTCAGCACTAGAGTGAATGCGGCTTGGAGTGCTGACAGATAGATAGATAGATAGATAGATAGATAGATAGATAGATAGATAGATAGATAGATAGATAGATAGATAGATAGATAGATAGAGAGGTTTTAGATAGAGAGAGAGAGAGAGAGAGAGAGAGAGAGAGAGAGAGAGAGAGAGAGATGATAGCTAGAGATAGAGAGATAGAAAGATTAGATAGAGATAGAGATAGAGATATGCATAATGTGTTTTATTAGTGTATATCAGTGATTGCATGACTTTTATAGAAGCTATAGAAGAAAGAAGGAAGGAAGGAAGGAAGGAAGGAAGGAAGGAAGGAAGGAAGGAAGGAAGGAAGGAAGGAAGGAAGGGAGACACCTCCAAAACTGAAAAATCTTAACTGGTTTTGAACAGAAAGAATGCCGTTTCTTCTTTTTTCCTCTCTTATCTATTCATCGTCTCCTCTTTCACTTTCTGAATAAAGACTTTGCGGCAGGAGGGCCAAACTGTCATGAAGAGGTTGGGCTTTTAGGCACTTTTGTCATTCTGCTTTGTTTCTCAGACGTGCACACATTCCTCCCCCCACACACCCCCACACACCCAGCCCTCCCCAAAAGAACATCTCCACTCTCTCCATTGGCAGAAATTCTGGCAGCTTCTGTGAAGGTGCTTCATTAATAAAATATGGCGAATGCCTGCAAGTTGTCACAGGGAGAAGAAAGGCAAACGAAAAGAGACCTAGAAAAGGCTGTGACATTCATGCAGGATTAAGAACGAGGATTCACCATTATGGGCACAAAGGGAAGCGAGACGATGCAGCCAAAACCATGGAAATCTAGCCACAGACCCCATTCCAAAGAGCTACCTGAGAAAGTGAGACCAGAAATAAATTTGGTGTTCTCTCTGGTTTGAATTCATCAGCATTCCTAAAAGGAGCAGTTATCTAGGTCAGTTGATGGATTTCATTGGCTGATGAACGTCGTCATCGTTCTGGACTAAGTCCTTGTACCATTAAAAAAAAAAAAGTCAAGGCAATTCTATAGTTGCATCACATTCAGCGAGAAGTAATAGTAGCGCTTTCTACTGCTCGTGGTGGGTCCTCATTTGGAATATGGCATCCAATCAGGGATGAAATCCAGCAGGTTCTGACAGGTTCTGGAGAACCGGTAGCAGAAATGTTGAGCAGTTCAGAGAACCGGCAAATACCACTTCTGGCTGGCCCCCGAGTGGGGGTGGGAATGGAGATTTTGCAAGAATGGGGATTTTGTAGTATCCTTCCCCTGGGATGGGAATGGGGATTTTGCAGTATCCTTCCCCCAGGAGTGGGGAGGGAATGGGGCTGTCACAGAAAACAGGGAGTTGACTTGTATATCCCCCTGCTCAACCTAGAATATAGGAGAACCTAGAATACAGCCATAGTACATGAGAATTCCTTAGAAATAAGACAATACTGTGGTAATTAGTTGTTCAGCAGAGTTGCGGCATGCGAGACAAATTGTCTTTGTGCCTAGTTGTTTGGGCATGCAATGCCCTTTAGCGCCATCCTGAGGGGAGGAGTTGAAACAGTTCATGTCCAGGAAGTGAGGTGTCTGCAGATACCTTCTCAGCCCTCCTTCTGACTCATGCCATGTCCAGGTCTTCTGTGGAAGGCAGACTGGTTGCAATCCAGAAATCCCAGGATGATGGAAATTGGGACTGGGCATTGGGCAATTCTAAGCTGAAATACACAGGAGCAACTTATCTGCTCCCAAGTGAGGATGTCACTTCACTACCCGTGTTTTCCCCAAAATAAGACCCTGTCTTATATTTTTTTGAACCCCGAAATAAGCACTTGGCTTTATTTTGGGGGAGGTCTTATTATTTTGGGGCGCATGGAGCAAGACGGGACTCCTCTTGCTGTATTACTTGATTTCCAGCTCTGCGTTTAAATATTTTCGGGGAGGGCTTATTTTCAGGGGGGAGGCATATTTTAGTGCATGCGCTTAAAAGCCCGATTCGGTTTATCAGGGGAGGTCTTAATTTCGGGCAAAACAGGGTATCTACGAGGCTGTGTTTTTTTCTTGGAAGAGCGTTCAATCTTGACTTCTTGGGCACTACCAATCAGTGATAGAATGCCTACGCCAGTGAGAAATGTGGCTTTTGAATCTCTTCCAATTATCACATCTTGCAGTCCCGGAGTTACCTTGTGGCAATACTCGCACTGCAAGCTGCGATTGGATGCTGGTTCGATGGAGTTCTTTTCCACTCTCCAGAGCTCCGAAAGAGTTGGAAACATCTCTGGGCTTTTGTCCAAATGCTGCACACTGCAGAACTCCTGACAAAGCACACCATTATTGGCCTCCTCTTGTAAGAGACCTCAGGGGCTCTCAACCAACAGATTGAAATGGAAGGCCTTCAATGGAAATATGGGTGGCAGGATTATTTGGAGTGGGAGGGGGGGAGGAAGAAAAATACTGCATTCCTTCAATTTTGTTGTAGCTCCTCCACCTTCAGGACTCCAGCTATCTAACATAGAATGATAGGACTAGAGGACATCTAGTTCAACTCTTGCTAAAGACAGGAGACCTCTTTATATACCATCCTTGTCAAACGGTTGTTCAGTCTATTTTTGAAAGCTTCCAATTATGGAGCACCCACAACTTCAGGAGGAAAGCTATTCTATTGATCGATTGTTCTCACCGTCAGGAAATTTCTCCTTAGTTCTAGATTGGATCTCTCTTGGACAAGCTTCCACCAATTACTTCTTGTCCTGCCCTCCGGTGCTTTGAAGAATAAGAGAATAAGATAGCCCCTCAATACTGGAAGACAATAATGCCCCCCGCCCCCAGTCCTTCTCTTCAACAGGCAAGACATACCTAGTTTCCTTAACGGTTCATCATAAAATTTAGCCTCTAGTCCCTTTATCATAGGGATGAGGTGGCTCAGTGACTAAGACGCTGAGCTTGTCGATCAAAAGGTCAGCAGGTCAGCAGTTCAAATCCTCAGGGCCGCGTAATGGGGTGAGCTTCCATGACTTGTCCCAGCTTCTGCCAACCTAGCAGTTCGAAAGCACGTAAAAAATGCAAGTAGAAAAATAGGAACCATCTTTGGTGGGAAGGTAACATCGTTCCATCCACCTTTGGCGTTGAGTCATGCCGGCCACATGACCACAGAGACGTCTTCGGACAGCACTGGCTCTTTGGCTTTGAAACAGAGATGAGCACCACCCCCTAGAGTCGGGAACGACTAGCACATATGTGCAAAGGGAACCTTTACCCTTTATCATCTTTGTTGACCTTGTGTGCACATAGACATATTCACACAAGACACTTAACAGGCCAAGAAATCTTAGCAACATTCCCACCATCATGCTAAACTAGGTTAGTTTCAACTGTAGCTTTTTTTTTTATTCACTTTCTTGAGTTTGCCCACCTACCCATTCACCTAGCCCAGCCTGGTTCCTTCCAGAATCAGGATACAGGTAGTCCTTGACTTACGACCACAATGGAGCCCAAAGTCCTGTTGTTAGGTGAGACGTTTGTTAAGTGAGTTTTGCTCCACGTTGCGCCCTTTCCTGCCTCACTTGTTAAGTGAATCACTGCTGTTGATGAGTTAGAAACATGGTTGTTAAGTGAATTTGGCTTCCCCACGGACTTTGCTTGTCGGAAGGTCGCAAACGGGGATCACATGACCACGGGGCATTGCAACCGTCATAAATCTGAATCAGTTGTCAAGCATCCGAATGTAAATCACGTGAGTGTGGGGATGCTGCAAAGGTCGTAACTGTGAAAAGGAGTCATTTTTTTTCAGGGCCATAGTAACATTGAACGGGTCACTAAATGAGCTGTTGTAAGTCAAGGACTGCCTGCATTACGCAAATGCAGAAAATGGGTTTCTTCTCTAACCAGGATGGCTTAAGTGAATTGAGCCTCTTTGCAACCGGTGAAAAGATGTGGAGACTTTGGAAAAAGTACAGAGAGGAGCAACTAAGATGATTAAAGGCCTGAAGAACGCCTGCAGGATTTGGGTTGGGATAATCTAAAGAAAAGAAGAATTGGGGGAGACCTGATAGAAGTATTCCAGTATTTGAATACTGCCACGAAGAAGAGGGGGTCAAATTTCCAAAGCACCAGAGGGCAGGACAAGAAACAATGGATGGAAACTAATCTAAGAGAGAAGCAACCTGGAATGAAGGAGAAACTTCATAACAGTGAGGACAATTAACCAGTGGAACAGCTGGCCTCCAGAAATCGTGGGTGCTCCATCACTGGAGGTTTTTAAGAAGAAATTGGACAGTCACTTGTCCAGAATGATAGATGGTCTCCTGCTTGAGCAAGGGGCTGGACTATAAGACCGCTAAAGTCCCATTCTATTCTATTCTATTCTATTCTATTCTATTCTATTCTATTCTATTCTATTCTATTCTATTCTATTCTATTCTATTTTCTCCTTCCCTTCCCTTCCCTTCCCTTCCCTTCCCTTCCCTTCCCTTCCCTTCCCTTCCCTTCCCTTCCCTTCCCTTCCCTTCCCTTCCCTTCCATTCCATTCTATTCTATTCTATTCTATTCTATTCTATTCTATTCTATTCTATTTTCTCCTTCCCTTCCCTTCCCTTCCCTTCCCTTCCCTTCCCTTCCCTTCCCTTCCCTTCCCTTCCATTCCATTCCATTCCATTCCATTCCATTCCATTCCATTCTATTCTATTCTATTCTATTCTATTCTATTCTATTCTATTCTATTCTATTCTATTCTATTCTCCTCTCCTCTCCTCTCCTCTCCTCTCCTCTCCTCTCCTCTCCTCTCCTCTTCCATTCTATTCTATTCTATTCTATTCTATTCTATTCTATTCTATTCTATTCTATTCTATTCTATTCTATTCTATTCTATTCTATTCTATTCTATTCTATTCTATTCTATTCCATTCCATTCCATTCCATTCCATTCCATTCCATTCCATTCTATTTCTTCCCCTTCCCTTCCCTTTTATTTAGACTCCAGAGAGCATTGTTAATGTGCTGTGATTCTTGAGAAGTTTTCAAGAAGTCCCTTCAGTGTTAGGGACCAAGACGAAGCCAGAGAAAGTTTTCAGAGGGCAAGAAAAAGAGTTGCTTCCTCTAATGAAACCCATCTGGTCATTTGGGGAAAAAGGGCTCTCCTGATGATTACCTTTTAATTTGTATTAATTTGTTCCAAACATTCGATGCTGCCTCCTATTAAAAGGAATCGGCAAGAGATTTACCAGGACACTTAAATAGGTTTGTCCCAAAGGTTGTTTTTTTTTTCCTAGACGCAACTGGACTTTATGCATTTTCTTTTCTTTGAAGATGTTTTACTTCTTCAGCTCTGAATGTCTGTGGAGCTTCTCCATCATCCAGGTCATGGTTGTCCCAAAGGAGCTTTTTTCCAGAGGTAACTGGACTTTCTGGGGGTTTTTCTTCGCTTCTCATCCAGAAAGTTTCTTCGCTTCTCTTCTTCAGAGCAGAAGAAGCTTCTTGGATGAGAAGCAAAAAAGTCTTCAAAGAAAAAACAAGAAAGTCCAGTTGCCTCCTGAAAAAGCACCTTTTGGGACAACCATGACCTGGATGACTGAGAATCTCTACAGACTTTTAGCTACACAATTTGGGATGAACACCCTTGGAATGGTGTGGGAGCAAGGATGGACTTCCAGGAGAAAAAAATTGCAGACTACAGGAAACAGGAGGACTACTCAGGTGATCCTGAGGACACAGATAAACCTTCAAGTGGCCTCAACGATCCTCTAAAAGGATGCAAAGGACCAGCTGTCTGCAAGGAGTATAAATCCTTCCATTCCCCACCATCCAGTCAGAGCTGAAGAAGCTTCTTGGATGAGAAGTGAAACATCTTCAAAAGAAAAAGAAAACAAGAAAGTCCAGTTGCCTCCTGAAAAGGCCCCTTTGGGACAACCTTGACCTGGATGACTGAGAATCTCTACAGACTTTTAGCTACACAATTTGGGATGAACGCCCTTGGAATGGTGTGGGAGTAGGAATGGATTTCCAAGGGAAAAAAATTGCAGACTACAGGAAACAGGAGGACTACTCAGGTGATCCTGAGGACACAGATAAACCTCCAAGTGGCCTCAACGATCCTCTAAAACAGAGGGTTTCAAACTTGGCAGCTTTAAGATCTGTGGACCTCAACTCCCAGAATTCTCCAGCCAGCTATGCTGGCTAGAGAATTCTGGGAGTTGAAGTCCACAGGTCTTAAAGCTGCCAAGTTTGAAGACCTCTGCTCTAAAAGGATGCAAATGACCAGCTGTCTGCAAGGAGTATAAATCCTTCCATTCCCCACCATCCAGTCAGAGCTGAAGAAGCTTCTTGGATGAGAAGCGATATGTCTTCAAAGAAACAATAAAGTCCAGTTGCCTCTTGAAAAAAAGCACTTTTGGGACAACCATGACCTGGATAACGGAGAATCTCCACAGACTTTTAAATAGCTATGCCAATAACTAGGCAAGTCATTCTCCATTTCTGCACAGCACCCCTTTCGGTTGGTTCCCTGCCCACCCCTCCTCCCTTGCAAACTCGTTCCGCTTTTCAAAAAAATCACCTGCAATGGGCTTTTTTTTTTAAAAAAAAACGCCTCTTAAAAAGAATAGCACTAATTTCTCTCCGCATGGGCCAGACTTTTAAAATGGCTGCTGAATCATCGAGTTGAATCATCCCAAATGGTGAGCCACGCCAACTCTATGGTCCCATAAGGCACCCTTGAATGGATTTTTGAGGTTTTAAACTGGCCGCTGCCCTCTTTCCAGAAATTCTCTGGGTTAGGGTTTCCACTTATTCCTGTGAAAGCTCTTGACCCTTTTTTTATTCTAGGAATTGTAGTGCGGAATGCGTGGATTCATTTCAGGTGGTCCTTGACTTACAACAACAATTGGGAGCCAAATTTCTACTAGTAAGCAAGCCGGTTGTTTCATTAAATACCATGTCAAGTACGCTTCCTTCAGTATCCAGGAAAGAAAAGGAACCTGAGTAGCGTAGGGGGGTAATGCCTCCTACAAAGGCAGCATTTAAGATCCAGCTGCCTGCAATTACTTGCGAGTTCAATCCCAGCCAGGCTCAAGGTCGACTCAGCCTTCCATCCTTTATAAGGTGGGTAAATTGAGGACCCAGTTTGTTGGGGGCAATAAGCTGACTTTGTATAAAATATAAATATACAAAAGTAGGAAGGCTATTGCTTAACGCACTGTAAGCCGCCCTGAGTCTCCAGAGAAGGGCGGCATATAAATCAAATAAAAAAAAAAGTTTAAAAAGGGAAGAAAAAGGGAAAAAAGGGAAAAAAGGGAAACAGGCCCGCATGTTTAAATAAGAATGTTTTAAGGGCACGACAGAAAGTGCGCAGATCCAGGATCCTCCATAATTCCTCGTTCCAGATGGTAGGTGCCCCCACAGAGAAGGCTCTCCCCCTGGGGGCCACCAGCCGACATTGTTTTGACTATGGCAGCCAAAGCAGAGAAAAGCGGAGGCTGACATACCAAATAAAAGCTACAGCACAAATAGTCCTCAACGTACAACCACAATTGTGCTCAACATTTCTCCGGTTGAGTGAGACATGTGTTAACTGAGTTTTGCCCCATTTTACGACCTTCCTTGCCTCCGATGTTAAGTGAATCACTGCAGTGGATAAGTTACTAAACCGGTTGTTAAGTGAATCTGGCTTCCTCATCGACTTTGCCCATCAGAAGGTCGCCAAAGGGATCACATCACTAATCTATATTTTTATTTATTTATTTATAAAATTTAATGGCCGCCCATCCAATACCATAGAGTGACTCTGGGCGGCTTACATTTACATTACATATGCCATTGAAAGATAAAAAAAATGAAATAGACATTAGAACCTAAGGATACTATGGGAAGGAGAAAGGCGGAGTGGGGGTAGATGGGATCTGTTGTTACTTGATCAACCACCCTCATTGTGCTGTTCCCCCACTGGGACCCCCAAAGGCGACTGGCAGAACGAAGTCTTTAGGCCCTTACAAAATGATAGGAGGGTTAGGGCCAACCTCACATCAGGAGGCAAAATGTTTCAGAGGGTGGGAGCAACAGCAGAGAAGCCCCTCCTCTAGAATGGAATGGAATGGAATGGAATGGAATGGAATGGAATGGAATGGAATGGAATGGAATGGAATGGATAGGATAGGATAGGATAGGATAGGATAGGACAGGACAGGACAGGACAGGACAGGACAGGACAGGACAGGACAGGACAGGATAGGATAGGATAGGATATAAAAGAAAGGAAAAGAAACTTTAGAATAGAGTAGAGTAGGGTAGGGTAGGGTAGGGTAGGGTAGGATAGGATAGGATAGGATAGGATAGGATAGGATAGGATAGGATAGGATAGGATAGGATAGGATAGGATAGGATAGGATAGGATAGGATAGGATAGGATATAAAAGAAAGGAAAAGAAAATATAGAATAGAATAGAATGGAATGGAATGGAATGGAATGGAATGGAATGGAATGGAATGGAATGGAATGGAATAGCAGAGTTGGAAGGGACCTTGGAGGTCTTCTAGTCCAACCCCCTGCTTAGGCAGGAAACACCACTTCAGACAAATGGTTATCCAACCTCTTCTTAAAAACTTCCAGTGTTGGAGCATCTACAACTTCTGGAGGAAAATTGTTCCACTGTTTAATTGTTCTAACTGTCAGGAAATTTCTCCTTAGTTCTAGGTTGCATCTCTCCTTGATGAGTTCCCTGGATCCCACCAGTTAAAATAATTGGGCCGACGGGACCTACAGTATCCCTCCTCTGCCTCTATTGTTTCACATTCTTGTTCAGAAATGGGGCATGGCCAGTTCTGCAACAGTAGCTACCCAAACCCACATGGCCTGGTTATCTTTGGGCAAAATCATTCCGTCCATGGTGGATTGCTCTCTGATTTCTGCCCCTTCCTTTCCCACCCACCCACCCACCCCTTTTTTTTTTTTTTTTGCCATATCTTGGAATACAATGACATTTAACTTTGTGGCTCAGCGATTAAGCTGTAAAAATGCAGATGGATTGGCCAGCAGAACCATGTTAGTTCCCGAGCTCATCATCCTTCCCACGAGGACTGCTGACAGCAATTTTACATCCCTCAATTCTTGCAGCTTCAGCAACTCCTTCCCAGTGGAATACTTCTTCCTTTTCTTAATCTAAAGCATTAAAGTCCTCTCAAGAGCTGGCATTGAAACACACACACACACACACACACACACACACACACACACACACCTCAGTAAAGCCACAGCCAATTGCATCTGTTCCACAGGGATTCGATGTTCTGCTTTGGCCAAACATTTCGGTGCTTTCTGTAGCCGGCTTAGTTTCTCCAGTCCTCGTCCCGTTCGCTCCCTGTGGGGCTGTTGTAACTTGCATCTTCCGTTAATGCTGCCACACGATTCATTCTCTCTCCTAAAGGCCCACACAGTCCCATCGCAATCCTTATGTCCAACCTGCAAGGTTGCAAAACAGATACGTATCCGGGTTGGGCAAGCTGGTGCTGTTTTATAGAATAGAATAACAGAGTTGGAAGGGACCTTGGAGGTCTTCTAGTCCAACCCCCTGCCCAGGCAGGAAACCCTACAGAAGACAAATGGTTCTCCAACATCTTCTTAAAAACTTCCAGCGTGTTCTGTCCCATCCCACGAGTGGCCTTGCAGAGGCTCAAATAGCCCAGCAGTAACAAACGCAGGCTAGAGAGACTGAAGCTGGCCCTTTAATAATTAGTTCTCTTCCAAAGCGTATATCAGTCCAATAGTTACCAGGCAATGTTCCAAAGGTCTTGGCAGACAGCCAGCAGGCTAATGCAGGAATGTAGACTCTTGTTAAAAAAAACTCCAAACTAATAGTTGTAACTCCACTGCATCCAAAACGCCAACAAATTGTTCACCACACCTTTCCAGCCTAGTCACACCCCTTTTATACTTTGTAGGGTGTGGCCCTACGTCTCCTGACCACACCTCTTATGACGTGGCAATAGCTGTTCTCTACAACGTCTCCTACATCTCTCTCTTGCATCCAATAGGGGCTCCCCCTTGTCGTTACCGGCCTCTGTTTCCTCCTCAGTTTGGCTGGGGTCCATAGGCACATCAGCAACTGTCAGTTCTTGCTGACTCACCAGTGAAAACAGCCCCTCTGTCACATAGCTCGTGACAGCTTCCTCCTCCTCCATATCATTCTCCAAATCAGCATGCAAAAATAAATCAGCCTCTGGGGCCAGGGTCACAACACAGTGTTGGAACATTCACAGCTTCTGGAGGCAAGTTGTTCCACTGGTTAATTGTTTTAACTGTCAAGAAATTTCTCCTTAGTTCTAAATTGCTTCTCTCCTTGATTAGTTTCCACCCATTGCTTCTTGTCCTGCCTTCATGTGCTTTAGAGAATAGCTTGATTCCCTCTTCTTTGGGGCAGCCCCTGAGATATTGGAACATTGCTATCATGTTTCCCTTGGTCCTTCTTTTCATTAAACTAGACATACCCAGTTCCTGCAATCGTTCATCGTATATTTTAGCCTGCAGTCCTCTAATCGTCTTGGTTGCTCTTCTCTGCACTCTTTCTAGAGTCTCCACATCTTTTTTACATCTTTTTTATGATCCAGGTCACCTAGGCAGAGGCAGGCCTCTGTAGAGTCCTTTATTGTATTGTTAAATTCCACAACAACTGGTCCTACCTACCGGTTTGGGCTGGTGAGGCTCCAGCCCAAATTTCCCTGAAGGCAGTCACTCACAGACCCATAATCAAAAGCTAGTAAGCAACAAACCAATTTGCAAAGGCAGAGAGGACGTCCAAAGCAAGGTGTTAAGTTCACGGGGCGAGGTCCAGAGTCAAGATCCACAGGGCAAGTCCACCCAGCAAAGGCACCAGGCAAGACACAAGGCAGAATACACGAGTCAGGGCTGAGTTTTTTTTCCTCACGACTGGAGGATTGCATACCAAAGCAATCAATTGTTCCTGACAATGGTAACCTCCCCTATCTCTGGGAGGGCAGGGAGCTCCCCATCTGGTCACCTATCTCCCCCAGTGCCCAAGGGGCCCGAGCAGGGGTGGGTTGCTGGGGGTTCGCAGGGGTTCGGGAGACCCTCTAACTAAGATTCTGTGCAGTTCGGAGAACCCCCAAATCCCACTCCTAGCTGGCCCCACCCCACCCACCCCTCCCCTCCTAGGAGTTCCCACATGGCCCGTTTTGGATGCAGGTATTTATTTATTTATTTATTATTGCAATTTATATGCCACCATTCTCCCGAGGGACTCAGGGAGTCTTACAAAAACAACAATATCCAATACAAATCACAATAAAATTAAAATCAACAACCCAATTAAAACAATTTAAAATTATGACAATGTACACCCATAACGGATCAGTTAAGTTGATGGAAGAGCCATGTCTTCAGCTCGCGACAGATGGAGAGGAGGTCGGGGGCTGTCCTGAGCTCGGTGGGCAAACCATTCCAGAGGGTCGGGGCTCCCACAGAGAACGCTCTCCTCCTGGGGGCTGCCAGCTGACACTGTTTGGCTGAAGGCATCCTGAGGAGGCCCACTCTGTGATAGCGCACGGGACGATGGGAGAACGGCTGGAGATGGTCCTGCAAGTACTCCGGGCCAAAGCCATGAAGGCTTTATAGGTAACCACCAGCACCTTGAAACGAATCCTGAATGCCACCGGCAGCCAGTGCAGCTCATGCAGGAGAGATGTTACACAGGAGTATCGAGAGGCCCCTGTAATTACCCGTGTGGCCACATTCTGGACTAGCTGGAGCCTCTGGATGCATCCCAAGGGCAGGTAAGCACAGAGTGTGCATGGAGGCTCCAGGAGGGCAAAAAACAGGCCTACCCGAAGTTCGGGAAGACCTCCAGAGGGCTTCCGGAGCCTGGAGAGGCCATTTTTGCTCTCTCGGAGGCTCAAGGAAACTCTCCGGAGCCCAGGGTGGGCAAAACCACCCTCACTTCCCACCGTGGTGCAAGAGGCCAACTAGGCCACACTCAACATGTCCACGCCCACCCAGAAACCAGGCAGAGAACCCTTGCTATAATTTTTGAAGCCCACCCCTGGGCCTGGGACAGCATTGTCCTCAGCCCCTGGCCTCTCCAAACATTCCAGGAGAGATATGTCATCCCCGTCAGATGGTCCTAGTTCCAAGTCCTCCTCTTCTGAACCAGGATCCGATGGAGCCATGACAGGTGGCCTCTGAGTGCAAAGAACATGTCCAAGCAGTTTTCTGTGGTTCCCCCCCCCCACACACACACACATATAAAACCAACCTCTAATTATGAGGAAGTTGAGCCAAGAATAGATTTCAGGTGTCAAGAGAGAAACTCCAAAAATATATGACATTTCTGTGCAACGCAGAGCATGAATATTTGATATCCTGCCTCTCTTCCATCGTGTAATTCAGGGCAGAGCTTATGAGGTCCTGGAGTGCCACAGAACAGATACCTGGGCAATCAGTTGCTGTAGTCCAGCTTGGTGCGAGAATTCCCAAATGATCTGTTATGGGAAGGCAGATAGAGTTGTCTTAAATTACAGAAAGCTGTTACAGCCAACAGAATGTAAATGCAGGTACATCCAACAGGACCATGGACAGCATCCTTTGACAGGTGTTGCTGGGATGTTGGGTTCTCAGAGCAATAAGCAAAGGTTTTCTTGGGTCTTCTGAAGTCAGGCTGGGAGCTGCTCTTCAACCTTGGTCAAAGAAAATTGCCACTTACTTCAAAGCAAGTTGTGATGGCCGATCCTTGGAAAAGATGTAGTTGCTTTAGTTGGTCCCAGAGAGAGGCTCCATTCATGGTGTCTTGTGTTCTGAAGAATATTTTGGAGACTCTATAGTAGATTCTTCACATTATCACCCAAAGCCCTAGTCTAGTGCCCCAAGTTGCAAGCTATTACATGCTAGTATGCTTGGAACAATCTTGGTTTATCATTTCATGTGGACACAGCTACCTAGCCCTTTCTTCTGCTTGGCACAAGGACTCTTAAGACCATTGTCCTTTGTCCTCCTCTGATGCCTTCTGATGAAAGCTAAACAAAGAAGGTAGGATGGTGGGAAATCTCTGCTGGAACCCTGGGCAGATGGCATCCTTGAGATGGGCTGACACTGGCCCACTAGCACCTCCCACGCCCAGCATCCGATATCAACCATGCTCATGCCATGCTTCAGCAGCCACTTACTCACCCACCACCTCTGCTTGTGAGCTATCTGAGACTTGTGACGTCCCGCTAGCTTCCCCTTTGATTTTGCTTGATGATATTATTCTTTATGCCTGCATGGAAATCCCAGTTACCACCATTAAGCAAAGACTATCTATAATAACAGGATCTGACATCTGAAAGATGATCTCCCCCCTTGCTTTTATAGTCCAAGAAACTAGGGAAGGTCCCCTCTGAGACATTTGCTCTGCCCCCATTCCCTCTAAGAGCTGCTGCTTGTCCAAGGGTTATTTAGAGTTTTTCCTCCTGACTCCCTAGGCCATTCCCACATACCATTGGCAGGATCTGCGCATGCAGTCCTGTGTCAGTTCAGCAGGCAGTTACTTTATTCTTCTCACACCTTATGCTTTCAGGCAGTGCTACCTGATGCCACACTGGTATTCCTGACAAAATATCTTTCCACTCAGGACATATTAATCTTAGTGATGGCTGTTTGGGAAGGGCAGGGGTCAGCAACCTTAAACACTCAAAGAACCACAAAGGTCCTAACTGAAAACCCCCTGTTAAATTCTGGAACTCACCGGAAGTCCGATTCCCCCTACCATAGAGTCTCCTCCTAGCGTGGCATCCTATTTTCTCTACCTGCCCTATCAATTGTGGAGCCAACTGGAGACAGGGAGCTGCAGCAGAGGGATGAAAGAGCCACGTGCGGCTCCAGAGCGACGGGTTGCTGACCCCTGGGTAGGGTATCTAAAATATGAGCATTAGCTTGTGCTTTCACATATGCCTTCCCTAATCTAGTTGGTCTTAGCTTGTGAGCTGGCAAGAGATGAGTTTGTGAGATATGGATGTGTTTATATTTTGCAAAAATTGCAAGTTGGGTAGTACTTCTCACCGGTGACTTGCTAGGGCCACAGTGCTCCCTGGTGGAAAACTATGGTTACTGCTCACTGCTGGCATATCAAGTCATTACAGGCAGCGTTAATCGCCTGTCATGTCCAGTAAGCCACCTCCTGGATCCATATAGAATTCATATTGCCAATAGAGTCATTGAGAAGAATTTTGAGAACATTTAAACCGAAGGTGCCTGGATCCAGATGAAGCTTTTCAGACAAACTATCTAAGAAAGCAAAAGTTTTCTCTCTCCAAGTTGTGCCCAACCCTTTCTTACCATTCCTATGTGCCCAGACTGGAACTAAACAGGGTTTTCCAGAATAAAACCATAGAATTATGAAGGTGGAAAGGAATATGAAGATCAGCATCAAAGGGTTGGTCAGCATTAACTGACTGGTGAGCCTCAGATAGCTCAACAGGCTAATAGCCTGTTCTTAACATTCATCTGTCTGCAATTATTGCAAGTTCGAGGCTCAAGGTTGACTCAGCTTTCCATCCTTTCTAAGGTAAGTAAATTGAGGACCCAGTTTGTGGGGGCAATAAGCTGACTTTGTATTAAAAAATATACAAAAGTATGAAGGCTATTGCTTAATGCATTGTAAGCCGCCCTGAGTCTCCGGAGAAGGGCGGCATATAAATCTAATTTAAAAACCAAAACAAAAAACAAAAACGTTTGAAATGTGCAGGAGAATTGATGAAATCATCTTCAAGAGGCTGCTGTCCTGCCTCTCCTTCAAACTTTCCAGTCTCCGAACTGTCCTAGAGAGGTATAGATCTGCCCATCAGGAAGTACTGTATTTTTCAGAGTATAAGATGCACCTTTTTCCCACAAAAAAGAGGGTGAAAATCTGGGTGCGTCTTATACTCCGAATGTAGCCCTGCCCAGCTTCTCAAACTGAGGTTTCAGAGGCTGAAAAAAGCATCAGAAACGAAGCCCCCAAACAGAGGTTCAGAGGCTTTTTTTCTGAAGCTCTGTTTCGGAGGCTTTCAGAGGCAGGAAAAAGTTTTTTCTGAAACAGAGTTTCAAAAGTTTCAGAGGCAGATAAAAAAGAAAAAAAAAGAAAAAAAAGCAAGGCACAGAGCTCTCAACCAAGGAACCTTTTGCTAAAATTCACCTCTGGGAACAGCTGATTGGGGTATTCCGGGAGGCCAATCCACCCGCCAATCAGCTGTTTTCTTCTTTTCCTCCTCCAAAAATTAAGGTGCGTCTTCTACTCCGAAAAATACGGTATATTCTTATAGAAGGTAAAATGTAGAATGATAGGATCGGAAGGAACCTCGGAGATCTTCTAGTCCACCCTCTTGCTCAAGCAGGAAACCCTATGCCATTCTGTCCAGACTATTCTTAAAAATCTCCAGTGATGGAGCACCCACAACTTTAGAGGGCAAGCCATTCCGCTGATTAATGGTTCTAACTGTCAGGAAGTTTTTCCTTAGTTCCAGGTCGATTCTCTCCTTGATTAATTTCCATCCGTTGCTTCTTCTCCTGCCCTTTGGTGCTTTTGGAAAATAGGTCGCCCTCCCCCTCTTCTCTGTGACATTTATTCCTTATTGGAAGACTGCTACCATGTCATCCGTAGCCCTTCTCTTCATTGGGCTAGACCTGTGATGGCGAATCTATGGCATGCGTGCCACAAGTGGCACTTGGAGCTATATCTGTGGGCACGCGAGCATTGCCCTAGCTCAGCTCCAGCACACATGCGCGCACCAGCCAGCTGACTTTTGGTCCTTCCGGGCCCACCGGAAGTCAGGAAATGGGCCGTTTCTGGCCTCCGGAGGGTCTCCGGGGGGTGGGAAGGCCGTTTTTGCCCTCCCCAGGCTCCAAGAAAGCTTTTGGAGCTCAGGGAGAGTGAAAAACAGGCCTTCCAGTTCCACTGGAAGTCGGGAAACAGGCCATTTCCAGCCTCCGGAGGGCCTCTTGGGGAGCAGGGAAGATTGTTTTTGCCCTCCCCAGGCTCCAAGAAAGCCTCTGGAGCCTGGGGAGGGCGAAAAACAGGACTACTGGTCCCACCGGTAACTTTTTTGCCGTTGCGTGCCAAAAGCGTAAGGAGCGGGGGGGTAGGGGGTTACACGCACATGAGTGGAGGTGGGCAGGGTGCCAGGGGCATTGAATTATGGGTGTGGGCACATGCGCGTGCGATCCCCCCGCATTCTCCCTGCTTTTGGCACACAAATTTAAAAAAAAACATAATATTACATACACATATACCAGAGGTGGATTTCAGCAGGTTCTGACCAGTTCTGAAGAACCGGTAGCGGAAATTTTGAGTAGTTCGGAGAACCGGTAGTAAAAATTCTGACTGGCCCTGCCCCCATCTATTCTCTACCTCCCAAGTCCCAGCTGATTGGAAGAAAATGGGGATTTTGCAGTAACCTTCCCCTGGATTGGGGAGGGAATGGAGATTTTACAGTATCCTTCTCCTGGAGTGGGGAGGGAATGGAGATTTTACAGTATCCTTCCCCTGCCATGCCCACCAAGCCATGCCCACCAAGCCATGCCACACCTAGCAAGCCACACCCACAGAACCGGTAGTAAAAAATGTTGAAACCCACCACTGACATATACAGATACAGATACAGATACAGATACAGATACAGATACAGATACAGATACAGATACAGATACAGATACAGATACAGATACAGATACAGATGATCACTGAAGCAAAAACCCTTGGAAAGGTTGGACACCACCCCTAATGTAGGAAGGCCTGGAGAAGATGCTAGAACTTGGAGAGATGGCTAAATTAACCTCTTTGATTGGAGAACAATATCTAGATCCATGGTTCCTGGAAAGTCCTTATAGACATTTTTTTAGGAAATAGAGAACAATTCACTCGTGATTTGTGGTTTCAATTGGGAAAAAACAGATAAAAGAAATAAGTGAGCTCTTTCTTTGTAATCATGAGTTAAGAGTTAAGGTAGTTATAGTTGCTGCAGAAGAAATTGAAAGAGCCTTTCTTTCTATCTATTTTCAGTCTTTCTGCATTTTTATCTTTCCGTCTCCTTCCCTCCCTCCTTCCTCTCTTCCTTCTTTTCCTCCTTTTCCTTCCTTCCTCCCTTCTTTTTTCCTTTTTTTCTTCCTTTCTTCTTCCCTTCCTCCCTCCCTTCTGTCTTTTTTCTTTCTTTCTTTTTTCTTTCTTTCCTCCCTCCCTCCCTCTCTTCTTCTCTTGCCTTTTATTAATTTGTGTCAGTTTTTGTTTTTTATGAAAAAGAAAAAAATATTTTTAAAAAAATATAGAAATGCCCAGTTTCAACTCCCCTCCCCCAGCCAATGCCAATAGGATGATGCCCTCATCTATTTGTGACTCGTTCCCCCACCCCTTTTCATCCACTTTCAGTGGTGTGTCTTCCACCCTTTCCTTATTTCCCAAGAAGTGGGAAGTTACCCCCTCCCCCCAAAAAAACCCCTATTTCACCAACAGACACGTTGATTACATGTCACCCACGGCAAGTCAAAAATTAAGTGCCCGCTTGGGTTTTTAAAGGGATCCATCTTTAGAAAAGAGCCCAGAGTTATTTTGAAGGCAAAGGCTCAGAGCTCTCTAATTTTTTATCCACCTGTTCCCTGTTATTTATTTACTGTGGTGAGTTTTGCAGAAACAGCTGGCAAATCCAGACAAATGGGACTTGAGATGACATCTGTCAGTCTTTGAATGCTATTTAAACAGATCTACAAAATGAGACCCACAAATTTGATTCCACCCTCGCTGAAAAGCAGAGGGGGCCCAAAATAGAGCCTAATGGGCCATGTGCACAAACACACAGAGAACGAGAGACACACACACACAAATATACCCCAAACTTTTCATTTGAAATCCTCTACTTTTTTTTAATAACAGAGGTGGAAGGGACCTTGGAAGTCATCTAGTCCACGCAGGAGATGTGTACTAGGGATTTGAACCACCGAACGGCTGACCTTTCTGATCGACGAGCTCAGTGGCTTAGCCACTGAATCACCTAGTCGCAAAAATCACGGTCACATGACTGTGAGACATGCAAATGGCCATAAATGTGAGCTGGTTGCCAAGCACCCAAAAAAGTCCAAAAATGCAATCATATGATTTCCCCAGACAGCTCGGTGGAGGTCTGTCGTACCTTTGAATCTCTAGTGTCATTAAACGAAGGCTATCTGTATAGGACAGGGATGGCTAACCTTTTTTCCCTTGGGTGCCAAAAGTGCGAGTGCATGCATGATAACGTGTGTGGACGTGCCCACACCCATAATGCAATACCCTACATGCACGCCCCCTTTGCACATTCAAACTTCCCGTGTTCCCCCACCCCCCTACGCATTTGCATGCGACACCCACCTCCCCTGCACCCTGTTCTGGGCCTAGCAGTCCTCCCTGAAGCTTCCAGAGGCTGGAAACAACCCATTTCTGGAGTTCTGGTAGGCCCGTTTTTCGCCCTCCCCAGGCTCTGGAGGCTCAGGAGGCTTTCCTGGAACCCCCAGGAGAGCTAAAATGGGCTTCCCTGGCCCTCCAAAGGCTGAAAACTAGGGGTGGGTTCTACTTTCCTTTACTACCGATTCACAACGGGAGCTCACATGCTTCTGCGCATGCACAGAAGTTTCTGGGCATGCGCAGATCACCCATGATGATGTTGTGATGGGTGGGCGGAGCCTCCTGCCAGTTTTACTACAAGTTCTGTAGAACTGGACCAAACTGGGAGCAACTCACCACTGCCGGAAATGGCCTGTTTCCAGACTTCTGATAAGTCCGTTTTTCATCCTCCCAGAGCTCCTATGCAAGCCCTGGCATCCAAAACGAGCCGCATGGAGACTCCTGGGAGGGAAGGGGTGGCCTGTGCATGCATGCTCATTTCCCACATGCGCAGCAGAGCCCCAAAAATCAGCTGGCTGGCGGGAGGCGTGCGTGCATGCACGGTGGAGCTGACCTAGAGTGACGGCTCGCCTGTCCGCAGAAATGGCTACGTGTGCCACCTGTGGCACAGGTGCCATAAGTTTGCCATCACAGGTATAGGAGCTCTTCAGCTGACTGAACATCTTACCTCTGGCCGGTCAACAAGTTGAGGAGACATCAAGCGAAAGCAGAGAAAAGTGAGATGCAGCTGGTCAGTGGCAGAGGATGAGGAAACAGGCTTTCTCTAAGGTTAGGACCTTGGACAACTCCCAGACTTTCTTTATAGAAGGGGTGTCCAACTTTGGCAATTTTAAGACTAGGCTACTGTACGTCTAGTCCAACGAAGAGAAGGACTAGGGATCAGATGAAAGCAGTCTTCCAATATTTAAGGGGCTGTCACAACGAGGGACAACATATTTTCCAAAGCCCCTGAGGGCAAGACAAGACGTAATGGATGGAAACCTATCTAGGAAAGATCCAATCTAGAACTAAGAAGAAATTTCCTGTCAGGGAGAACAGTTAATCAGTGGAACAGCTTGCATCCAGAAGTGATGGGTTCTCCATCACCCACAACTTCTGGAGGCATCAGATTGGAGAGCCATTTGTCTCGAATGATATAGGGCATCCTGCTTGGGCAAGGGGTTGGATTAGAAGACCTCCAAGGTCAATTTCCAATGCTCTTATTCTGTATTCTGTATTTAGACTTCAACTCTGAGAATTCTCCAGCCAGCCATGCTGGCTGAGGAATTCTGGAAGTTGAAGTCCACAAGTCTAAAATTTGCCACGGTTGGATATCTCTGCTTTTATATGAGTTCCTTTGGTTGTTTCTTCTAAAGGAGACTCATATTAAGTAAAGGCAGAATAAAGTGGCTAAGGAACTAACGGGATTTATTTCCAAACTTTGTATAAACTCAAAAAGTCCAGAAGAGAAAGGTAGATTTTAAAATGCTTTTAAAATGCTTTTAAAAGCCCCTGACGATCCCAGCTGACTTGCCTGATCGGCAGAGGCTTTGTTTTTACTTTTAAAAGCATTTTTCAGCCAAAGTGGTTGTAGAAAAAATGCTTTTAAAAATAAAATAAAATGCCTCTGATGATCATGCGGCTCCGATGGGCATGAGGGTGGGGAGGGATTTTTGCTACCAGTTCTCCAAACCACCCGCCACCATCGCTACCGGATCAGGCAATCCGGTCCGAACCGGGAGCATTTCACCCCTGCTTCAGAGGTTGTGTTAGCTTCATCACTGGAGGCTTTCAAAAAGAGACAGGACAACCATTTATCTGAAACAGTCTCCTGTTCAAGCAGGGATTTGGACTTGAACAGGGGCCTCCAACCTTGGCAACTTTAAGACTTGTGGACTTCAATTCCCAGAATTCCTCAGCCAGCAAAGTAAAAACTGGCTGGGGAATTCTGGGAGTTGAAGTCCACAGGTCTCAAAGTTGCCAAGGTTGGAGGCCCCTGGACTAAAAGACCTCCAAGGTCCTTTCCAACCTTCCCAACATTATTCTTTTTTTTTTAACAGTTTATTTATACATTTTCTCTTGACATACGTAAGTGCTTTGTGAACAGTGTATTGTCTGGATCAATTTGGCTACATAATAGTACTTTTCCAGTTCCTAATTTCTACCTCTCCTATTCAACCATTGATAAAACAAGTCCATGTTTAAGAATATTCTGTATCTTCCTTTTCTTTTATCTTTAATGCTAATCTGTCCATTTCTGCACAGTCTAATTTTTTTTTCTAATTACATCTTCTTCTGTGTTTCTTCATTTTTTCCAGTGCTGTGCAAATACAATTCTTGGTGCTGTCAAAACATGTAATATTAAATATATATTTCCTTTCTCATACTTTTCTTATAGATCTATTTCAAGCTATTTAGCTCTCATCAGCTAGCTGTACCCTTTTTGGGATTCGAACCCAAGATGCTTGCATATTAGGTAGATGTATTCGTCTCTAAGCCAGGGGCCCAACTTCCAGCATTATTCTATGTTCTAGCTGAGGGCTGTTAAACTCGCGGCCTGCGGGCCAGATGCATAACACGCTAGCCATGCCCACGCCCAGTTTAGCAAAGGGAGAAAAGGACATGTTAAGTCACGTGATGATGCCATGACAAGGCGACTTTGATACCCCTGTTCTAGCTGTTAGGCAGGACAATCTGGCCTGATTAAGTTCAATCAGGGGTGAAATCCAGCAGATTCTGGGGAACCGGTACTGGAAATTTTGAATAGTTCAAAGAACCGGCAAATATCACCTCTGGCTGGCCCCAGAGTGGGGTGGGAATGGAGATTTTGCAATACCCTTCCCCCCAGAAATGGGGTGGGAATGGGGATTTTGCAATATCCTTCCCCCAGGAGTGGGAAGGGGATCGGGATTTTGCAGTATCCTTCCCCTGGATTCGGGGGGGAATGGAGATTTTGCAATGTCCTTTCCTCAGGAGTGAGTGAGAATGGGGATTTTGCAGTATCCTTCCTCTGGAGTGGGGTGGGAATGAGGACTTTGCAGTATCCTTCCCCTCGAGTGGGGTGGGAATGGGGATTTTGCAATATCCTTCTCCCAGGAGTGGGAATCGGGATTTTGCAGTATCCTTCCCCTGGAGTGGGGGGGGAATGGAGATTTTGCAATGTCCTTTCCTCAGGAGTGGGGTGGGAATGGGGATTTTGCAGTATCCTTCCCCTCGAGTGGGGTGGGAATGGGGATTTTGCAGTATCCTTTCCCCAGGAGTGGGGTGGGAATGGGGATTTTGCAGTATCCTTCCCCTGGAGTGGGGGGGAATGGAGATTTTGCAATGTCCTTTCCCCAGGAGTGGGGTGGGAATGGGGATTTTGCAGTATCCTTCCTCTGGAGTGGGGTGGGAATGGGGATTTTGCAGTATCCTTCCCCTCGAGTGGGGTGGGAATGGGGATTTTGCAATATCCTTTCCCCAGGAGTGGGGTGGGAATGGGGATTTTGCAGTATCCTTCCCCTGGAGTGGGGGGGAATGGAGATTTTGCAATGTCCTTTCCTCAGGAGTGGGGTGGGAATGGGGATTTTGCAGTATCCTTCCTCTGGAGTGGGGTGGGAATGGAGATTTTGCAGTATCCTTCCCCTGCCACGCCCATCAAGCCGCACCATGCCCAAGCCACGTCCACAGAACCGGCAGTACAAAAAATTTGAATTTCACCACTGACTTCAACCTTATTCGTAAAATAAATTTTGTTTTGATTCAGCCATCCCAATAGAATTGGCCTGAACCTACAAACGATACTCCATTTAATTTGGACCAATTTGCTCTGTTTACAAGGAAACAATCCAAAACTGGTCCAAATCAAGCATATAAATGAATATAACAAATATAACAAATCAAATCAGTCCTTGGTTTGATTTGCTGAAGCCATGTGATGCTCCAATCACTTCGATGGATTCAGAGCAGCCGTGGGTTGCTACCGGTTCGCCCCGGATCGGGAGCACCTGTAGCGATGGCGGCAGGAGGCTCCACCCACCCGCCTAGATGCGTCTGTGCATGCGTAGAAGCATCACGCATGCACCCACGAGCGAACTGGTAGCGACGGATTTTGAAACCCACCCCCCGATTCAGAGCACCAGGCCTATGGAGGGGACGTGTTCCCAGCCCTCCAGAGTTTGGCCTACTCTTTTCCTCACAAATTCTTGAACGATGTAAATCCAGGAAACACAACTTGTATATCTTGTCATGTGTGTGTGTGTCTTCTGTTCTCCCTACCATTCATGCTTTATTATCCAAAATGCTGTGAATACTTCAAGTAATTACCTTCGGAAGAATTTAAAGATCCATCTCTGTTAATGGATCCCTCACAAATGAAAATATATATAGATTAGGTGGAAGAAAAACATGCCAGTCATAATTAAATTTGTATGGTGCATCAGTGAGGAAATCTTCATCATAACGAGGGAGCGAGACAAATGAATGTCCAGGGTGATGGTAGGACAGGCAGAAATAATAGTCTAAGGTACTTTGGGAAAATCGGCCAAGAATGCAAAATAACAGTGTTGGAAGGGACCTTTTTTAAAAAATTAGATTTATATGCCGCCCTTCTCCGGAGACTCAGGGCGGCTTACAATGCGTTAAGGAATAGCCTTCATACTGTTGTATATTTATACAAAGTCAGCTTATTGCCCCCACAAACTGGGTCCTCAATTTACCTACCTTAGAAACGATGGAAGGCGGAGTCAACCTGGAGCCTGGTGAGATTCGAACTTTGCAATAATTGCAGACAGCTGAGTGTTAATAACAGGCTTTTAGTCTGTTGAGCTATCCAGGCTCCTGGATAGTTCAACAGCTCCTTGGAGGTCTTCTAGTCCAGAGGTGTCAAACTCGATTTCATTGAGGGCTCCATCAGGGTTGGGTTTGACCTCATGGAGAGGGGGGAGGGGGTGTGTGGACGGGTGGGGGGCATGGCCAACTCAACGTCACTCGTGTCAGGGTGCCTATGGCGACCTGAGCACTCTGCCAGCAAAAACGGGCTCCCGAGCGCCGTTTTCAGCTGCGATGGCCTCCTGCAACCCTCTGCCAGCGAAAACAGAGCTCAGGAGGGCCGCACACAGCCCTGTTTCATGGCAGAGGCACCACGGTGCAGTTCTTTGCTGTTTCCAGGGCAGCCCTGCAGGCCAGATCTAAGCACCCTGTGGGACGGATCCAGCTCTCGAGCCTTGAGTTTGACACCCCTGTTGTTGTCCAACCCCCTGCTCAAGCAAGAGACCTTATTATACCCGTGATGGTGAACCTATGGCACATGTGCCAGAGGTTGCATGCAGAGCCCTCTCTGTGGGCATGTGCACTGTCACCAGCTTCCCTTCCAGGTTCTGGCATGTGCCTGCATGCCGGGCAGCTGGTTTTCATGCAAAGACCAGCTGGCCGGCACACATGCGCACGACGGAAGCCGGAAGAGCAGCTGGCCGCCGTGCACATGCACACACCGGAGTACCAGCCAGCTGCTCTTTTCCAGGTTCCAGCACTCCAGCACAAGCATGCATGCATGCACACACTCCGGTTTTAGCACTGAAAAGGTTAGCCATCACTGCCCTATATCATTCCAGGCAAATGGCTAATCAGTATCCAGCTTTGTCTAACTTTAAGATCTGTGGAAATCTATTCTGTTCTGTTCTGTTCTGTTCTGTTCTGTTCTGTTCTGTTCTATTCTTCATTCCAATATTCTATTCTATTCTATTCTATTCTATTCTATTCTATTCTATTCTATTCTATTCTATTCTATTCTATTCTATTCTATTCTATTCTATTCTATTCTATTCTATTCTATTCCATTCCATTCCATTCCATTCCATTTATTTTATTCCATTCCATTCCATTCCATTCTATTTTACTCTACTCTACTCTACTCTACTCTGCTCTGCTCTGCTCTGCTCTACTCTACTCTTCTGCTCTCCTCTCCTCTCCCCATCCCCCTCCCTAAAATTTACTGAGTGCCCATTTTACCATAGGGTAACTGGGTGGTTTACAGTTACATATACAGTGAAAACATTAAAAAGCCTATTCTATTCTATTCTATTCTATTCTATTCTATTCTATTCTATTCTATTCTATTCTATTCTATTCTATTCTATTCTATTCTATTCTATTCTATTCTATTCTATTCTATTCTTCATTCCATTATTCCATTCCATTCCATTCCATTCCATTCCATTCCATTCCATTCCATTCTTCAATGCCCAGAAAAATCAAGAAACCTTTTCACTGAATCCATTCGGAATTAATTGCTTCTCTAGTTCTGCTGCCACCTTCAGTTTAACTTTCTTGGCTTGCAGGCACATTTCTAAAGAAAACCCCAGACTAAGCACCTCATACCTTTATTTTCAATGAGCTGGGTGGGACCTAGAAGCATTCTTGGAAATAAAGATAGCTCCCCAGTCCCCTCACTTAAGATTTTACACCATTCCCTTCCCTCCCTCATGTGAAACATACAATTTAAACACCTATAATGTTATTTTTAAAACCTGCACCTGGAATTCAAATTGTCTTCTGAATTGTCTTGTGAATAGCGAACAGCTACAGAGGGACCTTCCTCCTCTAATTGGTTCAGTCTTCCTGCACCTCCCAAAAAAAAATAATAATATGCAGCCATTTCGTGCACAAGCCACATCTGCTCTGTGGTCTCTGCTTGTAGGCCACTCGGGGATGGGAAGGCAGAAACCAAGAAGGCTGAATGTACTCAAAAATCAAGCAAGATTGTTACCAATCTTGGAGGAAGGAAGGAAGGAAGGAAGGAAGGAAGGAAGGAAGGAAGGAAGGAAGGAAGGAAGGAAGGAAGGAAGGAAGGAAGGAAGGAAGGAAGGAAGGAAGGAAGGAAGGAAGGGAGAGAGGGAGCGAGGGAGGGAGGGAGGGAGGGAGGGAGGAAGAACAAGGGAGGGAGGGAGGAAAGACAAGGGAGGGAGGGAGGAAGGACAAGGGAGGGAGGGAGGGAGGGAGGGAGGGAGAGAGGAAGGAAGGAAGGAAGGAAGGAAGGAAGGAAGGGAGGGAGGGAGGGAGGGAGGGAGGGAGGGAGGGAGAACAAGGGAGGGAGGGAGGAAAGACAAGGGAGGGAGGGAGGAAGGACAAGGGAGGGAGGGAGGGAGGGAGGGAGGAAGGAAGGAAGGAAGGAAGGAAGGAAGGAAGGAAGGAAGGGAAAGAGGGAGCGAGGGAGGGAGCGAGGGAGGGAGGGAGGAAGAACAAGGGAGGGAGGGAGGAAAGACAAGGGAGGGAGGGAGGAAGGACAAGGGAGGGAGGGAGGGAGGGAGGGAGGGAGGGAGGAAGGAAGGAAGGAAGGAAGGAAGGGAGAGAGAGAGCGAGGGAGGGAGGGAGGGAGGAAGGAAGCAAGGGAGGGAGGGAGGGAGGACAAGGGAGGGAGGGAGGAAGGGAGGGAGGGAGGGAGGAAGGAAGGGAGGGAGGGAGGACAAGGGAGGGAGGGAGGGAGGGAGGGAGGAAGGAAGGGAGGGAGGGAGGGAGGACAAGAGAGGAAGGAAGGAAGGAAGGAAGGAAGGAAGGAAGGAAGGAAGGAAGGAAGGAAGGAAGGAAGGAAGGAAGGAAGGACAAGGGAGGGAGGAAGGAAGGAGAGACAAGGTGTTATAGAAATTAATTCACAAGATTTCCGTGGGTGATCAGAGAGGTTTATTGCGCAAGGTTCAGTGCAACACAAGAAGCAAAGACTAAACGAAAAAAAGATTCTAATGCAGTTACTTTTATACATACTTTTAACATCTTATGATTGATTACAATGCTGACAGCTCACCCACCTTCCCACTTCCCTTGCTACTATATCCTACAAGAGTACCAACGTGTATCCCCTCTTTAAGTAGGATACAGGTGTTCTTGCAAACCTATCTAAGTTTTCCTGTCGTTATATCTGTGGTTACCTCTGCTTGGCTAAGTGTGATATTTTGCTCCTGATAGTGTTTCCTGAACTTGACAGCTGAGAAAGGTTAGTTACTTCTGTGGTTTTACCTTTTGAACCCAATACTAAAGAAAGGGGTCCTTCGGAGATCATCTAGACTAACCCCGTATTATATCACTTTTATATCCAACTTCTATCTTAAAGGGAGGGAGGGAGGGAGGGAGGGAGGGAGGGAGGGAGGGAGGAAGGAAGGAAGGAAGGAAGGAAGGAAGGAAGGAAGGAAGGAAGGAAGGAAATTTGTTACTCAAGATATTGTTACCAAGATCTTATACTGGTTCTCTTAACTTCCAAAGCTGAGAAATCCTTGTTTAGCAACTGTTTACAAATACAACAGTACCGATAAAGGAGAATATTTGTAGCTCAGGGTTGAAATGAGGGGTCCTTGGCGCTCGTTGAGCTTGGTTACTTTCTCGCAGGCGTTTTTATTACCCAAACTAGGCAACATCATCGGTGCCCTGGTGATGTTGACTAGTTTGGATAATAAAATGTCTGCGAGAAGACAACCAAGCTCAGAAAGCAGTAGGGACCCACTCCGATGCAACAGTAATTAAAAAAAGAAAAATTAAAAATTACACACGTTTACAACCTCGTTTTGTGTGCCTGATAGCAAAAAAAAAAAAGATAAATAAATAAAACTTCAAGGTGAAACTGATTGAGGTCTAGTCAGTTTCTGGTAGCAGAGTTGCCTGGGAGGGTTCTAATCAACTCATGAAGACTGCAGAGCTGAGGTTGTTGACTCGTGGTTGGCACTTTTTAGGAAACTGCTAGGTTGTTTAAGCCAGAGGCCTCCAACCTTGGCAACTTTAAGCCTGGCGGACTTCAACTCCCAGAATTCCCCAGCCAACTGGCTGGGGAATTCTGGAAGTTGAAATCCGCCAGGCTTAAAGTTGCCAAGGTTGGAGGCCTCTGGCTTAAACAACCTAGCAGTTCCCTAAAAAGGTTGGAGACCCCTGGTTTAAGCAATATCTCCACCCTGGGAGTGGTGGGGGGAGGATAACAATGTGCCAGGTATAGGATTCTCTACAGAAAACTGTATCTGAATGAGAAAGCAGCAAACAGTGATTTTTAAGTCTCCCTTTTTCCTTCCCTCCTTCTCATATCCTCCCATCTTTCCCTCCACCTCCCTCTCCTTCTTCTTCTCCCTCTTCCCCCTCCTCCTCCTCCTCTTCCTCTTTTTCTTCTCCCTCCCTCCCTTCTCCCCTTTCTCTCTCTCTCTCACACACACACACACACTCTCCTGCTTGGGCAGCAGGTTGGACTTAATGATTTACAAGGTTCCTTCCAACTCTGTTATTGTTACTTCTTTTAAGTCTGTTCCACGTTGTTGGAACCGGTTGCATTCACTAAAGGAGGAAAGGGCACTCCATAAAAATGAGAGAAAAGGGCATCGTAGAGGGCCTAAATATAAATCTGACCACCTTCCTATTTTCTCCCCCGTTACAAGAAGAAGACTCTCTGTAATAAAAGTCACTGATCTACCCAACCCTCCTCCTATTCTGACCTCGGCTTCCTGAGTCAGTAAAACAAACGGTAGTCCCAAAAACCTGTTTTATTTTAACAGCTGTGACTTCTGTTCGTTCACGGATGAGTCCCCGATAGTTGTAAAGAGTCCTTTGGGATAAGGCTGATAATCACCCACCTTGATCTCCCTTGACACGCTGCCAAAGACCGAATTGGCAAAACCACGCAGAGTCCAGAATCAAACAGAGCTTCAGGCTTTAAACTGCACAGAATTAACAACGTTGCTTCCTGCAAAGGCTCATGTGCCTTCCTCGTTTAAGTCTTATGGGAGAAGCCAATCATCTCCCAGCCCTACTCCTGAGTCATCTCTTTTGTTCTTGCCTTCTGGCAGCTATGCGCATGTGTGCACTGGGAACAGGCTCCCCCTGTTCCTCTGCCTCGCTGAGATCTGACTCTGGAGGCTCCGGAGACAGCACATACTTTCCAGATGGCCCTTTCTCTCTCTCCAATGCAGAGCCCTCATCCGAGCCTTCCCCAGACTCCAGGACTGGCCCATGGTTCTCCCCGGCCTCCTCACTGTCCGACTCTGCTGCCAGCTCCGCAGGCTGTTGGCGGACCACAACACCTCCTTGAATCTACTCTGCTAAGATCACCTCTCCAAGTTTGCATTTTTACAGAGTGATGTACTGCCACAGCCAGGTGTGTGTGTGTGTGTGTGAGAAGCTCTAAACTGGCAACGACAAAAGCCGCTGGGCATCCTGCCAGCCTCTCTTCTTGTCCTAAGGTACCATATCCAGGGTGAGGGACAGCATTCCTTTCTCCCCTTTTCAACTGGAAATCCAGTTGGCACAAGAGTCTTTCTGCTTTTCTTTCTCCTTTTCATTCATCCCATCAGCTCTGCTTCCCTCTGGCAAGCATGATGGCAGGTCCTTGGCAGGGCGAACGCTTCCCATCTGAAACTGATGAGTGGAGACAAATGGGAGCTGGCGGAAACCCAGGGATGCCCCTGCCTTGCCTTGCAGAGTAGCTTCCTGAGAAAGCATAAATCACAATCTCAGTCCCAAAAAACCTCTTTTATCGAGACGGCTGTGAATTATGGTCATTCACAGCCCGTAACGATTCACAAGCAGTCTGTGAAGATTCCGACGGATGTCTGCTCGAGTTGACACAGTCGTTCACGGTAATGTTGATAAGCACCCACCTTTATCTCCCTTGAAACGCTGCCAGAGACCTAATTGTCCATTAGTTTTGCAAGACCAAACAGAGCAAAGAGTCAAACGGGCTTCTCAGAGCTTGAATTGACCATATGAATTAATTGCTTCCTGCAAAGGCTCACATCCGTTTGCTCCTCTATTATGTCTTATGGGAGAGGCCAATCATCTCCAAGCCTTACTCCTGAGCCGCCCTTTTTTTTCTTAATTGTTTTTGCCTTCTGGCAGCTCTGCGCATGCGCACACTGGGAACAGGCTCCCACTGTTCTTCCGCCTTGATGATGTCAGATTCCGGAGGCTCCAGAGGCAGCACATAACTACCAGATGGCCCTGGCCCTCTCTCTGCCTCTGACACAGAGCCCTCGTCTGAGACTTCCCCAGACTCCAGGACTGGCCCACATTCCTCCCCAGCCTCCTCACTGTCTGACTCTGCTGCCAGCTCCACAGACGCTGGTGGACCACAACAGTGGCCTTGTAGCAAAAAAAGAAGGAGGGCACCCAGCCCTTGGCATCTAAAGGAATGAGAGCAGAAAGGAAAGCTTGGTGATCCTTGGCATCACACAGCCAGCAGGTGGGACATTAGAATTCTTTGTTGGCCAAGTGCGATTGGACGCACAAGGAATTTGTCTCAATCAAGGAATCAGGAAAATTGATTCCAAGATAGCAACAGAAGCAAGCTTCTCTCTGGCCAAGGCTGAGCTGAAACTGCTTGCAGGTAATCCTCCACTTATGACCATTCGTTTAGTGACTGTTCAAAGTTACAACAGCACTGAGAAAGGTGATTTATGATCCTTTTCACACCTGCGACCATGACAGCATCCCCATGCATGGACACACGATCAAAAGTCTTAATGCTTGGTAACTGACTCACATTTATGACGGTTACTGTGTCCCAGGTGTCATGTGATCCCCTTTTAAGACCCTTGGATAAGCAAAGTCAACGAGGAAAGCCAGATTAAAAACTGTGTTACCAGTTTTGCTGAAGTCATTCCCTGGGGGACAAAGCTTGTTGAATAACTGTCTTGCTTAGTAACAGAACTTTGGGGCTTACCTGTGGTCGCAAAGTCGAGGGCTGCCTGTGTGCTGTTTTCTCAGCAACGTTTTTGGAAGTGGTCTGCCATTGCCTCTTTCCTAGAGCTGAGAGGGAAGGACTGGCCCAAAGCCACCCTGCTGGCTTCATGCCTAAAATGGAAACTAAAATATGAGCCAGCAGTGTACAGCAACAGTCAAAAAAGCTAATACAATACTGGGTTGTATAAATGGAGGCATAGAATCACATGAAGTATTAGTGCCGCTTTATAAAACCCTAGTTAGACCACACCTGGAATGCTGCAACCAATATTTTGGTCACCGTACTACAAAAAAGATGTTGAACTTTGGAAAAAGTTCAGAGAAGAGCAACTAAGATGATCAAAGGCCTGGAGACTAAAACATACGATAAACGGTTGCAGGAACTGGGCATGGCTAGTCTAGTAAAGAGAAGGACCAAGGGAGACAGGATAGCAGCCTTCCAATATTTGAGGGGCTGCCACAAAAAGGAGCGGGTCATTTATTTTCTAAAGCATCAGAAGGCAAGACAAGAAACAATGGATGGAAACTATTCAAGGAGAGAAGCAATCTGGAATTAAGGAGAAACTTCCTAACAGCGAGAACCATTAATCAGTGGAACAGCTGGCCTCCAGAAATCATGGGTGCTCCATCACTGGAGGCTTTTAAGAAGAGACTAGACCATCACTTATCTGAAATGATACGGGTTCTTGTGATTGAGCAGTGTGTCTTGTGGTCCACCAGCAGCCCGCTGAGCTAGCAACGGAGTCGGACAGTGAGGAGGCTGGGGAGGAACATGGGCCAGTCCTGGAGTCTGGGGAAGGCCCGGACGAGTTCTCTGCGTTGGAGGCAGAGATGGAGCTAGGGAAATCTGGGAGTGATGCGCAGACTCCGGAGCCTCCAGAGTCAGACAGCAGAGAGGCAGAGGAACAGGAGGAGCCTGTTCCTAGTGCACGTGTGCGCAGAGCTGCCAGAAGGCAAGACCAGCTAAAGCAAAAGGGATGACTCGGGAGTAAGGCCAGGAGATGATTGGCCCCTCCCATAAGGCTTAAAAGAGCAGCGAAGGCTCCTGGGCTCTTTGTAGGAAAGCAACATTGCTAAATCGGTTTTCCAGTCAGTGTCTCTTGTTTCTGAACTTTGTGGGGCTTTGCCAAGAAAGGCCTTTGGCAGGGTGTCAAAGAAGATAAAGGTTTGCGATAAGCCAAAGGATTTTTTCTGAAGGACTTGTTTTGGAATTAATTTGGACTAAGCTGGGAATGAAGTACAGTAATTCCCAGCTATTATAATAAAATAGATTTGTTTAAGACTAAATTGTGTCTTGTAATGACTAAGTGAGCCTAAGTCACAACAGTGGGCTGGACTAGACGACCTCCAGGGTCCCTTCCAGCTTTATTCTCTATTCTGTTCTAATTCCTGGCCTCCCAGTTTATAACCACTTACAGTACCTTAAGCCTCAACCACTAGACTTAAACTGTCTCTCTTTAAAATTTTAAGTACTGTATTTTAAGACAGCCAAGGCTGATTTCTGCAAAATTGAATATTCTTTCATTTAGCTAGTCGGATTTTCACAGTTTGGTTTTCAAGTCCTTGTTCTGGATCCTCACAAATCAGCTAATTTGTCTTATTTTTTTTTTGCATTTTATTCTTCCACAAGAAATTGCTCCCTCTCTCCCATTCCTTGGTTGATTCCCTCTCCCCACCCCACCCCATCATTGTTGTCATCTCCCTGTCCCTTGTTCATTTTCTATAGGCTGCTTCCATCTGGTGGCCTTTTTGCAGCTAGGAGACAAGCTGTTGCCTTGGTAACAAAGCCCTTTAGATGTTTGCAGGCCAGGGACCACTCTGCGTGGATGGGGAGGGGGAAACGATGCTATTTTTATTATTCAGACAAAGATCCAGAATTCTGGCTGCTGCTAGAGAATGTGGCCACCGAAGAGGAACCAAGTCTGCACTTCCCTGGCCGTAGGTTCTTTCATTCAAAGTTTACATCACTGGCCAAATATCTCCCAGGAAATTGGAACCACCACCAGGGAAATTTTCTCACAAAAAAGAAAAAAAGTTGGAGACCATTTTATTTAAGCAGAATGGAAGGAAGGAGTTTCTTTTTGGGATCGCGCCATCGTGGATTCAAAACATTCCCTGAACACCTCTGCTTTCTGTACAGTCATTATCTCACTACTCAACTCTCTAAAAACTCATTGAATTTGGTCAGAGGTGGTATTCAGCAGGTTCTGACCAGTTCTGGAGAACCGGTAGCGGAAATTTTGAGTAGTTCAGAGAACCGGTAAATACCACCTCTGACTGGCCCTGCCCCCGTCTATTCTCTGCCTCCTGAGTCCCAGCTGATTGGGAGGAAATGGGGATTTCACAGCATCCTTCCCCTGGAGTGGGAAGGGAATGGAGATTTCACAGTATCCTTCCCCTGGAGTGGGGAGGGAATGGAGATTTCACAGCATCCTTCCCCTGGAGTGGGAAGGGAATGGAGATTTTACAGTATCCTTCCCCTGGAGGGGGGAGGGAATGGAGATTTTACAGTATCCTTCCCCTGGTGTGGGGAGGGAAAGGAGATTTCACAGTATCCTTCCCCTGGAGTGGGGAGGGAATGGAGATTTTACAGTATCCTTCCCCTGTCACTCCCACCAAGCCTACAGAACTGGTAATAATATGTTTTGAAGCCCATCACTGAATTTGGTACTCAACGCATTTTGGTGTAAAAACTTTGTCCCGATACTCATCGTTTGGTACTCAACACACCAGTTAGAACTTGTCGGTGTCAGCTGCCTCGTGACTCACTTCCCTTTTGGTTGAAACAAAGGGTCACATGTTAAGTCACGTGATGTGTTTGGTACTTGTTGTTTTTAGTAATTGTTGCACCTCCCGGAACCAATTTCCCATGAGTACTGAGCTACCACTTTACTTCTTTCCAAAGCATGAAGGGCTGTCACAGAGAAGAAGGGGTCAAGCTATTCTCCAAAGCACCAGAGGGCAGGACAAAAAGTAATGGGTGGAAGCTTGTTAAAGAGAGATCCAACTTAGAAGTAAGGAGAAATTTCCTGACGGTGAGAACAATTACCCAGTGGAACAACTTGCCTCCAGAAGTTGTGGGTTCTCCATCACTTGGAGGTTTTCAAGAAGAGACTGGACAACCATTTGACTGAGGTGATATAAGATCTCCTGTTTGATCAGGGATTGGACAAGAATAGGGGTCTGCAACTTTAAACACTCAAAGAGCCATTTGGACCCATTTCCCAGGAACCACAAAACCTGGGTAGCTGTGGCCAACTTGACATCACTCACTCCCACCCAGTCACATGACACCCACCCCCACCCCCAGTCATGCCTGCCCAGGTTTTGTGGTTCCCAGTGTTTTCTGTGGGAAACAGGTATCTCTCTCTCTTTCTGTCTCTTTCTTTCTCTTTCTCTCTCTCTTTCAGCAGAGGGGACGAAAGAGCCACGGGTTGCTGACGCCCAGACTAGAATTTTTTTAAAAAAAAGTTTAATTTATATGCCGCCCTTCTCCGGAGGCTCAGGGCGGCTTACAATGTGTTAAGCAATAGCCTTCATACTTTTCTATATACCTGCTTAGTAGAGCTTTCGCGCCCCCCCCCCAAGCAGTGTTCTTTTTTATACAAAGTCAGCTCATTGCCCCCAGAATCCAGGTCCTCATTTTACCTACCTTGAAAGGATGGAAGGCTGAGTCAACCTTGAGCCTGGTGAGATTCGAACTTGCAGTAATTGCAGGCAGCTGGTGTCACTTCAGCACCACTTTTAAGCTGCTGCGCCACCAAGGCTCTTTTTAATCATAACCCTATGATTCTGTGTTCTTTCTCCCCATGCCAATTGTCTCCATCTCATCCCCAGCCTTGCAATGGCACAGATTTAAGTTATCCAGCACTCCTTTCCCGTAACCTTCTTACACCATCCAAGAGTAGCCTTGAGATGAAAAAAAAAAATAAGTTAGGCTTTGTCACACATTACTTTGGAGAAGACTCAGGGACTGAGATCAGAACAACAGGGATATTATCTGGATTCCCCCAAAAATCTGAACTGTCATGAGTTTAATTCAAGCATGACACTAAGCCACTAAAATAACTCAACCAACCAAACCAAGGTTAACACTCGCTTACTGTAGAAATCCAGCTTTTCCTGGCGTGATTAAGCGTCTTGTGTGAATGTGATACCAAGTTATGCCTTCTTTTATCCAAGGAAAGGAGAAATGCCTTAATGAACAAAGAGCTGGGGGAGGAAAGGTATTGTTATAGACCTATCATATTTCTGTGTGCGAAAGAAATAGAAAGATTAATTGGATGAGCGATTCCGAGTTGGTATGTCAAATTGAATCTACATTTTCATCCGTTGAGGAACGTTTAACTTGACAGTTGTCAAGACCTGCTGCTCTCCCTGCCCTCCACACTGCTAATTCCTGGCCTTCTTCTCACTGGATATGCTGTTTAATTTCCCCTGAATGATCTGAGCCTAAATGAATGGATCAAAATAAAACTCACCAAGTCTAGAATCCAGTTTTGGTCACCAAAATGTAAAAAAAAAAAAGATGAACTCTAGAAAGAGTTCAGAGAAGAGCAACAAGAGATGATTAGGGGAGTGGAGGCGAGGTGGGTTTCAGCAGGTTCTGACCAGTTCTGGAGAACCGGTAGCGGAAATTTTGAGTAGTTCGGAGAACCGGTAGTAAAAATTCTGACTGGCCCCGCCCCCATCTATTCTCTGCCTCCCAAGTCCCAGCCTTTGAGGCTGGTTAATAGCTCAGCAGCTCGAGTCCTAACCAAGGACCTAGGAACTGTTAAGGTATCGTCGGAGGATGTAAGCTGTTCCAAGTAAGGTGGTTTTTTGTAGTCAAAATAATAATAATAATAATAATAATATTATTATTATTATTATTATTATTATTATTATTATTATTATTATTTCAATTTATATGCCGCCCTTCTCTGGAGACTCAGGGCGGCTTATAATGCGTTAAGCAATAGCCTTCATACTTTTGTATATACTCGCTTAGTAGGGCTTTCGCTCCCCCCCCCCAGCAGTGTTCTTTATTATACAAAGTCAGCTTATTGCCCCCACAATCCAGGTCCTCATTTTACCTACCTCGGAATGATGGAAGGCTGACTCAATTTAGGATCACATTGGCATTACATACACACTGCTGCCTCATATTTAGCTGGTTGTCCACCAAGACTCCAAGATCCCTCTCTGTTCTGCCCCAGCTACAGGTCCCAAGAAGTATAGCACACACACACAGCTCCAAAAACTCTGTTTAATACAAACAGACCCCTTTCAAAATGCAGGCTTTAACCACAAATGTCCTTATCAGCCTGCTATGAATTACAGAGATTGAACAAAGTCCAACAAGGGTTGGCAATCAGCCCAGAAACCAAGTTGTAACAAAAAACTCACTCTCAAAATGCTCTGCGTAGGACCAAACATGGTTTCCAGCAACATTTGCCAGCTGTGTGTGAACTTAAATAGGGTAAGGGAGTGGCCAATTAGCCCCAAGCCTTACTCTCAAGGAGACCTCCTCCTCCTGAGCAGCCACTCCTGCCTTTTGGCAGCCCTGCATTCTCGAGCATTGAGAAGAGGCTCCTCCACTTCACTCTCTTCACTTGAAGGAGCCTCTGGAGGTTCTGAAGGCCCTGGTGAGTCTCTGGCTCTGGCACCACATCCTCTTCAGCCTCCTCACTGTCCGACTTGAGCGCCGGCTGCACAGGCTGCTGGTGCGACACCACACCAACCTCCTCGTCGTCGGGATCCACCACAATCCATGTAAGCCGCTGGAGGGCCACAACACTCTCACAGTTACTACTGTTAAGCCTGGTTTCACCCAGTCTATATGGGTCCTTCTGGTTTTTCTTGCCTAAGTGTAGGATTTTACTTTTCTCTACACTGAATTTCATTTTGTTAGATCATTTCATTTCAGACAAGGAGCTGTCCAGCCGCTTCTTAAGAACCTCTAGTGATGGAGCACCCACAACTTCTAAAGGCATAGGATAGTTCAACCAGCAGGAGAATCACAATATCTATTATTATTATTATTATTATTATTATTATTATTATTATTATTATTATTATTATTATTATTGAAAAACTTTGCACTTTGGGAGAAGTGCATTTTCTTCCATTATAGCTTATAAAAAGTTCTGTCTTGAAGAAGAGTTTTCGGTTGGCAATCATGTCCCTTCCATCGGTGCAAAATAGTCCAGCAGGAAAAATGAGACATTTATTAGGAAATCACCTCTCTTTACAGTCTTGAAGTGTTATATGGAGAATCCAGCTCCGGAGATAGTTGGACGCTGGCTCCTCTATGAGCCCAGCCAGCATGGCTAAGGCTCCCAGAATATTTTTGGAGATTCTCAATCATCCAAGTCATGGTTGTCCCAAAAGTGCTTTTCCTTTTTCTTTCTTTTTTTAAAATATTTTTTAAATTTTATTTTAATACATGCATTTCATCTTTCATTAAACAATGTGCCTTCTGGGTACAAATATTTTGTGCAATAACAGTTAAAATGTATAGCCATATTTAATATTTTGTCTATTCTTAATACTAATACCTAACATGCCTACTATTGTAACAATAGTAGCTTATTACTATTTAGCTTATTTAACTTTGTTAAGACATTTTCCATATTTCATTTCTCTTTTTTTCTAACTTTCATATTTGTTCTCTAACCATTGATAGAATAACTCCCATATGCTATAACAGTCAGAATCTTCCTTTTCTTTAATTGCAAGTATTAATCTACTCATTTCTGCACATTCTAATATTTTCTTAATCACATTCTTATCCATAGGGATCTCTTCACTTTTCCAATTTTGGGCAAATACAATTTTAGCTGCAGTTATTACATGAATAATCAGATATACACTTCCTTTACTATAAGTTTCTGATAAAATCCCCAGCAAGAATAATTCGGGATTGAAATCAGTATGCTGTTGTATCATTTTCTCTAACCACATATGGATTTTTGTCCAGTATTTCTTAGCTTCTATGCCTGTTCACCACATATTTTTGCCAATCTTTCTGGTGGAAGATGCCATCTGTAAAACATCTTATTCAAGTTCTCCTTGTATGCAGTTGACATTGTTAATTTATAGTTTCTATCCCATTGTTCTGTGATGGTGAACCTATGGCATGAGTGCCACAGGTGGCACACATAGCTATATCGGTGGGCATGCGAGCTCAGCCCTGGCGCACATGCATGTGCCGGCTTGCTGATTTTTGGGCCTTCTGGGCCCACCAGAAGTAGGGAAACAGGCTGTCTCCTGCCTCCGGAGGACCTCGGGGGGTGGTGGGAAAGGCCTGTTTTTCTCTCTCCCCAGCCTCTAGAGCCTTTCTAGGACTCTGGGGAGGGCAAAAATGGCCTTCCCCATCCCACCCCATCTCCAGAGGCCCTCCGGAGGCCAGAAATGGCCCGTTTGCTAACTTCTGGTGGTACCTCCCCAGACTTCTAGAAAGACTCTGGAGGCTGGGGACAGCAAAAAACGGGACTACCGGTCCCACCAGATGTTGGTAAACAGGCTATTTTTGGCCTCCAGAGGGCCTCCGGGGGGTGGGGAAGGCCGTTTTTGCCCTCCCCAGACTCCTAGAAAGGCTCTGGAGGCTGGGGAGAGCAAAAAATAGGCCTACCGTGCCATCATGTGCCAGGAATGTGGTGAGCGTGGGGGGGAGTGTCATTCGTGCATGCGTGGGGGCAGGGCTCATAGAATTATGGGTGTGGGCACTCGCTCACATGACCCCCCCACACCGCTGCTCCTGGCATGTGATGGCAAAAAGGTTAGCCATCACTGCCATAGTTGCTGCAACCACAAAGGTGCTTTTCCAAAAGGCAAATGGTCTTCCTTGGCTTTGTTCCTTGAAAAGGATTTCGCTTCTCAACGAAGAAGCTTCTTCGGTTTTGAAACGGAAGACAAAAAAGCCAGTCCAGTCGCTTTTTTTCTTTTCTTTTTTAAAGCTCCTTTTTTGCTTCTGGCTAGAAGAGAGGAGGCCAAAACAAATGCAAATTTGGGGGAAAGGCATCAGTGGCGTGTCTATGCTGTCTTAAACTACAGCTAGCCAGGCGCACATGTGTGGTTAAATACAGCTTGCGCAGGGTAAGGGATAGGCTGGTGAGCTGTGCTGCGCTGGAACTAATAATTAGTTGCCTGTTTAGAGGCTGATGTCAGAAGGTGGAGATGCGTTTCCACTCTGCAATTAACGTCGGAGATTTTGTCAGTGTGCAAGTGGCACCCTGGACATGGTCCGTAGGCTGCCTGGGCTGCCCCAAGGAAGGAGATCAAGCTGTCATCTTCAGCACATGCTCCCTCCCTCTCCAAAGAAACTCATAAAGATTTATTTATTTTTTTATTTATTGTATTGTATTTTTATACCGCCCTTCTCCCAAAGGACTCAGGGCAGTGTACAGCCATAATAAAAGAATAACAACACAAAAATCAGAAAAATCATTAAAATAATTCAATTCTTTGGCCGTAAGTAAAAACCCCAACTAAAAACCATTTTTAAAAACCCAATTAAAATCATTGTTCCATCAGACCAGCTTGATGAAATAAGAGGGTCTTCAGAGCACGATGGAAGGCACGGTGGGCGGGGATCCTTCATATATCCGGGGGCAATTTGTTCCATAGGGCAGGGCCCCACACAGAGAAGGCTCTCCCCCTGGGGGTCGCAAGTCAACATTGTTTGGCCGCCAGCACCCTGAGGAGGCCCTCTCTGTGGGAGAAAATCAGTAGGTGGGAGGCAATCGGTGGCAGAAGGTGGTCCTGCAGATATCCACGTCCTAAGCCATGGAGTGCTTTGAAGGTGGTGACCAGCACCTTGAAACGCACCCGGAAGCCAGTGCAGCTTGCGCAAGAGAGGTGTTACATGGGAGCGACGAGTTGCCCCCATTATCACTCGCGTGGCCGCATTCTGGACCAGTTGTAGCCTCCGGGTGCTCCTCAAGGGGAGCCCCATGTGGAGATACACTTGGTCCTTGATTTACAACCACAGTTGGGGCCGGAATTTCCATAGCTAAGCAAGATGGTTGATTTAGTGACTTCTGCCTGGTTTTATAGCTCTCTTTTTTTTTTTTGGCCATGATTATAAAACAAATCACTCTGGTTCTTAAGTGAATACACGCCAACCTGGCATCTCCGTTGGTTTTGCTTGTCAGAAGCCAGCTGGGAGAGTGGCAGTTGCATGACCCATTATAAATATATGCCAGTTGCCAAGTATCCTAATTGTGATGACATGACTGTGGAGAGGCTGTGATGGTTGTTTGGATTGCTGTTGTTAATTGCAAAGTTGTGTCCTACCCATTGCGACCCCATGGACAACGTTCCTCCTGTCCCTTACCATCTTCTGGAGTCCATTTAAGATCACACCAACTGCTTCAGTGACTCCATCCAGCCACATCGTTCTCTGTGGATCCCTTCTTCTTTTGGTTGTATGAGTGGGTCACTTTATTCAGGGTCATTGTAATTTGGAACAGTCACTAAACAAATGGTTAAGAAATCAAGGACTGCCTGTATTATAGGTATGCCTATTTTCCAAAGATACCTACCATAAACCAGGCATGTCCAACCTGTAACAGGTTTAACAGATTAAGAGAGTTGGAAGGGACCCTGTAGCTCATCTAGTCCAACTCCCCACCCAAGCAGAAGACCCTAAACCATTAATGACAGATGGCAATCCAATCTCTTCTTGAAAGCCTCCAATGATGAAGCTCCCACAACTTCCAAAGGCAACTTCTGTTCCATGGGTTGATTGTTCTCACTGTCAGAAAATTTCTCCTTATTTCCAGGTTGAATCTCTTGTTGCTCAGTTTCCATCCATTGTTCCTTGTCTGGAATGGAATGGAATGGAATGGAATGGAATGGAATGGAATGGAGTGGAGTGGAGTGGAGTGGAGTGGAGTGGAGTGGAGTGGAGTGGAGTGGAGTGGAGTGGAGTGGGGTAGGGTAGGGTAGGGTAGGGTAGAATAGAGTAGAATAGAATAGAATAGAATAGAATAGAATAGAATAGAATAGAATAGAATAGAATAGAATAGAATAGAATAGAATAGAATAGAATAGAATAGAATAGAATAGAATAGAATAGAATAGACTTTTTTATTGGCCAGGTGTGGATTGAACACACAAGAAATTTGTCTTGGTGCATATGCTCTCAGTGCACATAAAACCACCCGCTGCCATCACTACCAGATCGGGCGATCCAGTCTGAACTGGGAGCCTGTACTTGGTTTTTCTTATTTTGGTGAATTCCAAGTCCAGCTTGCATTTTTCCCTTTCCCCCTCCCTCCCTCCCTCCCTCCTTACCCCTGATTTGCAGCACATTTGGGGAGCATTTTCACAAACGTTGTTTTCTGAATCTAAGACATTGCCATCCATCATTTCAGTGAACACCTGAATTTGATGCAGGTTATTATTTTTCCGGTGCATCCATCGTTCTGTCTCTAGAGTTCTACGTCTGTTCAGAAGGACAGAGATTTCTTCTGGCAATTGTGGATGGGCTGATACAAAATGAAGCATTGCCTTAAGCCTATCACCCTGCATCAAAGGATTGGATCAATAGCCTGCTACTTTAATCCAGAGATCAGAAAGAATTGTTGCATATAAATGCATGTGAGCAAAAAACTCAGTCGTGTAATTGTTATTGTTGTTAGTACCACCCGATAAAACCTTAGTTAAGATCGCGTCTGGAATTCTGCATCCAGTTTTGGTCACCAGCATACAGAAAAGATGTTGAGACTTTGGGGAAAAGTGCAGAGAAGAGCAACTAAAATGATTAAGAGCCTGGAGATTGAAACATATGAAGAACAGTTGCAGTATTTGGGTTTGGCTAGTCTAGAGAAAAGAAGGACTAGAAGGCAGTGGTGAAATCCAAATTTGTTCACTACCAGTTCTCTGGGCGTGGCTTGGTGGGCATGGCAGGGGAAGGATATTGCAAAATCCCCATTCCCTCCCCACTCTGGGGCCAGCCAGAGGTGGTATTTGCCAGTTCTCTGAACTACTCAAAATTTCCGCTACCAGTTCTCCAGAACCTGCTGGATTTCACCCCTGCTAGGGATATGATAGCAGTATTCTGGTATTTAAGGGGCTGCCACAAAGAAGAGGGGATCAAATAATTATCCAAAGCACGACAAGGCAAGACAAGAAACAATGGTTGGAAATTAATCAAGGAGAGAAGCAACCTGGAATTAAGGAGAAACTTCCTAACAGTGAGAACCATTAAACAGTGGAACTGCTTGCCACCAGAAGTTGTGGGTGCTCCATCATTGGAGGTCTTTAAGAAGAGACTGGACAGCGATATCAAGGTTGACTCGTAACACACCTCTCTATTCGCAACTTGACAAGAGAAAGGAAGGGATGGGGAGGGGAGGGGAATGTTTGGAATGTATTGGGAGCTGGGAGGGAAGTGAATTTAGGATAGGATAGGATAGGATAGGATAGGATAGGATAGGATAGGATAGGATAGGATAGGATAGGATAGGATAGGATAGGATAGGATGGGATAATAATAATAGGAATGGGATAAGAATGGAATGGAATGGAATGGAATGGAATGGAATGGAATGGAATGGAATAGAATAGAATAGAATAGAATAGAATAGAATAGAATAGAATAGAATAGAATAGAATAGAATAGAATTTTTTATTGGTCAGGTGTGAAATTTGTCTTGGTGCATATGCTCTCAGTATACATAAAAGAAAAGATACATTCATCAAGAATCATAAGGTACAACACTTAATGATAGTCATAGGGTACAAATAAGCAATCAGGAAACAATATCAATATAAATCATAAGATACAAGCAACAAAGACAGTCATGCACTCATAAGTGGGAGGAGATGGGTGATGGGAATGATGAGAAGATTAATAGTAGTGCAGCCTTAGTGAATAGTTTGACAGTGTTGAGGGAATTATTTGTTTAGCAGAGTGATGGCATTCGGGAAAAAACTGTCCTTTTGTCTAGTTGTTCTGATGTGCAGTGCTCTATAGCGTTGTTTTGAAGGTAGGAGTTGAAACAATTTATGTCCAGGATATGTGGGGTCTCTAGATATTTCCACAGCCCTCTTTTTGACTCATGCAGTATACAGGTCCTCCATGGAAGGCAGGTTGGTAGTAATGGTTTTTTCTGCAGTTCTAATTATCCTCTGAAGTCTGTGTCTGTCTTGTTGGGTTGCAGAGCCAAACCAGACAGTTATAAAGGTGCAGTTGACAGACTCAATGATTCCTCTGTAGAATTTATGTCAGCCATTTGCAGTCTGAGAAAATTCAAGGCCATACAATCTTCCAAAGGTGTGGATTTTTTTCCCAAAATAAAAGGAACACGTTGGATTGGTGGACAATGAACAATGGGTAGCCCACATAGAGAATAGGGGAAATTAAGAGCTGCGGTAGCGCAGTGGTTAGAGTCAGGGGTGGGTTCTTCTTACCTTTACTACCTTTACTGCGGCATGCGCAGAAGCGTTTTGATGACATCGGGGTCAGTGGGCGGAGCCTCCCGCCGGTTTTACTACCGGTTCTATAGAACTGGTGCGATCCGGGGGCAACCCACCACTGGTTAGAGTGCAGTACTGCAGGCTACTTCTGCTGACTGCCGGCTGCCTGCAATTAGGCAGTTCGAATCTCACCAGGCTCAAGGTTGACTCAGCCTTCCATCGTTCCAAGGTGGGTAAAACGAGGACCTAAATTGTTGGGGGCAATAGGATGGCTCTAAACTGCTTAGAATGGGCTGGAAAGCACTGTGAAGCGGTATATATGTCTAAGTGCTATTGCTCTTAATTATGCTGGCTTTCGCATGAAAATCTCAGAGCTGGCTTTGCTTCTTCTGTGCCTGCATGGATCTCTCAGTAAAGTTAGACTCTCAGTAAAATAATGTCACAGGAGTTTCTTTTGCTGCATATGCTAACGGGATGGTGATCAAGCCACTTATCTGAAATGGCATAGGGTCTTCTGTTTGAACAGGAGGTTGGACTAGAAGACCTCCAAGGTCCCTTCCAGCTCTGTTTTGATTGAAATTAAATTGTTGTTGTTGTTGTTTTGTTGAGCCAAGCAGCTGGCCAAATCAAATCAGGGTGCTTTGCTGCTTCAGTAAAAACCACTGAAATGGAGCAAATAAAAGCATGCATTTTGCACATAGATTTAGATCTACAGGCCTCCACAAATGGATGCTTCATTACTGTGTGCAACATGCAGAATTCCTCACTTCGGAAATGTGGAGACTTGAACAAATAAATCCCTTGTCTCAAATAAAGACAGAGGGAAAGAAAGCGACTTTCCGGAGCAAGGAACATACATTTCTTCCTTATCCTGACTGGAGACGCCGTTGCTCACCTTCCTTCCACGGAATGTGCAATTTTGCCAGAAATAAATCAGTGCAATAAAGATCCTGTGTGATGGACTTATCAATCACAGTGGATTGTGCAGTGGCAGCATCGGCAAAGAGGGGAAAATAAGAAAAAGAGACAGAAGGAAGGAAGGAAGGAAGGAAGGAAGGAAGGAAGGAAGGAAGGAAGGAAGGAAGGAAGGAAGGAAGGAAGGAAGGAGTTCAAGCTTGAAATGAGGGAAAGAAAGAAAGAAAAGAAAGAAAGAGAGAGAGAGAATGAAAGAAAGAAAAAGAAAGGGAAGGAGGGAGGATATTTGTAGTTCAAGATTGAAATGGGGAAAAGAAGGAAAGGAAGGAAGGAAGGAAGGAAGGAAGGAAGGAAGGAAGGAAGGAAGGAAGGAAGGAAGGGAAGGAGAGAGGGAGAGAGGGTATTTGTAGTTCAAGATTGAAATGAGGGAAAGAAAGAAGGAAGGAAGGAAGGAAGGAAGGAAGGAAGGAAGGAAGGAAGGAAGGAAGGAAGGAAAGAGTTCAAGCTTGAAATGAGGGAAAGAAAGAAAGAAAAGAAAGAGAGAGAGAGAGAATGAAAGAAAGAAAAAGAAAGGGAGGGAGGGAGGATATTTGTAGTTCAAGATTGAAATGGGGAAAAGAAGGAAAGAAAAAGAAAGGAAGGAAGGAAGGAAGAAAGAAAGGAAGGGAAAGAAAGAGAAAGAAAGAAAGAAAGGGAGGGAGAGAGGGTATTTGTAGTTCAAGATTGAAATGAGGGAAAGAGAGAAAGAAAGAAAGAGAGAGAGAGAGAGAGAGAGAGAGAGAGAGAGAGAGAGAAAATCAAGGAGGAAAGATTAGGTCGCAATCTGTCTATTCAGAAAAGTTTTTGTTCCGGTCTTGCCTTGAGGGCCTCCTTTTCCACTTTTAACTGTAAAATACCAATTCGGTATTCATTAAACGAAACCCCAGCGCGATGGGAGCTGCTAAAATACCCTTCTCCTCCCCTCTCCCCTTCCCACCGTTTTGTTTTATTTAACGGCTCACTTTTGTACAGATGGCAAAGCATGGTAGGAGATTTGAATCCTACCACCTGGGCAGGCTTGGGAGGGGAGGGGAGAAGCCCCCCCTTCCCTCCTCCAAGGACGCTGGAGGGAAAAGCGAAAAGAAGAAACATCCAGCCATGCCACATTTCAAAATCTTACCTGCTGGGCTCAGTGAGAGGGGAAGAAAGTCTGTTAAGGTCACTCACAGTTTGAGAGACACCCTGGAGTGACCAGTCGAAAGAGAAAACATCTCTGCTTGGACTGTTAATTGCTTATTAACGCAACGAACAAATGTACATAATGAAGGACCAGGCTCGATGCCCTTTCGGTGGAGTGTGAAGTTCCTTTTTTTTTTAATGTGTGTGTTATTGTGGCTATTCATCTTTCTCTTTTTTTTAAAAAAAAAAAGTTGGGGACTTTCAGATCTTCTCCAAACTGATGGTGCCACCTTCCTGAAGATAGCTGATAGACAGGGCTGGGCTGCTGGGAATTCACAGGGATTTGGGAGAACCACTACCTAAGGTTCTGTGCAGTTCAAAGAACCCCAAAATCCCACTCCTGGCTGGCCCCGCCCCGCCCACCCCACCCCATCCCTCCCAGGAGTCCCCACATGGTCTGTATTGGATGTAGGTAAGTGCAGGGTGCATGGGGACACTTGTGGAGGGTGAAAAATGGGCCTATCAGAAGTTCAGGAAGTCCAGAGGACCTCCGGAGGCTGGGGAGGCCTTTTTCGCCCTCCCGGAGGCTCGAGGAAAGCAACCGGAGCCCAGGGACAGCAAAAATGCTCCCCTCCTCCGCCGTGGTGCAGGATGCCAACTAGGCCACGCCCACCAAGGCCACGCCCACCCAGCAACCAGGCAGAGAACCCCTTGCTAAAATTTTTGAAGCCCATCCGTGGATAGCAGTGCCTTGGGAATGAGATCCTGTAATCACGAGCCAACCAGATTGTTTGGGGATTATAACCATTATAGGGCATTACGTTTCAAGGGATCTAGAGGAGGTCCTTCCATTTGTCCAGCAGATCTAGTACCAGATCTTTTGCTCTGGAACAATCGCACTCTTGAAATTCAGTTCACAACAAGGCTGCGGGAGAAGGACGTTGAGTTCACCCCATGGGTTGCAACCTGAGGAAATTGACATCGTCTGCTGAAATCTAGGTCCCATTTGATTTGAAAAACTTCTGGCTCTGGAAACAATGTCTAAGCAAAAGTCAAAGAATTAGAGAGCCAGTATCTGAAAATGACAATGAAATATTGGAAGACTGCTATCATGTCTCCCCTGGTCCTTCTCTTCACTAGACTATTATTACTTGGCCTGTTGTGTGGATATTTGGGTGGTTTAGGGGTGGAGAATTGTGGTGGGCAGGGAGGTGTTTTGGGGATTGTTATGTGTGGTGGACCTGGTCTTTGAGTGTTAAGTGAATCTCATTGTATGGGTATACCGAAAGGAAGAGAATAATGATGATGAAGAAGATGATGATGATGAGGAGGAGGAGGAGGAGGAGGAGGATGATGAGGATGATGATATTTAGATTAATAATATTTATAAATAGTAATAATAATATTTATTAATATAATATTAAAATATAATAATATAATATAATATAATATAATATAATATAATATAATATAATATAATAATATAATATAATATAATATAATATAATATAATATAATATAATATAATATAATATAATATAATATAATATAATATAATATAATATAATATAATATAATATAATATAATATAATATAATATAAATAATATTTAGAAATTCTAAATTTACTGCACTTGGACATTTTGACTCTACAAAAAACTACCTTACTCGGAACAGCTTACATCCTCTGACGATACCTTAATAGTTCCTAGGTCCTTGGTTAGGACTCGAGCTGCTGAACTATTAACCAGCCTCAAAGGCTGTGAATCTCACTAAAGATTAAATAATAATAATAATAATAATAATAATAATAATAAAGTTTATTGGAATTGTACGTGTACACACAGTATACCCATACAACAAAATTCACGTACCACTCAGAGACCAGACCCAACACACAAGACAATCCCCAGACACACCCCCACCCTCCACAAATTCCCCACCCCTAAAACCACCCAAGCATCCACACAACAGACCAAGTAACAGAGCTGCAAGGGACTTGGAGGTCTTCTAGTCCAACCCAATGCTTGAGCAGAAGACCCTATACCTGTGATGGCGAACCTATGGCACGCAGAGCTGACATGCAGAGCCCTCTCTGTGGGCACATGCACCGTTGCCAGCTGCTCTTCTGGTTTCCAGAGTACTGAAAACCCACAGACCAGCTGGCTGGCGCTCACATGAGCACCAGTCAGCTGGTTTCCGGTGCTCCGGCTAGTGGTGGGTTGCTACCAGTTCACCCTGGATCAGGTGAACTGGTAGTGGCGGCGGTGGGAGGCTCCGCCCACCCACCCGGATGCTTCTGCGCATGCACAGAAGTGTTGCATGCGAATGCATGAGCACCCACGAGCAAACCAGTAGTGACGGGTTTTGAAACCCGCCCCTGGCTCCAGCGCGTGCACATACTGGTTTGGGCATTCTGAAAAGGTACGCTATCACTGCCCTATAGCATTCCAAACAAATGATTGTCCAGTCTTTTCTTAAAAACCTCCAGCGATGAAGCATCCACAACTTCTGGAGGCCCCCAACCATTTGGCCTTGTTTAATTTAAAATCTAACGGCGGTCAAAGAATGTGCTAACTACCAAGAGAGGTATTAGTGGGCACGTTGGTGCCCAGGAGTGTCGTGCTTGGGATCAAGGGCAAGATGCCGAGAGTTGTTCCACAGAGCCTCAGTGGGCAGATCTCTTTGGAGGAGAAGGTCGAGGCAGATGAGATGATTGGGACAGGAAGGGTTTTCTGCATCATTTGTTCAGAGCCATTCGTCTTTTGGGCCCAACCCTTGGAGACCCTTCAACCAGCAAGTTATAGATTACGACGTTGACCATAGGCACATGGCAAACAGTTGCGGTGTTTTCCTCTTAATGTGCAATTTTCTCAAATTATAGCAGCACGGTTATAGATTACCCTGCATTTTTGACTGACTGGACAGGCAAATGTGCTCGGCCTCTTGTTAACCAGCAGGTGCCTGTTGTTGTTGTTAGTTGCAAAGTGATGTCCAACCCATCGTAACCCCATAGACAACTTTCATCCAGGCCTTCCTGTCCTCTACCATCTCCCGAAGTCCATTTAAGATCATGCCTGCTGCTTCAGTGACTCCATCCAGCCACCTCGTTCTCTGCCGTCCCTTTCTTCTTTTGCCCTCAGTCTTTCCCAGTATTAGGCTCTTCTCCTTCCTTCTCATTAGGTGGCCAAAATATTTGAGTTTCCACTTCAGGATCTGGCCTTCGAAAGAGCAGTCAGAGTTGATTTCCTCTATGGCTAACTGGTTTGATCGCCTTGCAGTCCAAGGGACTCACAGGGGTCTCCTCCAGCACCATCGTTCAAAGGCCTCAATTCTTTGGCACTCTCCTGCTGCCCCCCCCCCAATGTAGGTGTGTTTCTGTTATTCCAAGAAAAAGAAGAAATGCATTCTAGAAAACAGCTTCCTTAGCAAAACGATAGTGAGATAGACTTTGCTCAAACGAGGGAAGAACAGCTGCAGGCAGACTGTAAGGAAGGGAAGTGGGGTGGAGGAGATGGAGAAGACCACAATGAGCAATCAGCTGTGTGCATGGAATCAGGAACATTTCTCGAAAAGTAAATATTTGTAGTCTATTTTTTATCATGCCATTTAGTGGTTATAATTATTTTGGTGTTTTAAATGGCTCTACAGAGTGAGATGGGCTTTTAAATGTGGACATGGGCTGGGTTGATTCTCATAAGGGTTAAACACAATTACTTTATATTTCTTTGTTTGTTTGTTCTGGTTTATTTATTTAAACTTCAGAACTACTGAAGTTCAGTGATCATTGGAAACCCCTCACTTACTTTTTGCAAGGAAGGAGGAGTGGGGGAAATGAAGTTATGATCTGTGGATTTGATTAGAATGAATAGGTTATAGAAACATTGTAAACTCAGAACATGAGGTTGATTTATATTTGTGCTTATAACTGTGGTAAACAAAAGTCAGAAGTCCCTTCTTTGTAACTTTTTTTCATTTCTGTCCTTTCTGTCCTTTTGTCTTCGCTCTTTTCTTTCTTTTTTCCCTCTTTTGTCATTCTAAATATTAGTTCTTGTTCATGTTTATGTTTTCAAATTTCTAATAAAGTTTATTTTTAAAAATGACACAAGCATATAAAACAGACGCAGTGATGGTACTGCAGGGCAGGACTGCTGAAGCTTGGCCCAGTTTGCTGGGGTCTCTTCCTCCTTCCCCTTCCTCCTCCTCCTCTCCCTCCCTTCCCTCTCTCCTTCCTCCTTCTCTGCCTCCCCCTCCTTTCTCTTCCCTCCTCCTCCCATTTGTCATCTTCTTCTTCCTCTTCTTCTTCCTCTTCTTCTTCCTCTTCTTCTTCTTCTCCTCCTCCTTCTCCTTCTCCTCTCCCTCCCCTCCCTCCTCCCATTTGTCTTCTTCCTCCTCCTCCTCTTCCTCTTCCTCTCCTTCTCCTTCTCCTTCTCCTCCTCCTCTCCCTCCCCTCCCTCTCTCCTTCCTCCTGCTCTGCCTCCCCCTCCTTTCTCCCTCCTCCTCCTCCCATTCGTCTTCTTCTTCCTCTTCTCCTCCTCCTCCTCCTCTTCCTCCTCCTTCTCCTCCTCCTCCTCTTCTGCCTCCCGCTCCTTTCTCCCTCCTCCTCCTCCCATTCGTCTTCTTCTTCCTCTTCCTCTTCTTCTCCTCCTCCTCCTCCTTCTCCCTCCTTCCTTCTTCTTCTGTTTCATCTGATATATTGGCAGTATGATAAAATGCCACAAAGATTTATGTATGAAATTATTGGATGGGAAATGGTGAAGTAGGAACTGATGGACTTCAGTCCATCAAGGAGAAAGGCCAGTGGCTGGAGAGGACCCAAGTTGATGCTCCCCAAAGCAAATTCCATCTCAGTAAAATTCTGCGGACACGTCTGAACTAGGTTGCAGAGATGCAGGTCAGCCGACTTCTCCCTCCCTCCACTCCTGTGTTGATGCAAACGTGTGCTCTTTTCCTTCGTAGGCTGATGCCAAGATGGTCTGTGATGTCGTGAGTCGGATGGAAGACACGGAGCCCTTCTCTCCAGAGCTGCTTTCGGCAATGATGAGGCTTTGGTCCGATAGTGGCCTCCAAGAGTGTTTCAACCGGTCCCGAGAATATCAGCTCAACGACTCTGCTCAATAGTGAGTTTTGGTCATCACTTAGAAGTCCTTTAAACAAGGAGCCACCAACCAGAACCAGTAGCCTTGCCTCCATTGTAAGGTTACATTAAAACAGGAATTTCCAAACTTAGCAACTTTAAGACTTACGGACATCAACTCCCAGAATCCCCCTGGGGAAACTCTGAGAGTTGAAAGTCCACAAATCTTCAAGTTGCCAAGTTTGGAGACCCCCTCCATTTTAAAAAAACCTTGCACTCTTTTCAAAACTGCATCTCTTCCCCCCTCGCCTTTGCAGGTCAAGAAACTAGGGTGGGTTTCTGATTGTGATTGGCACCCTTGGCAACCGTCATATATTTATGTCGGTCACTTGCAGCATGCTGCAGTCACATGTTCGCCATTTGCAAACTTCCCAGTTCACTTCCAACAAGCAATTTCACTGGGGAAGCCAACAAAGAAGGTTGCAAGTCACCAACATATGATGTCTTTCTTAACAACCACACTCCTTAATAATGAATGTTCCAGTTGTTCCGATTGGGGTCATAAATCAAGGATTACCTGCATGCTCAGTTAAAGTTCAAGAACTCTGGGATAAGGGGTACAATCATTATGTGCATTTAGCAAGCAGTCATTGTACCCAGAGCTTGGCAACTTTAAGACTTGTGAACGTCAACTCCCAGAATTCCTCAGCCAGCAAAGCAAATTCTGGGACTTGACGTCCACAAGTCTTAAAGTTACTAAGATTGGAGGCCCCTGACCTAGATGGTAAATAGGGAGAAAAGAGGAACAGGAATTACTCTTTTTAGAGCAGTAGAATAAGATAGCAACATTACAGCCTCAACTTTTTAATTAATATGTACTAGCCATTTCTATAACAACAAATGTCTGTAGAAATTCTCAGTCATCCAGGTCCCGGTTGTCCCAAATAAGGTGCTTTTTCAGGAGACAGCTGGACTTTCTTGTCTTTTCTTTTGAAGATGTTTCACTTCTCCTCCAAGAAGCTTCTTCAACTCTGACTGGATGATGGGGAACGGAAGGATTTATACTCCTAGGAGACAGCTGGTCCTTTGCATCCTTTTAGAGGGTCGTTGAGGCCCCTTGGAGGTTTATCTGTGTCCTCAGGGTCACCTGAGTAGTGCAAATGGTTTCTGTAGGCCGCCATTTTTTCCCTCTGGAAATCCGTTCCTACTCCCACACCATTCAAAGGGTCTCCATCCCAAATTGTATGGCTAAAAGCCTGTAGAGATCCTTAGCCATCCAGATCATGGTTGTCCCAAAAGTGCTTTTTCAGGAGGCAACTGGACCTTCTTGGGTTTTTTTCTCTTTTGAAGACGTTTTGCTTCTCATCCAAGAAGCTTCTTCAGCTCTGACTGGATGGAGGGGAATGGAAGGATTTATATTCCTTGCAGACAGCTGGTCCTTTGCATCCTTTTAGGGTGAGGCCATCTGGAGATTTATCTGTGTCCTCAGGGTCACCTGAGTGGGGCTCCTGGTTCCTGTAGTCTGCAATTTTTTTCCCTCTGGAAATCCATTCCTACTTCCACACCATTCGAAGGGTGTACATCCCAAATTGCATAGCTAAACATCTGTAGAGATTCTCCGTCATCCAAGTCATGGTTGTCCCAAAAGGAGACAAGATCCACCAGAGGCCAAGGTGGTGGAGGGGGTGGTGTTGCATCATTGTGATCAAGCCTCTCCTTTTTTGAATCTTGAATCTGGTGCTACGTACAGAGAAATAAGACAGAGCTTGCATGATTCTCCTTTTGTAGTTTCGACCCTTCTGCCTCTGTTTGGATGGCATTCTCCCATGAATAAAAGACCAGCAAAACCTCAAAACTCCATCCTTGCTGATAAACCCTACAGAATCTCAGCAAAGGGTGTAGGAATGATCCAGGCTCAGGCCCTTTGATGGATGACACATTCTGCTGCCATCTGCTGCGGGAAGGCAGATTTGACAAAAGAAAGCAAGGATTTGGAATTAGCTTGAAGAAAGCAATTAAGCCTAGGTGCACACACTTAGAAGCATATAATGCTGAGGTGATGGGTGGATGGACGGATGGATGGATGGATAGATAGATAGATGATAGATAGATAGATAGATAGATAGATAGATAGATAGATAGATAGATAGATAGATAGATACTGTAGATACATAGATAAATTATACAGACAGACAGACAGACAGACAGACAGATAGATAGATAGATAGATAGATAGATGATAGATAGATAGATAGATAGATACATACATACCTACCTACATACATACATACATACATACATACATACACAGGATAGATAGATAAATAGATAGATAGATAGATAGATGATAGATAGATAGATAGATAGATAGATAGATAGATAGATAGATAGATAGATAGATAGATAGATATAGATGATAGATAGATAGAGATAGATGATAGATAGATAGATAGATAGATAGATAGATAGATAGATAGATAGATAGATACATACATACTGTAGATACATAGATAAATTATACAGATAATAGATAGATAGACAGATAGATAGATACATACATAAATACATACATACATACATACATACATACATACATACATACATACATACTGTAGATACATAGATAAATTATACAGACAGACAGATAGATAGATAAATAGATAGATAGATAGATAGATGATAGATACATAGATACATAAATGAGAGATAGATAGAGAGAGAGAGAGAGAGAGATACATACATACATACATACAGGATAGATAGATAGATAGATAGATAGAGAGAGAGAGAGAGAGAGAGAGAGAGAGAGAGAGAGAGAGAGAGAGAGAGAGAGATGATGTAGATAAAAGATAGATGAGAGAGAAAGAGAGAAAGACAGAGAGACAGGGAGACAGAGACAGAGAGACTTTGACACTTCTGTGATCAAGCTTATAATTTTGGAATATGTCAAAATTCTCTCCATTCTCCAGACAGCTATTCCATTTTTCTCTAGCCAAGTGGGATCAAGGAGGCCAGGCACTTTATTATTATGGGTAATTTGTGAAATAAACCTCTTCAGCACTCTGCTATTCAATGTTCTCTTTGGGCTAAGTTGCACCTGAGCCAAAAAGAAGCCGAGCGAGTGCAATAAAGCAGGGTATGCCGTTGGTGGGGAAAAATCAATAACCATGGCTATTACTATATCACCGTGCGGCTGTAATGACTGCACTTTTGCTGATCTGCTGGCTAGCCTGCCAACGATAGCTCACCTACCGCCTAGAAGTAAGATTTGCAGGAGAGACCTGTGCTTCGTTTCAGCCAGGGGTCGGAAGGCATTGATTTAAAACTACCTAAGAAAAAGAAAAGAACAGCAATTAATAAAACCTTAAAGGAAGATGAAAACATGAGCAAGCCATGGTTTACCCCCAATCCAGGGGTGAAATCCAGCAGTTTCTGGAGAACCGGTAGCAGAAATTTTGAGCAGTTTAGAGAACCGGCAAATGCCACCTCTGTCTCGCCCCAGAGTGAGCTAGGAATGGGGATTTTGCAGCAAACTTCCCCTGGAGTGGGGAGGGAATGGAGATTTTGCAGTATCCTTCCCCTGCCACATCCACCAAGCCACCCCCACCAAGCCACGCCCACAGAACAGTAGTAAAAATTTGGATTTCACCACTGCCCCAATCTATCCAGATTCATATTATTAAGCCCGTTTCTGCATTTGCAGAGGTAGAAAACTTGGCTCACATCCTATTTGATTGTTGCCTGTTTAAGAAGGTGAGGGAAAGCTACCTCGGTCTATATACCAAATGAAGGACCCATTGGGATCCCCCATATCAAAACAATTTACCTTATGTGCGGCCAGAATCTGAAAATAACATTTAACCTAGCACAGTACTTAAGCAAACTGGTTTGATTGAGATCAGCATATGTGGGGTTGATTGGGTAGATTGTAGGGGTGACACCGAAATATAATTTTATCATATTTTATCTACATCTTCAATTAGTGTATTTTATTCCAATTTCATTGTAGACTGTATTTAATTCCAATTTCGTTTTAAATCGTAATTTTATTCTAATTTCATTTTAAATTGTGTTTTATCTCATTCCATTTTACATTGCTTTTCTCAAATTTTAGTAATAATTTGTTTCAGGAATGCTGCACTTCGATTGGCCCAAGGGCAAATAAACAAACAAACAAGCAAACACACCAACCAACAAACAAATAAATACATTATTAAGCCCAAAACAAAACAGAAAAGAGAACAAGCAAGAACAGGGGGAAATCCCCCAAAGAATGAGTTGCAGGGGTGGGTTGCTGGGGGCTCACAGGGGTTCGGGAGAACCTCTAGCTAAGATACTGTGCAGTTTGGAGAACCCCCAAATCCCACTCCTGGCTGGTCCTACTCACCTTGCCAGAGGAGTCCCCTCACAGGAGTCCCACGCGGCCCATTTTGGATGCAGGTAAGTGCAGGACACACACAGAGGCTCGGGGAGGTCGAAAAATGGGGCTACCAGAAGGTTGGGAAGGCCAGAAATGGGCCCGTTTCTGGCCTCCAGACGGCCTCAGGAGCCTGGGGAGGCCATTTTCGCCCCCCTGGAGGCTTGTGAAAAGCCTCTGGAGCCGGGGAGGGCAAACCCCACCCCCGCCATGGTGCAGGACTAGGCCACACCCACCATGGCCACGCCCACCCAGCAACCAGGCAAAGAACCCCTAGCTAAAATTTTTGAAGCCCATGAGTTGTGACAGAAAGAGACAAGTTGGAAGAGAATATTTGTCATCAGGGCTAGGAAGTAGTGAGGTTTGCTGTCTGGTTATATTTGCATGTTCATTACATTTATTTGCTTTTTTTATTATTATTATTACATTTTGAAGCCAGAATGGGACGACTTGCTGCAGCCAACTCACCACAACTAACTCGTTAGCAGGACAACTCGCCCCAGAACAATTTAACCATTCAATTTCATCATTTCAAGTAAATTTTAAGACATGTTTCAATTTTTTAAGACGTATTTTCAATTTTTCATTCTGCCCCTCCTTTTGCATCCTTTCTTCAATCACTCCATTCCACCATTTCTTTGCTATTAGTGTAACTCTTGTCCCACGGCGAATGGGCCGTGATGAATTCTCATAGGAACTTTTGAAGCCATTCTGGGAGGCTTCCAGCATAATTATACAAGGGACTCGTCCTGTCAGTGTTGGTGAGAATCTTCTCGCTGGTTCCTTGATTAGGTTGTTATTTACTGACTTTGTAGTCCCTTGATTAGGGTATTGCTTACTTCTGGGTTTTAATCTCTGCTTATCTGGACATTGATTGCTGCTCCAGAGGTGGCGTGAGCTTTCCGTTCGTTTTTTTTTTTTAAGAAAATTTAAAGGCGGCAACTCAAGGCGGCTTACGCGGATATATAAATGAAGTAAAAAGAATAATAATAAAATAATAAAGTAGTACATTTATTATTTACTAATAGTAGTAAAAAAAACCACCCACCCTGGCGACGACATATTCATACAAACCAGGGGTGAAATTCAGCAGGTTCTGACATGTTCTGGAGAACCGGTAGCGGAAATTTTGAGCAGTTTGGAGAACCGGTAGTAGAAATTTTGAGTAGTTTGGAGAACTGGTAGCGGAAATTTTGAGTAGTTTGGAGAACTGGTAGCGGAAATTTTGAACAGTTTGAAGAACCGGTAGCAGAAATTTTGAGCAGTTTGGAGAACCGGTAGTAGAAATTTTGAGTAGTTTGGAGAACTGGTAGTGAAAATTTTGAGTAGTTTGGAGAACTGGTAGCAGAAATTTTGAGCAGTTCGGAGAACTAGTAGTAGAAATTTTGAGCAGTTCAGAGAACAGTAATGAAAATTTTGAGCAGTTCAGAGAACCGGCAAATACCACCTCTGGCTGACCCCAGAGTGGGGTGACAATGGAGATTTTGCAGTATCCTTTCCCCAGGAGTGGGGAAGGAATGGAGATTTTGCAGTATCCTTCCCCTGCCACGCCCACCAAGCCACACCACACCACACCCACCAAGCCACGTCCACAGAGCTCATAGTAAATATATTTGGATTTCACCGCTGTTACAAACCATTTAATGGACTCCATCCTGCTCTGGGTACCTCAGGCCCGCTGGCAGAACCAGGTCTTCAACGCCTTCTGAAGAATGTCAGAGTGGGGGCCATTCTAATCTCTGGAGGGGGAGGATGTTCCCGAGAGAGGGAGCCACCACAGAGAAGGCCCTTCTTCCGGGTCCCACCAGGTGTATCTCCCTCAGGGAGAGGATCCGCAACATTCCCTGTCTCCCCACTCTGATAGGTCAGGTAGATGTGACTGGCAGCAGATGGTCCCTCAGATCACCTGATCCCAAGCCATGAAGGGCTTTAAAGGTGACAACCAGCATCTTGAATTGCACCCGGAAGCAAATCAGCAACCCATGCAACTCCCGCAGGAGAGGCGATACATGTACACACCGGAGTCTGCACAAAACCATGCGGGCCGCTGCATTTTGCACCAACTGGAGCTTCCAGAATCCAGATGCTCTTCAAGGACAGCCCCATGTAGAGTGTGTTGCAATGTTGATTGAACCATCAAGAACACTCCCACCAACAGTGATAGGGCAAGCTACTGTAAACAATCCCCTTTTCTTTCTCACACTGATGATGTTACCAAGTTGGGTGATGAAATGTCTGGAAGAAAGCAACCAAGGTCAGAGAAGAATTTCCAGTCCAAACTGTGGGGGTAAGTTGACAACTGTCTGTCATTCATGCCAGCTTTATTTCTCTTGGCTGGAAGAATCAGATCAGATTAGCATTTCAAAACCAAAAACCAGCTTCAGTGACCACTCTGTAGTCTTCTGAACGGGGATCAGACTGCTTAAAATAGAGGTTTTATCCATAAGGACCAGGAACTTGGTTTGCATATTTGATTTTGAAAGGAAAAACGTGCTTCTCGGGGTGAAATCTTTATTTTTTTCGGTGTCCTAACAACATTCACACAAATGTGAATATCATTCTCATTCCCAGCTTCAACTGTTTTACGGTTTGCAAATGAATCCCCTAGCAGACGGTAGATACACTCCAACCCAGATATTTTAGGCCTGCTATTTTCATTGGTCTCTCTGGGAAAATATAAAAGCTGAGCTCACATGAATGTAAAAGACACTTCTGACATTTTTAGGTTCCCTGCAGCACTAATGCAGGATTGCAAATTCCCAGGAACCAATGAGGTCACCTACATTGTTCCTAGGAAGCAATATTTTCCCTTCCTAAAAATCCAATTTCAAATCATGATTTTGGACTGGGAAGTGTCAGAAGAATAATTGGGGGTTCCAACTTGAGCCGGAGTTGCACAAGAACTTATATGCAGACCACATCATGAGAAAGGCGGGGCTAGATGAATCAAAAGTTGGAGTTAAGGTTGCCGGGAGAAATATCAACAACCTCAGATATGCAGATGATACCACTCTAGTGGCAGAAAGCAAAGAGGAACTAAAGAGCCTCTTGATGCGGATGAAGAAGGAGAGTGCAAAAATTGGCTTGAAACTCAACATTAAGAAAACTAAGATTATGGCATCCAGCCTTCTGAATTCCTGGCAAATAGATGGGGAAGAAATGGAGGGAGTGACAGATTTTATTTTCCTGGGCTCCAAGATCATTGCAGATGGGGACTGCAAAGAAATTAAAAGACGCTTGCTCCTGGGGAGGAAAGCTATGGCAAATCTAGACAGCATACTAAAAAGCAGAGACATCGCCCTGCCAACAAAAGTGTGTATAGTCAAGGCTATGGTTTTCCCAGTTGCAATGTCTGGCTGTGAAAATTGGACCATAAGGAAGGCTGAGCACCAAAGAATCGAGGCCTTTGAACTCTGGTGCTGGAGAAGACTCCTGCGAGTCCCTTGGACTGCAAGGTGATCCAACCGGTCAGTCCTAGAGGAGATCAACCCTGGCTGCTCTTGAGAAGGCCAGATCCTGAAGATGAAACTCAAATACTTTAGCCACCTAATGAGAAGGAAGGACTCCCTGGAGAAGAGCCTAATGCTGGGAACGATGGAGGGCAAAAGAAGAAGGGGGCAGCAGAGAATGAGGTGGCTGGATGGAGTCACTGAAGCAGTCGGCATGACCTTAAATGGACTCCAGAGGATGGCAGAGGACAGGAAGGCCTGGGGGAACGTTGTCCATGGAGTCACGATGGGTCGGACACAACTTTGCAACTAACAACAACAACAAAATAAAAATGAGATCCAGACAGCTGTGACGAAAGAATATTTATTCCCAAAAGCAAAGTGCTTGCCTTTAAAGGTAGCTGCATAGAAATGAGGTATAGCAGCTTCACGAAGGTGGCTCAGCGGCTAAGACACTGAGCCTGTCAGTCAGAAAGGTTGGCAGTTCGGCGGTTCGAATCCCTAGGACAGCCCTCTTGTGTGAGCAGATGGTTGGACTGGATGACCTCCAAGGTCCGTTCCAACTCTGTGACTGTTGAAAAGCAGACTTTTATAAGGGAGCTTGTCCTGATGTGGAATTGTCTATGTGCTGATTGTCTATGTGACATTTGGAGGGTGTGTGTGTGCGTGTGTGTGTGTGTGTGTGTGTGTGTTTAGGTATGTTTGATGTTTATTCTTGTGAGCATGCTGGGAGACCTAATTTAATTTAATTAACTCCGTGTTTACAGACCATATCCTTTGATATGTGGATTAAGTATGGGTAATTTACTTGCTTACTTACTTATTATTTATTTATTTATTTATTAGTTTGATTTATATGCTGCCCTTCTCCAGAGACTCAGGGCAGCTTACAATGCATTAAGCAATAGCCTTCATACTTTTGTACATACCTGCTTAGTAGGGCTTTCAGCCCCCCCGTAAGCAGTGTTCTTTTTTTTTATACAAAGTCAGCTTATTGCCCCCACAATCCGGGTCCTCATTTTACCTACCTCGAAAGGATGGAAGGCTGAGTCAACCTTGAGCCTGGTGAGATTCGAACTCGCAGTAATTGCAGGCAGCTGGCAGCTAAGTGCTACTTTAACAGCCCTTAGTCCCCTGCACCACCAGGCTCTTGGGGGTTTGAGGAAGTTTGAGTAAAAGATTATCCCCCGTTTGCTATTTTTACTTGATTAACTTAGTTTCAGCTTGACTGTCAAATATCTAGTGGAGAAGCTGGTTCTCAGTCCATTGTGGATTCAGCTGATGTTTTAAGGGAAGAGGTAAACAGTATAAAAAATAAAAGATAGTTTGATATAAAACATCTCACGGAAGGCTCGTAGGCCACTATCTGTCATGTTGCTCTGCAGAATGAGAGCAGTGGGTAGTAGAGAGCCCAAGGATCTCAGGGAAGCATAATTACTTAATAATTAATAGGCTTTGTTCAGAAATCAATGCAGCGTGACAAATCTGCAAGTAGACCTATACATTATTAAACTGGGATAATCTGAAGGTTCAGCAAAATCAAGAAGAGGCTACAATACCTGGCACTGAAATTGAGAGGTTTTGGGTTTGGTTTAATGGTGTTTCAGGAGGAAAGAAAAGGAAAGAAGGAAGGGAAGGGAGGGGAGGGGAGGGGAGGGGAGGAGAAGAGAGGAGGGGAGAGGAGAGGAGAGGAGAGGAAAGGAAAGGAAAGGAAAGGAAAGGAAAGGAAAGGAAAGGAAAGGAAAGGAAAGGAAAGGAAAGGAAAGGAAAGGAAAGGAAAGGAAAGGAAAGGAAAGGAGGAAGGGAGGAGAGAAAGGAGAGGAGGGGAGAGCAGAGGAGAGGAGAGCAGAGCAGAGCAGAGGAGAGGAGAAGAAAGGAAAGAACAGGACAGGACAGGACAGGACAGGACAGGACAGGAAAGGAAAGGAAAGGAAAGGAAAGGAAAGGAAAGGAAAGGAAAGGAAAGGAAAGGAAAGGAAAGGAAAGGAAAGGAAAGGAAAGGAAAGGAAAGGAAAGGAAAGGAAAGGAAAGGAAGAGAAAAAAGTGAAATGAAGGGAAATGAAGGGAAGGGAAGGGAAGGGAAGGTGAGGGAGGGAGGGAGGGAGGGAGGGAGGGAGGGAGGAAGGAAGGAAGGAAGGAAGGAAGGAAGGAAGGAAGGAAGGAAGGAAGGAAGGAAGATGGGAAGGAGAGGGAGGAATTCGCTGATACCCATTTCTCTATGCAATATGGCTTTGTTTTTTTAAAAAAAAACATCACAACCAAATTCATTGTCTTGAAAACCAGACCTGGACTGGACTATTACATAAACATTCTTATGGAGAGGAATAAACCCACATAATAATCTACTCTTACACAACAAGATTCTCTCTGCAACCATCTGCCTCTCATACAGCAGAACCCGAACATATCATGATCACTTTGACAGAGATTTAGTTTCAAATTATGAAATACTGTCTTTCGGAGAGCAAGCCAGGCCCAGTGAAACTCCAGATCCAGAATCTGTAGATAACTTGCATTTATAACCTATAAATCTACAGGTTTTGTACATGTATGTCCTCTTTTAACTTCCATTTGGGATGCTAACCAAAAGCTCAGCAGGAGAAGGTAGTTTTTCCCCAGGCACTATGCTCAACGTCCTTGATCCCTAAATTTTAGGCATAGCCCATTTCCAAAACAATTAGGACTGAGGGAGGCATTGGGTTTACATTTACTATCTTGAGACTGACTTTAAGCCACCAATCTCTGCCTCAAATCCGGCTTCTGGTTTATTCGCCACTTTTTCTATCCCATCCTTTATCCCAAAGGTGCTTTTTCAAGGGGCAACTGGGCTTTCTGCTTTTCCTTTGCTTCTCATCCAAGAAGCTCATCCGGAGCTGAAGAAGCTTCTTGGATGAGAAGCGAAATGTCTTCAAAGAAAAACCAGAAAGCCCAGTTGTCTTTTGAAAAAAGCACCTTTGGGACAACCCAATCCAGACCTGGATGACTGAGAATCTCCATAAACGTCCCGTTCTTTAGCTTGCCTAGTGAGAAGTTCTGGAGAACATTGGAGCTTCCATATCCATTTATGTCATTTTGGTTGAGCCTTATTTCCTACCAATGAATGCTTTTCTTTCCTCCTGGTGGACCAACCACATGGGGGGGGAGGGGTTTCCCCCAAATGTCATTTGGTGGAGGGGGGGTTGCTTTGGAAGAGTGGGGGTTGTGTTTGTTTTAGGAGGCTGGTGCACTTTTTGACAGCTTGCATAATGTTCTCTCAGTTTGGGATCCAGGTATCTGTTGCTATAGCGACTCCTGGTGTATTTAAATTATCCATGAGAACTGTTCTTTGGATGCTCCAAACATCTCCATTGAAATGGGCGGTGTGACTGGAAAAGAGAACATTTTTGACAGTTGATAATTCCATGTACAAAATCGTATTGTTAAGAGATACACATACTCTTGGTAATTGGCCCCAAGTCACCCAGCTCGTTGTCATGTCTAAGGCAGGACTAGAATTCAGTCTCCCACTTTCTAGCCTGGGTACCTTCCCCACTGGACCAAACTGCCTCTCATTGATTTAACTTTCAGTTTCAAATAATTTTAATTAAAAAATTAAAGCGTACTGAATGACTGGCAGAGATAAATCTCACTGTATACGGTTTGACAAAAGACTGAGGATTAAACAGAAGATATTAAAAGGTTTAAAGGAACGAGGCAGTTTGGCAGTACCAAATTTCAAATTATCTTTTCAAACTAGTTGTCTAACCTGAATAACAGGCAGGATCATATTCCCTTAATGCTGTGTTCCTTCTGTTAAAGGGAGAAAGATTTCCAGATGGTTTATGCAGATATCTGAAACAGAAATAGGCAATTTATAGGAGATCATCTGATGAGCAGTGTTTTAAAAGTATAGGGTAGAGGAAAAATTAGCTCAGATTTATCACCTCTTGCTTGGCTATTTATTTTTATGAAGATGAGAATGCAAAGAAATTTGGTCAGCGAGAGATTTTAAAAATTGCAGATTGCAAAAAAAAAAATGTCAATAAAACAAAGATAAAAATCCTTTGAGATTCTGAATTCTGAAAGGGGCAGAATCCCCAGCAAGTCCCAATATCTTCAAATAAGCAGTGCCATTCTAAGAAGAAAACAAGACAGCTGAAGATTTAGGGATTTTAAAATGAAAACCTTATCAAACAAAACTCAGCGGCCTTCCGGGGCCTTATTTTTAAATTGTTGGTGAAATATAATTCAGAAACCAAACCAGTTAAATGCTGTGTGATGAAATGGCTGCAGAATTTAGACAAAACAATTGATATGTAACAATGGAAATTTCGATGACAGACAGACAGACAGACAGATGATAGATAGATAGATAGATAGATAGATAGATAGATAGATAGATAGATAGATAGATAGATAGATAGATAGATAGATAGGCAATAGCAATAGGACTTGGACTTGGACTTGGACTTACATACCACTTCACAGTACTTTACAGCCATAGCTTTATCAACCCATAGAACAGAAGTTTCCTTTGGAAGTTGTGGGAGCTTCAAAAAGCTTCAACTCATTCAAGAAGAGACTGGATTGCCATCTGTCAGAAATGGTGTAGGGTCTCTTGCTTGAATAAGGGGTTAGACTAGATGACCTACAAGATCTATTCTATTCTATTCTATTCTATTCTATTCTATTCTATTCTATTCTATTCTATTCTATTCTATTCTATTCTATTCTACCGTGTTTCCCTGAAAATAAGACCCTGTCTTATTTTTTTTTATTTTTTTTGAACCCTGAAATAAGCGCTTGCCCTTATTGCCATGTGCTCAAAAGCCCGATTGGCTTTTCAGGGGATGTCTTATTTTGGGGGAAACAGGGTATTCTATTCTATTCTTAGCCTTAGCTACAATAGAACTGGTAACTTGGCAGCCAAGCTACTACTCTGCAATAGCATTGTGGTCTCCAGGCTAATGTCACAACACCATATGCTAATAATAATAAATAATAACAGGAGAGTGGGTCAGGGGGCAAGTCTTCTCAGTAGCATCTCCCAAGCTTTGAAACATACTTCTCCTGGAGAAACTCCCCAATCTCCTGGCATTTTGCAAAATGCTCCTGACCTAGCTTGACATGTTTTGGGTTTTCCTTTGGGAGGAAGGAAAGGAAGGAAGATCCCTCTGTCTATTATTGCTTTATTATATACATGTAACATCTTGCCTTTCAACTTGAAGAGCAAACCTTGTCTGACAGCAGCACAACCTATCTTCTCTCAACTTGCAGCCTGACAAGGGATCGTGTTCTCCTTTCCAACTCTTGCCAGCTTCAGTCTTTAAGAACATTTCATCTCTATGCAGGCCCAAACTCCTTCAAAGCCCTCTTATTCTTGGCACTTCCAGCCTTGCAAAAAATGTCATATCCTCTTTTTCTTTTAGAAAGCTGGAATAAACCAATGGAGTAGTCTCCCCCCCCCCCTCTCTCAAACCCATTCAGATCTTTTCTTCTGCAGAAAGCTGCTAATGAGCACAATTCTTCTGTAAGAGAGGAGGGAAAAAACCCTTCCTTTTTAGGTAGAGGGTTGCCAGGGGTGCATTCTCTTCCCAGCCACGGAAGAGGGGAATTACAAGAAGAAAAAGCAAAGTGGGAAAAAAAGAAGACAAAGGAAAGGGAAGAAATGCTTGACACATAATAAGCAGCATGAAATTATGGGAGGAAACAAAAACAAGGGAAGATTAAAACCAAGATAATAAATCTAAGAGAGGGAGACTACAGTGGATGCGGCCAAACGGAAAACTTGTTCTCTTGAAATCTGGGCGTGTTCCATATCTGACGCAGCATTCCTATATGTTTGTTTTTTTTAATTATTTAATATCTTTATTTTTGACAAAACAATCTTTAATCTTACAAAAAGAAAAGAAACCTTAAAATAATAAAGTTTTCAGTTTAAGAAAAGACCACAAAGGAAAGCTTATAAGGTGTTATCTTCTGCACAAAAAAAAAGAAAGATATAAAATATAAATAATAGTTTGTCATAAATCTCTTGGTGTTGGTATTTATGTTTAGTTCTATCTTCCTTCAGGATTGCCATAGATAGAAGTCATATTTTTATCCTGATCCCTTCCCTTCACATTTTGTGTTTTACAGCTATCTAGACTGCTTAGATCGAATTGGAGCTGCCGATTACCAGCCCACAGAGCAAGACATCCTTCGAACCAGGGTCAAAACAACCGGCATTGTAGAAACCCATTTCACATTCAAAAACCTCCATTTCAGGTGAGAAGGATGAAGGTAACATGGAAGAATCTCCCTGACTGGACAGATAATCAACTGGTGTGGCTCTAGTCCTTTTCGTTTATCAGTGGGCAGGCTTGGGGTATTGTTTGGTTTGCACTGCCACAAAATGGCTGCCATAGTAAGTGGGGCTTGACACAGGCTGGTTCAGTTGATCATCACTATCTCTCATCTAAATGTTTCCCTTCTCTTCCTTCTTCCCTCCTCCCTTTGCTTCCCTTCACTTAATTTCCCTTCACTTTTTTTCTCTTCCTTTAGCAATAGCAATAGCACTTAGACTTATATACCGCTTCATAGTGCTTTTACAGCCCTCTCTAAGTGGTTTACAGAGGCAGCATATTGCCCTCAACAATCTGGGTCCTTTCCTTTCCTTCCCTTTCCTTCCCTTATTTTCCTTCCCATCTCTTCCTTTCTTTTTTCTTTTCTTTCTTTTCTTTCTTCTCTATTTCCTTCAAAATGCTTTTCTTTTTCTTTCTTCCCTTCCCTTATTCACCTTCCCTTCCCTTCCCTTCCTTCCCTTTCCTATCTCTTTCTTTCCTTTTTTTTCCCTTTCCTCTCCCTCTTCACTTCCTTTCTTTTTCCTTTCCCTCCCCTCCCTTCTATCTTGCCTGGACCAGGGGAGACATGATAGCAGTCTTCCAATATTTGAGGGGCTACCACAGAGAGGAGGGGGTCAAGCTATTTTCCAAGATACCCAAAGGCCAGACAAGGAATAATGGATGGAAACTGATCAAGGAGAGATTCAACCTAGAAATAAGGAGGAATTTTCTGATAGTGAGAACAAGCAGCCCATGGAACAGAAGTTGCCTTCGGAAGTTGTGGGAGCTTCATCACTTGAGACTTTCAAGAAGAGATTGGACTGCCATCTGTCAGAAATGGTGTAGGGTCTCCTGCTTGGGTGGGGGTTGGACTAGATGACCTACAAGATCCCTTCCAACTCTGATAATCTATAATCTGTAATCCCAGTTCTATCCACATCTTTCTCCTTCTTGCCTCTTCTTGGGAGTGCTGCTCTTTACCTGTCACTCAGAGGACAAGTGTGACTAGAAGTCACTTATACTCTTTTGTGCTAGGATGAAATAATGAAGAGTTTTCCTTGTTCCTCCTTAAGGCTGTTTGATGTTGGGGGTCAGAGATCGGAGCGTAAGAAGTGGATTCACTGTTTTGAGGATGTCACGGCAATCATTTTCTGTGTCGCGCTGAGTGGGTATGACCAGGTACTTCATGAAGATGAAACAACGGTGAGTAATTCCCTGGACTAAATTAATCCCTGCCATGGCTCTTCAATTTCCTGTATTTTGTTTGTAGCCATTAGGGTCCTTTCTTAAACCCCGAAGGATCTAACAATATTCTTCATTATTCACATGTCTTCCTTTGATGCAATGGAGATCCGTTATCTATTCATCCATAGTTGGGTTTAAGCCACTGAAATTCAGCAGGATGGCTTTAGTCCAGGTAATCAGTTCATCTGCTCCCTACAGTAACTCAAGAATTTATCCAGAACTCCTATCCTTTCTCATTGGTTATATCTGACCAGAAAGAAAGGGGGGGAAAAAACACCCTTAATTTCTAATTTTTTAAATTTTTGATTCTTATTCTGCTGAGAGCGGATGGGGATGAAGACCTGAGAGATAGGCTGCTGTCCATGGTGCTGACAGAAAAAAAATGAAAGAACAGATAGAAAAGGAAATCTTTGAAACAAACCAAGATGGACAGATACCAGGTTGTGCCTGTTTGTGAGAGTCATTCGAATCGTGTTTTTTCTCCCTTGTGTGGATACCTGAAAAGTAAACGCCAGGTTAATTCTAGTGCTAATTGAAAAGTGTAGAAGTGGGCATATGTTGAAGATACTAATGCATAGTAGATAATAGTCATCCAATCATTTATAAGGGTCACGGTGGCTCAGTGGCTAAGATGCCGAATTTGTCGATCAAAATATCGGCAGTTCGGTAGTTCAAATCCCTAGTGCTGCATAACGGGTGAGCTCCCGTTACTTATCCCAGCTTCTGCCAACCTAACAGTTCAAAGGCAAGTAGAAAAATAGGGAACACCTTTGGTGGGAAGGTAACAGCGTTCCATGCACCTTTGGCATTGAGTCATGCTGGCCACATGACCACGGAGATGTCTTTGGACAGCACTGGCTCTTCGGCTTTGAAACAGAGATGAGCACCAGCCCCTAGAGTCAGGAACGACTAGCACATATGTGCGAAGGGAACCTTTAATTTTACCTAATCATTTATCAATTAACATTTATATGGGGCTCTACTCCCAATGACTCAGAATTATACAAGCAGAGATACACATGCAAACCAGCATTTAAAATGACACAGCAGTACACAACGGTATGCATTATAAATGGGATGAAAATGTGGCGATTCCAATATCTAGCATCTCAGTTTTCTCTCTCACTGGCACCTTGATAATTATTTCCACAAACTCGTTTTGATCTTTCCACCCATTATAGTATGTGGATAAATTCCTGCATCATTTTCCATAAGGGGTGTTCTTTATAAGGCAGAAGTCTTCAAAGCTGGCAGCTTTAAGACTTGTGGACTTCAACTCCCAGAATTCTCCAGCCAGCTATGCTGGCTGGAGAATTCTGGGAGTTGAAGTCCACAAGTCTTAAAGTTGCCAAGTTTGAAGACCTCTGTTATAAAGCATGCAGAGCAGGAGGGCCATGGAGAAACAGAATAGTCAGGCAAATATTTAGTTATTTCACCCAGGGTTAACTTTGTAAGAAGGGTTGGGCTCCAGAATTATCCTTAACCACACCCCAAAAGAAGCAAAGTGAGTCTCTATAGGTAGTCCTCGACTTACAACTCGTTGAGTGACCATTCACATAACAGCCCTGAAAAATGTGCCTCAGGACTGGTTTTCACAATTATGACCATTGTGACAACTCCCGTGTTGGTCATGTGACCGAAATCCAGATGCTTAGCAATTGACTCATATTTATGACCGGTGCAATGTCCCAGGGTCTTGAAGGACCGTGATCCCCTTTTGCCAAGCAAAGTCAAGGAGGGAGCCAGATTCGCTTTAACGACCGTTACTAACTTAACAATTGCAGCGGTTCGCTTAACAACTGTGGTAAGAAAAGTCGTAAAGTGGAGCAAAGCTCACTGAACAGACGTCTCACTTAAACAACAGACGTTTTAGGCTCAATTGAAGCAGAAAGTCGAGGACTACCTGTATTTAATTGCTAATAAAGGTTCTTACTGGAGCTTCCAAGAGATTTTTCCACACTCCCTCTTGAATCCAAAAGCCAGCAAGACTGTCCCAAAGGGGTTTTTTCAAGAGGCATCTGGCCTTCCTTTGTTTTTCCTTAAAGACATTTCGTTTCTCATCCAAGAAGCTTAGAACTGAAGAAGCTTCTTGAATGAGAAGTGAAAGATCTTCAAGGAAAAACAAAGGAAGGCCAGTTGACTTGTGGAAAAGCCCCTTCAGGACAACCATGACCCAATCTCAGTTTATGGATGACTGAAAAGAGCAAGACTAGGATTTTACAGGGGTGGGACAGGTGTACGAATGTAAGGAATACAATTAAGATCAAGTGAATTAATAATACCACTCTATAAAGCCTTAGTAAGATAACACCTAGAGTACTGCATCCAGTTTTGGTCACCACACTATAAAAAAGATGTTGAGACTCTAGAAAGGGTGCAGAGAAGAGCAACCAGGATGATGAGGGGATTGGAGGCTAAAACATATGAAGAACAGTTGCAGGAACTAGGCCTGGCTAATCTAGTGAAGAGAAGGACCAGGGAGGGACCAAGGAAGACATGATAGCAGTCTTCCAATATTTGAGGGGCTACCACAGAGAGGAGGGGGTCAAGCTATTTTCCAAGACACCCAATGGCAAGAGAGGGAATAATGGATGGAAACTGATCAAGGAGATTCAACCTGGAAATAAGGAGGAATTTTCTGACAGTGAGAGCAATCAACCAATGGAACAGAAGTTGCCTTCAGAAGTTCTGGGAGCTCCATCACTGGAGACTTTTAAGAAGAGACTGGACTGCCATCTGTCAGAAATGGTGTAGGGTCTCCTGCTTGGGCGAGGTTGGACTAGATGACCCACAAGGTCCCTTCCAACTCTGTTCATCTGTTAAATCTTACAGAAGACATGTAAAGGGAAAAGAAACCTTTGCCTTTATCCTAGACCCGAGTTTTCAGATCCTAGCAATCTCTCCACCAAAATAAACACCTGAGATTTCAAATCTGGCAATCTGTTCCTCAAAATAAAAAGGACTCTATTTCTCCCAAATAGAGCAAGATCCCTATGTGATACTAAGGAAAATGTGTTGAACAATGATTTTTCTCTCCTTAATGGACTGGGTGGAGGGCAAGGGGCATACAAGAGGAAAGTGGGAGAGTGACAGATGGAGGATGGTATCAGCTGAACCCCTTGTGATTTTATTGATTCGATTTAGAAAAATATTTAATCCCCATGAAATGCAACCTCTGGAGCAAGGTGGTTGGGCCACCTTTGAAACCCTTTGTCTGGAAATACTCAGATTTTGCAGAGAGAAAAGGAAGTTTCTTTGTAATAACTTGTTCACATCAGAAGTTGCAAGTTTAAAGCTTGCAACTTTAAACTTGTATTATACCAAGTCAGCTTTAAGCTAGTATTATACTGAGTCAGCTTACGAATGACTATATGTTGTTTCTCTAAAGTCTAAATAAATGTATAATGGAGTGTCAAGAAATTTTGAACTGGTGAAAACTTAGCCTTTCTGATTCTTCCTTTCTTCCTTTTTTTTTTTTTAAATCTTTTCATCAAAGTTGATAAAATTTGGGTTGGGGCAGAGAAAATTCTAAGCTTTGTTTAGCTCTTATAGATCTGTTGCCTTTTCTTTCTCAGTCCCAATTCCTAAGCATGTACAGTTTTACGTTTTCAATACTCCCCTATGTTATGCAAGGGTCTCATTTTGGCCAATTACCATTGTCTTTAACCATCCACTCAAGTAAAATGCATATTGATAAGTCCAACCTTTTCCAGGTGAAGTATCTCACAGAAATATTGGGATGTCACATCTGCAGCTCATGGATCCTTCTTTCATGTACATAAAAATTTTGTTATCTTGATTCATCCTGGAATGAGATTTAGGAACTTTCGGGACATTCTAGAAGTTTTAAATGATCGAAAATCAGACTGAAACTCGAAAACAAACAGCAAGTAGGAGAGAGTGGGGAAAGGTTATTAAATGAAGCGTTTGTATTTTTCTTCTTTCAAACTGTGCTTCCTCATATCATAAATCTTCTACCATGTGACTGTAGGCGTTGTGCGTTTGACATTGCAAGTGGAAACAAATACGTACCTAGAAAGTGAATTTTGGGTGTTCCTTGAGGTGGGTAGATTTAAAATGTCAACAGCCCCGTTTGCTTCTAACTGAAGGGGTTTCAAGATTCAGCTGTCTGTTTCTAAGCTGGAGTGGGGGACAAAATTGAGTGGGACAAGCTTGTTTTTTTTTTATTTATTTAAGAGGATGATTAATTTAGAGTCTTTGGGTCTTAGAATTAAATGCATTAGATTCAGATAACCTGCTTTATAGATGTTTGCGGCAGAGAAAAAAAAATTACCTGGTGCCCAGCTGGGGAAAAGATTGAAGTTGCACTTCTCTGAAGTTGTTTTGTACCACTGTATTATACCAGTTGCTTGTATGACCTTCTGGAGAACATATTGTTTCCATACCGTTGCCTGTTTTTTCCCCTTCTTTCAACTATTAAAGGGTAGGCGCTTAATTTGATTATTGAATTAATAATCTTTCTTTCCGGATGTGCACAATGCATTGGACCAAGTTATTCAACCTCGGTGGATCCTGTCTAATCCACTTCATGAACCTTTAAAACATAACTCTGTTTGAATCGTCGAAGGGGTAAGGGTTCCTCTTATAGAGTTACACAACTTTATACCTGTGCAAAATTCCAGAGATTCATCTAATTCTACCTCGATGTTGTGTAAAAAGTCATGGAAAATGTAGCTATGCTCTCAATCTTTCAAGAATTTCTACCATTTGTCAAAAATGGTGTAGGGTCTCCTGCTTGGCCGGGGGAGGGGGGGTTGGACTAGATGATCCACAAGGCCCCTTCCAACTCTGTTAATCTAATCTAATTAAGCTTTGGGGCAGAGAGTAGTGGTTGAGTGGTGAAATGTTTTATTGTTCTTTAAAGTCTTTCTGGGTAGTTATGATATGCTTCTTTTTAAATTTTCCTACATTCTTGATTTAAACTGAATAAAGAAATGAATGAATGAATGACCCAATATGCTAAACCATCAAAAAAAATTAACCAAGCTGAAAAATAAGCAAGTATATTGTGCAGATAAAGCTGTAGTGTTTTAACTGGCCTGCTGGTTAACATGTTGTCTGAACTGTCTCTATGCTGTAATATTTTAAAGCAAAACAGTAATCTGGGAAAAACGACTTTCACATAATTGGCTCCATCAATGCAAGAATAGAATGAAAAAAAAAACTCTCAGAAGAGTTGTTTGGTTTCTTCTCCAGAGGAAGTATATCGTTCTGCTTCATTTCTGACTAAACTTACCTTTGTTGGTTAAAAAAAATAATATTGTTGTACTTCTGTGGGAGGGCATATGTGCAAAGGAACAATCGCTTGCAATTATTTTGCCGTTAGTTTTGCAATTTTAGTAAGAAGGAAAGTAAGAGGAAAATGGTATGAAGACACGAGGACGTTTCTTACGTTTGAGAAGGTTGAGCCTTCTGAAAATTGGCCCTTTAGATTTCAAAATATTAGCCTCCCTCTGTGGGGTGAGAGACAAACAGCATTTTCATTTCGGGGACGGTTATATTTATGGGATCAAAAACTCAAGTGAGCTGAACCTGATTGTTTCTTGATTCTTGGATGGAAAGCAACCAGAGAATCCCAGGGCTGTAAGAGTAGACAAGAAAGTTTTGGGGGTTTTTTTTTAAGTCCCTTGGCCTTTTAGCAGATATTCAATATGACCTTCAAGATTGACTCAGAGGAAGTCCTTATGATCCATGTGGATCTAACTGGTAAGTTCTTATATCCTCACATCCCAAACTGACCAGCTGTAGAAAATATCCAAAGGCAGCAATGGAATAGCCTTAATCAGTTCTCAGGTTCAGGCAAAAGATTGAATCAAATAGTTCATCTATGAGGAAATGAAAATCTTGGAGTATGATATCCACCCTATCTTCTTTTTCCTAGAAAAAGCAACTGACTTCTAAATTAAACTAACGGGTTGAAGAAAGACAGCTAGACTGGCAGCTAGAGTGGTAGACCAGCAGACAGACAGACAGACCTAGACAGACAGACAGGCTGTCAGGGTTCCAGCGGATGCCCTAATTACATCATGAGCCTCAAGCCAAGCTTCAAAAGAGATCCAGTTATTTATTAGGAGCGTCATGTCGGCAAGTTCCCAAATGAAGCCAGCCCTGACTCCATGTAATTTACGGCCCCAATCATGACCCTGTTTCTTCACCCCCACCCCCCAGAGTATGTCATCAATCACATTCGCCAATGGAGCAATTTCGCGGGTTACAGAGATCACTCCTCTCCGGCCGCTGTGGGTAACCCTGGGAGACAGCCTTGTGAAAGATATGTCTGGAATGTATTCTTCTCTTTAGCTGCCGTGCTGCTTCATCGGTTTCCCATCCCTCTTGCCTATGGCAACTCGAGAGCAGGCCAGGGATGCTTTGCACGTTGACACACTCAGACAGAGCAACCACTTGTATGGGATAAACAGATTCTGTTGCTTTACAAAGAAGTGGGAATCAAACTTCTTTAGAGCTGGATTGTTTTGGTGGAGTGTGATTGAAGAGCCACAGGAGAAAGGGGGTCTTTCCCAGGGAAGACAGATTAACCTGAAATCCTTGTTGTATAGGAAGAGAGCCACGCTGAACTCTCCCTAAACTTTAACAGGATATATTTAATAAATATGTAGATTTGTGCTTTAGTCTGGCAAGATTCCTGTCTAGAGGTGAGCAACAATAAAGAAACTATTCTGAGTAACTCCTCATGTTGTTCCCGGTTCCTTGCACCTATCCCTTTTAAAGTTTCTGAGGTTGGGAAGCACTGCTCTAGCTGGATGTCTTCCAAATATGTTTACAGATAAGAATAGAATAGAATAGAATAGAATAGAATAGAATAGAATAGAATAGAATAGAATAGAATAGAATAGAATAGAATAGAATAGAATAGAATAGAATAGAATAGAATAGAATTCTTTATTGGCCAAGTTTAGACACATAAGGAATTTGTCTTTGGTGCATATGCTCTCGGTGTACATAAAAGAAAAGATACGTTCATCAAGAATCAAAAGGTACAGCACTTAATGATAGTCATACAGATGTTATTTTCATAGAATTTGGTGTGTCTATAAAACCATACGTTGTAGAGTAGGATGCTGTGAGTTTAGACATTTAAGAATTCACGAGGACATTAAACAGGTGATGATATCAATGTCCAAATGACACAGTTGGTGTGATTTGTGTCATCATGTCATGATACACAGGGTTTCTCTTATTGTCCACCAACCCTCTGCTCTGCCCATCTGAAAATGCCAGGCTAGTCTAAAGCAAACAAGAAGTTCAAGCTATTCTTGTCCTATGAGAATGTTCTCCAAAAGTTAATTTTGAGTTGGACCCCTGCTCTGAAAAAAATGATATTTACTGATTAATGGAGGATCAATTTGCCCAGACATGGGACAGCCTAAGAATGATGCATCGGCCTAAATTAAGACTATCTAAATGGTCATCCAGGAGCTTTCAAAAGAATCTTGAATTGTGGCGGTAGATGAGAGCTTATTAACTTTACTCTGGCCAGCTATCTTTGTGGCTATAAAAGAAAACTCAGTGGAGCAAATGAATAGCTTTGTTCAGTAGTGGTTTGGGGTTTTTTTTAACATTCTACCTGCAGAATCTCTTTCTGTCATTCCTATGTTTAACTGAAGATTCTGACACATTTCTCACAACCCATCATTAATTCACGTTAACCTGTTCTTCTGGTTCTCACCATTGACTCCTTGGAGCAGACAATGAGTTTCCCCTGTTTGTCCCCATTTGTCACCTCTTCACTCCCACTTCAAGGTCCTTCATATTTTAATGAGCCTCTAGTTGGGGAGGGGGCTTCAAAAATTTTAGCAAGGGATTCTCTACCCGGTTGCTGGGTGAGCATGGCCATGGGGGATGTGGCCTAGTCGGCCTCCTGCATTGTGGCGGGAGGGGGGTGTTTTTGTCCTCCCCGGGCTCCAGAGGCTTTTCTTGAGCCTCCGGGAGGGCAAAAACAGCCTCCCCAGGCTCCAGAGGACCTCTGGAGCTTCCCAAACTTCTCGCAGTCCTGTTTTTCACCCTCCCCAAGCCTCCATGCATACCCTGCACTTACCTGCATCCAAAACGGGCCACAAGGGGACTCGTGGGAGGGGAAGGGAGGGCGGGGCCAGCCAGGAGTGGGATTAGAGGGTTCTCTGAACTGCACAGAATCTTAGCTAGAGGTTCTCCCGAGCCCCTGCAAACCCCCAGCAGCTTCTAATGGGCTTCCGAGGTACCTTACATTCGCTGGAACTTGAGTTGAAAAGTCCTGGTTGGGGTTTTTTTTTGTTGTTGTTGTTGCAGAGGGGTGAAGGGTTGGCGCTACCTCAGGAATCTTCAGCAGATCTTCCCATCCCTTGAGAAGATCTCTCTGTTTTTTATGTCTATCCTCTTTGTCTGGATAATTACAATTTGTCCCAGCCGCATTCAGCAGGAACTACGGCACCTGACGTGGTGGCCAAGTCAAGACCAAAACAAAGACACCTCTCTGGTCTAATAATCCGCTTTGCTTCTCGATATCCCCTATGACTGTCTTGGGTTGGCTTCAACCTCCGTTACGGCTGCTCCTTTCTGCTATTCCATTTCCACCTTCGGCCTCTCGCTTCCAACTCCAGCAGGCTTCTTCACCATCACTTTCCCTGGGCCGACTGATCTTATCTAACAGAACAAAAGGCAAAAAATAATGAGCTTTTGAGAGAGACCCTCCCAATTTGGCAGGTATGAAGCTTCTCTTAAACTGAGAAAAACCATAGAGTTGAAAGCAGCTGAAGGACAGGACACCCCCAGGCTGATTTTGCTGTGAACTATATACCTCCCACCTTATGCCATATATCTTGTCGCTACTTAATTAACACATCAATTCTGGTTTTGCTAATAATCCCTTATCCACGAATCATTATTTCATGCATGTGTTCCAACTAAAACCACATTCCTCTCGTTCTTGCATTTGAACTTGTGGGCATTATTGGAAAACTCCAAATTACAAATCTAATCTAATCTTCCCACTTAAAGCATGGACTTAAGTTAATCAAATTATAAATATTCACATTATTCTTAGCTATGGTCCTCCTAGTTCCTTATCCTTCCCTTTCCCTTCTTCTTTTTCTTTCGTCCTTGGTTTTTTTTTTTTTTGTGATATGGTTTTGAGCAGAATTCCACCTTCCAAAAACTGTCAGTGTAAGGATGTCAATATTAAACCAACCAACTAACCGATGTTAAATGAAATAAAAAAGGGCCAAAAATCACACAGCAAGATTCTTATCCTGAAGAGCCTTCTCCCTCTTAGACTGCTTTCAACTCTGGATTAATTCAAGGGTGACATCCAGCCATCCTTGGTTAATGTCTACAGTCAAGTACTGTCCCACGCAATCAATGATCCTACAGTCAACATTTTACTGATCTGTTCTAACAAATCTGCATGAATTGCCCTCCGGCTTCAATTTACAGCCTGTAAGGGCAGTAACGGTTCCTCCACTCAGCCATCGAAATGCATGAGCATGGTGATTTATCTGAGATGGAATCCTGTTTATGTATTTATTTATAATTCAAAATATTTAGCTTTATTAAAAGAAAAACAAAGCCACACGCTTCGGTGCTGCTAACTGAAGCTCGCCTCTTATTCCCACTGCGTCTCTTTGGCTGCGTTTCATGCAACATACTTAACTATTGTTGAGTAGACCCGTTTCCTGGGTTCACACAACGAATTAAACTCTTACCCCGATCAAACGGATTTGGTGAATTCAACAGGCGAAGCTGTAAAAGAAACTGACCCCAGTTAAAACCGAGCATCTTCTGTACATGGGCTTTAAGTGTGTTGTGGAAACCCAGTTGTCATCCATGTACGCATTTTATTATTATTATTATTTTTGGTGTTTAAATATGGGCTGTGTTGCACCCCTCGTTGTCTGCTTCCTTTTGAGTTTTTTTTCCTTTCTTAATTTTAGATGCTTCCCTACATGTTGAAGATGGCTTTGTGTAACCATCCTGCCCTGACACGCTATCTCTTTTATGTTACAGAATCGCATGCATGAATCGCTGAAGCTGTTTGATAGCATCTGTAACAATAAATGGTTCACAGATACCTCCATTATTCTCTTCCTCAATAAGAAAGACATCTTTGAAGAGAAGATTAAGAAATCCCCCTTAGTTATCTGCTTTCCAGATTATACAGGTAAATAAAACACATCCTTTCATTTTTTTAAATAAATAAATATGTACAGGAAGAGTATTTTGTGACTCAGAACATTTTTTAAAAATTTGATTTATATGCCGCCCTTCTCCGGAGACTCAGGGCAGCTTACAATGCATTAAGCAAAAAGCATTTGCCTTTTGTTGAGGCAAAAATTCCCAAACGATGGTCCACAAGTAGACCAGATGTATCAAAATTGTTTTTGAAAGGGCTAGAGAAATATTGGCAGAAAAGACTCCTGCGAGCCCCTTGGACTGCAAGGCGATCCAACCAGTCAGTCATAGAGGAGATCAACCCTGGCTGCTCTTTAGAAGGCCAGATCCTGAAGAGGAAACTCAAATACTTTGGCCACCTAATGAGAAGGAAGGATTCATTGGAGAAGAGCCTAATGCTGGGAACAATTGAGGGGAAAAGAAGAAGGGGACGGCAGAGAACGAGGTGGCTGGATGGAGTCACTGAAACAGTCGGCGTGATCTTAAATCATAGAGGACAGGAAGGCCTGGAGGAAAGTTGTCCATGGGGTCACGATGGGTCAGACACCATTTCACAACTAACAACAGCAACAACAGGGAAACATTAAGAATATCTAAATATGGCCGTATCGTTGATTAAATCACCTTCAGATAACGGACTTGGAGATAGTTTTGAAGAGGTTCAGATTACAAAGAGGAACTTGGCGTAAATCCAACATGTGCGTAATATGGATGTTGTTGCTATCGAACACCTTTCTCTGAAAAGAAGCATTAGCTAAGTTAGATGTTCTTTTCCTCATCCTGGCCTCGGCCCCATGCTTTGGTTGCCGAACAGGAAAATTTATTAAGCATTTTGCTAGCATCGCCAGCAACGGTGGACTAAAGGAATGGCATCAGTTTTTTTCTTTATAGTTCTGTGCAGAACTTTATATTCAGAATGAGTTGAAGGCAAGGAGGAGGAGGAGGAGGAGGAGGAGGGAGAAAGAAAGGGGGAGGTGGCATCAAAGGAGGAGGAGGAGGGGAGGAGGAGCAGGAGAAGAAGAGGAGGAGAAGGTGGTGGAGGAGGAGAGAAGAAGGAGGAGGAGGAGAGGAGGAGGAGGAAGAAGAAGAAGAAGAAGAAGAGGAGGAGGAGGAGGAGGAGGAGAGGGGGAGGAGGGAAGGAAGGAGGAGAGAAGAGAGAGGAGGAGGAAGGAGAAAGAAAGGGGGAGGTGGCATCAAAGGAGGAGGAGGGGAGGAGGAGCAGGAGGAGCAGGAGAAGAAGAGGAGGAGAAGGTGGTGGTGGAGGAGAGAAGAAGGAGGAGAAGGAGGAGGAGAAGAGGAGGAGGTGGAGGAGGAGGAGGAGGAGAAGAGGTGGAGGTGGAGGTGGAGGTGGAGGTGGAGGTGGAGGAGGAGGAGGAGGAGGAGGAGGAGGAGGAGGAGGAAGAAGAAGAAGAAGAAGAAGAAGAAGAAGAAGAAGAAGAAGAAGAAGAAGAAGAAGAAGAAGAAGAAGAAGAAGAAGAAGAAGAAGAAGAAGAAGAAGAAGAAGAAGAAGAAGAAGAAGAAGAAGAAGAAACTAAACCCCAAAAACGTTCCTTATTACCTCCAGTGATGGAACATCCACAACTTCTGGAAATCAACCTATTCATGCCACTGATTGATTTTTCTCATTGTCACCCTCTTCGTCTTCTCCTGCCCTCAGGTGTTTTACAGAAGAGGTCAACACCTTTTCTGGGATGCCTTCAAGTACTGGAAGACTGCTACCATGTCATCCCTAGTCAAGACATACCTAGTTGCCTTAACCATTCATGGACACTTTAGGCCCCTTGTCATCTTTGTTGACATAGTCAACTTTGTTTGTTGATTAAGATGAAGAGTTCGAAAAATGGGAAAAGTTAGTAGCTCTCCTTCTCTTCACCTCGAGGTTGTTATTAACCCAAATGTATCTGTGAGGAAAGGATGCAGTGGCTCAGTAGCTAAGACACTGAGCTTGTCGATCGAAAGGTCGGCAGTTCAGTGGTTCGAATCCCTAGTGCCACATAACGGGGTGAGCTCCCGTTACTTGTCCCAGCTTCTGCCAACCTAGCAGTTCGAAAACATGTAAAAAATGCAAGTAGAAAAATAGGGACCACCTTTGGTGGGAAGGGAACAGTGTCCCGTGCGCCTTTGGCGTTGAGTCATGCCGGCCACATGACCACAGAGACGTCTTCAGACAGTGCTGGCTCTTCGGCTTTGAAACAGAGATGAGCACTGCCCCCTAGAGTCAGGAACGACTAGCACATATGTGCGAGGGGAACCTTACCTTTACCTATATACTGGGCCAGTATTATATAATTTTGGGAATTTCAAACAACCTTCCTTTCAGTTCTTTAGAATTAAAGGATCTAAAATATCATCTGTTTAGAGACAGAGTTTGGTCTAGCAGTTAAGGCATCAGACCAGACCAGACCAGACCAGACCAGTCTCTCTCTCTCTCTCTCTCTCTCTCTCTCTCTCTCTCTCTCTCCTCCTCTCTCTCTCTCTCTCCCCCTCCCTCCCTGTCTCTTTCTCTCTCCCCCTCCCTCCCCCTCTCTCTCCCCTCCCTCCCTGTCTCTTTCTCTCTCTTTCTCTCTCTCCTCATCCCTCCCTCTCTCCCTCTTTCTCCTTCCCTCTCTCTCCCCTTCTCTCCCTCCCTCTCTCTCTTTTTTCTCTCTCTCCCCCTCCCTTCCTCGATCTCTTTCTCCTTTCCTCTCTCTCCACCTCCCTCCCTCTCTCTCCTTCCCTCTCTCTCTCTCTTTCTCCCTCCTTCTCTCTCCCACTCCTTCTGTGTCCCTCTCTCTCTCTCTCTCTATTTTTCCTCTCTCTCCTCCTCCTCTCTCTCCCTCTCTCCCTCCCCCTCTCTCTCTCCCCCCCAATCCATCTAACAGGATTGTTATTGTGGGGAAAAAAATAGGAGGAGGAAGGAGTTTTGGATATGTTTGCACCTTGAATTATTTGCAAAAATAATAAAGAGGGGATACAAATAAATAAATAAATAAAGATAGGTAGTGCTCAACTTACAACCACAATTGAAGCCGCAGCTTCCATTGCTATGCAAGGCAGTTGTTAAGTAATGCCATTTTACGACCCTTCTTGCTGCGGTTCTTAAGTGAATCACTACAGTTGTGAAATTAGCAGCATGGTTGTTAAGTGAATCTGGCTTCCACTTTGACGTTGATTGTCAGAAGGTCACAAAAGGGCATCGCATGACTCCGGGACACTTCAACTGTCATCAATATGAATTTTGATCCATGATCATGGAGATGCTACAACAGCCATAAGTGTGAAAATTGGTCGTAAGTCACTTTCCTCCATGTCATTGTAATTTCGAATAGCACTTAGACTTATATACCACTTCAGTGCTTTTTACAGCCCTCTCTAGGCGGTTTACAGAGCCAGCCTCTTGCCCCCAACAATCTGGATCCTCCTTTTACCCATCTCAGAAGGAGGGAAGGCTGAGTCAACCTTGAGCCTGGTGAGAATCGAACTGCCAAACTGCTGGCAGCCGGCAGTCAGCAGAAGTAGCCTGCAGTACTGCATTCTAACCACTGTATCACTGCGGCTCTTGGTCACTAAAAAAACTGTTGTAAGTCGAGGACTACCTGTATACAGTTTTGGGAATTCTCAGGAAACATACCTTGAATTCTTTACCATTACAGGACTGAAAACTTTGTGTTTTGAGAACATTTTGGATAACAATTTGTCTGAAATGGTACAGGGTTTCCTGCCAAAGCAGGGGATTGGACTAGAAGACCTTCAAGGTCCCTATTCTATTCTGTTCTGTTCTGTTCTGTTCTGTTCGATTCAATTCTGATTCTGATTCTGATTCTGATTCTGATTCTGATTCTGATTCTGATTCTGATTCTGATTCTGATTCTGATTCTGATTCTGATTCCGATTCCGATTCCTATTCCTATTCTATTCTACTCTACTCTACACTACTCCACTCCATTCTTATTCCATTCTTTTCTTCTCTTCTTTTATTATTCTCTACTCTACTCCATTCTTATACCATTATTCTATTCTATTCTATTCTATTCTATTCTATTCTATTCTATTCTATTCTATTCTATTCTATTCTATTCTATTCTATTCTATTCTATTCTATTCTATTTTATTTACTCTACTCTACTCTACACTACTCCATTCTTATTCCATTCTTCTCTTCTCTTCTTTTATTATTCTACTCTACTCTACACCATTCTTACTCCATTATCTTATCCTATCCTATCCTATCCTATCCTATCCTATCCTATCCTATCCTATCCTATCCTATTCTGATTCCTATTCTTATTCCTATTCCTATTCCTATTCCTATTCCTATTCCTATTCCTATTCCTATTCCTATTCCTATTCTATTCTACTCTACTGTACTCCATTCTTATTCCATTCTTCTCTTCTCTTCTTTTATTATTCTACTCTACTCTACTCCATTCTTATTCCATTATCCTATTCTATTCTATTTGATTTGATTTGATTTGATTCGATTCAATTATTCTATTTGATTTGATTTGATTTGATTTGATTTGATTTGATTTGATTTGATTTGATTTGATTTGATTTGATTTGATTTGATTTGATTTGATTCGATTCGATTCAATTCAATTCTGATTCCTATTCCTATTCTATTCTACTCTACTCTACACTACTCTACTCCATTCTTATTCCATTCTTCTCTTCTCTTCTTTTATTATTCTACTCTACTCTACTCCATTCTTATTCCATTATCCTATCCTATCCTCTTCTCTTCTCTTCTCTTCTCTTCTCTTCTCTTCTCTTCTCTTCTCTTCTCTTCTCTTCTCTTCTCTTCTCTTCTCTTCTATTCTATTCTATTCTATTCTATTCTATTCTATTCTATTCTATTCTTCTGTTCTATTTGATTCGATTCGATTTGATTTGATTTGATTTGATTCTGATTTCTATTCCTATTCCTATTCTACTCTACTCTACATTACTCTACTCCATTCTTATTCTATTCTTCTCTTCTCTTCTTTTATTATTCTACTCTACTCTACTCTACTCTACTCTACTCTACTCTATACTCTACTCTACTCTACTCCATTCTTATTCCATTATCCTATTCTATTCTATTTGATTCTATTTGATTCTATTCTATTTGATTGAGGAAACTCAAGCCTCGCTTCTCCAAAACCTTTCATCCTTCCTCTCGATTGGTTGGCCCTCCTGTCAAGGGGAGCCAACATGGACAGTCTCTTCTTGGGGAGGCGGTGGGGAGGGGGCTTTCAAAACATACTTTCACCTGGCTGTTCTTTCTCTCCCTTGCAGGAACCAGCAACTTCCCGGATGCGGTGACTTTCATCCAGGCGCAGTACGAGAGCAAGAATAAGTCATCCAACAAAGAGATATACACTCACATCACCTGTGCCACCGACACCAACAACATCCAGTTTGTCTTTGATGCTGTAACTGATGTCATAATTGCCAATAATTTGCGTGGATGTGGACTATATTAAAACCCCTTCCTCCCTCCCCACACACCCGGCCTGTAGAAGAATCTCGATTCATTGCTTTGTTTGATTCGGTCTCCTTACTCTTCTTATGTAGTCCTAAGACCCATCTGTTTCTTTCAGATGAAAGGGTTGGGGAGCATAGATTCTGCACCAGTGGGTGGAGCTTCACCCTGCCACCATTACTATTCTGCACTCCACTTTATTATGTTGGGGAAAGAGATCTTGAAAAATGTTGTCTGTGCCTCCATTAACAGGGTTTTTCTTCTCCGCATACACACAAAAGGGATAAAGAGAATAATCAGCTCAGTGGTGAAATCTAAAATTTGTTACTCACGTGGCTTGGTGGGGGGGGGGTTAATGTGACTGGGTGGGCGTGGCCAATTTTTTATTCTTTTTACTTTTAAAACCATTTTTTCTACAACCTCTTCAGTGAAGAGGTTGTAAAAAAAATGCTTTCAAAAGGCACTGACAACCCCAGTTGAGTTGCCTGATCAGCAGAGACTTTTTTTTCTTTTAAAAGCCTTTGACGATCCCAGCTGAGTTGCCTGATCGGCAGAGGCTTTTTTAAAAAACCTCTGCCGATCAGGCAACTCAGCTTGGATCATCAGAGGCATTTAAAAGAAAAAAAGGGTTTTTTTTTCTTTTAAAAGTCTTTGATGATCCCAGCTGAGCCGCGTGATCATCAGAGGCTTTTTTTTTTACTTTTAAAAGCATTTTTTCGGCCGAAGAGGTTGTAGAAAACATGCTTTTAAAAGTAAAAAAAAAAAAGCCTCTGATGATTATGCGGCTCAGCTGGGCATGGGAGGAGCAGGGATTTTTGCTCCCGGTTCTCTAAACCACCTGCCTCCATCGCTACCAAATCAGGCAATCCGGTCCGAACCGGGAGCATTTCACCCCTGCACAAAAGGGATAAAGAAAATAATCAGCTCTGGAAATGCCCGGAAGGAAATTTTGTAAAAATTGCGGATTTCCCAAATCTTACTCAAACTTTCAACTCTTGTGTCCATTTTCCCACCTCTGTTCCTCTGCCTTTAAATTCTCTGATTTCTTTTTTTCACAAAAAGCCTAAGAGCATAAAAAATAGATATATTATTAATGTTTTGGCTGATATATTTTTTTCATTGTTCCTCCCTCCCTCCCCCTCCAATCTCTTCCCTTCCACCCAACCTAGACTTTCGTGCCTGCAAATTTTACTGTTTGTCCATTCGGAAATACCTCCGAAATTCCTGAATTTTGAATTTCAAGAGCAAGAATTCCATGTATTTATTTTTGCTGTTTAAGCAAAACATACCCGATCCACACATTTAAGGACTAGACAATCAGTGGCCAATTCTTAAATCTGAAAAAGAGCAGCCTGCTCCGTTTTAACTCCCAGGTTCAGAGCTGTCCTCATCTTGAGAAGGTTGTGTTTTCCACTCGCATTCTCACTGTGGTTCAGAATTTTGCCCCCCCCCATTTATTCATTGGAAGCAGATAATTGTTGGGCTTGTCTAGCAAAATATCTTTCTACGGTCTTTCAAACGGTCATTTCCCGTTTGGACTACTGTAATGCTCTTTACATGGGGCTCCCCTTGAGGAGCACCCGGAGGCTCCAGCTGGTCCAGAATGCAGCCGCGTGAGTGGTTATGGGAGCGACTTGTCGCTCCCGGGTAACTCCCCTCTTGCGCGAGCTGCACTGGCTCCCGGTGGTTTTCCGGGTGCGTTTCAAGGTGCTAGTCACCATCTTCAAAGCACTCCATGGCTTAGGACCGGGATATTTACAGGAGCGCCTTCTGCCAATGAATATCTCCCACCGCCCGATACGCTCTCACAGAGAGGGCCTCCTCAGGGTGCCATCGGCCAGACAATGCCGGTGGGCAGCCCACAGGGGGAGAGCCTTCTCTGTGGGAGCTCCGGCCCTATGGAATGAACTACCCCCGGATATAAGAAAGATTCCTGACCTCCGTGCCTTCCGACGAGCCCTGAAGACTCTGCTGTTTCATCAAGCCGGTCTGACTACAGGGCTTTAAATTTTTAAAAGGGGTTTTAGTAGGGGTTTTAAATGTTATGGCCAAATAGTCTAATAATTTTGTTAGTTTTAATTTTTATATGTGATTGTTTTAATATGGCTGTAAAATGCCCAATGGGAGAAGGGCGGTATATAAATGCAATAAAACCTAAACCTAAACCTAACCTAGCACCCTGCAGGAGTAATGTGCTTTTTTCAGAAAACATTAAACGGGAACTATGGGTTTAGATCATGAATGTTTCCAACATTCCTGATATAAACTGGAATAACAGAGTCGGATGAGACCTTGGAGGTCTTCCAGTCCAACCTAGAGAGGGACTCCTCAGGGTACCGTCGGCCAAACTGTGTTGGCTGGCGACACCCAGGGGGAGAGCCTTCTCTGTGAGAGCTCCTGCCCTTTGGAACAAAATGCCCCCGGAGATGCGCAAGATCTCCGACCTCCGTATTTTTCGCTGTGCCCTCAAGACCCTGCTCTTCCGACAGGCGGGGCTATCTACCTAAATGATTTTAAATTTGGAGTTTTAATTTTTGTTTTAATTTTTGGGTTTTAATTCTGGCCGAAATTGTGAAATAATTTTAATAACTTTTAAATTATGATGTTTGTATAGTTTGTGTTTTTAATTGGCTGTACACCACCCCGAGTCCTTCGGGAGAAGGGCTGGATAGCTCTGCAGACTAAGCACCCTAATTAACATCCAGCTGTCTGCAATTACTCCATGTTCGAATCTCACCAGGCTCGAGGTTGACTCAGCCTTCCATCCTTTCTACGGTAGGTCAATTGAGGATCCAGTTTGTGGGGGCAATAAGCTGACTTTGTATAAAATATACAAAAGTATGAAGGCTATTGCTTAACGCATTGTAAGCCGCCCTGAGTCTCCGGAGAAGGGCGGCATATAAATCAAATTTTTTAAAAAAGTATAGAAGTAAAATTAACATTAACATTAACATAACCTCCTGCTCAAGGCAGGAGACTTAACACCATCCTGAAGAAATAGCTGTCCAGTCTCTTTCTGAAAATCTCCAGTGATGGAGCTCCCACAACTTATAGCCACCCATCTTATAGTACACATACACACACATCTCTGGGCAGCTGAATGAGAGTTTCACAAAGAACACAGCCTGTCAAGCAAATGTTTCATTTTTCATGGAAAGAAATAGGGATGACATTAAGGGACCGTGTATTTTGATGGGCACAGCAAAGATCCCTTTTAAATTTGAAACCAACTTTGTGTACCTTCTTCCTTTAGAAAGGTGAGGAGCAAGGCCAATCAAGTAGAGTAGAGAAAAGGAAGTAAGGAGAGCCAGTTTGGTCTTGGGGGTGAAGATAGGAGGCTAGAAAGCAGGAGATTGTGAGTTCTAGTCTCGCCTTAGCTACGAAAGCCAATTGGGTGAGTTTGGGCCAATCACTAGGAGACTGATTCTAGTCCTGCCTTAGACATCAAAGCCGATTGGGTTACCTTGGACCAGTCTCTCTCAGCCCAATGCACCCTCACAGGATTGTTGTACTGGGCAAACAAGAAGGAGGGAGGTTTTTTTAAAAAATTTAATTTATATGCCGCCCTTCTCCAGAGACTCAGGGCGGCTTACAATGCATTAAGCAATAGCCTTCGTACTTTTGTATATACCTGCTTAGTAGGGCTTTCGCCCCACCCTCAAGAGGTGTTCTTTTTTATACAAAGTCAGTTTATTGCCCCCACAATCTGGGTCCTCATTTTACCTACCTCAAAAGATGGAAGGCTGAGTCAACTTGTAGTAATTGCAGGCAGCTGGTGTCACTTTAACACCACTTAAGCTGCTGCGCCACCAGGCTCAGTTGTGTTGTGTTGGATATGTTGCTTTGAGTTAAAATAATAAAGGCAGGGTACAAACAAATAAATAAATAGGATGGTTTACCACCATATCCAACAGAATTATGGTCCAAGGCAGTGTTCTTGGCTTATAGTTAGATTTATCAGGTATCGTGATAAGTCAGAGTGATGAAGAGGCAATGGAGGATGGAATCTGGTTTGAGATGACAAGAGCGTCAAAAAGTGCCATGTGAATGAGGCGGAGGGCAATTGGAAATCGCAGGAAATGTGGGAGTAAATAGATGGAAAAAAAAAAACCAAGGGAGATGGATAATGGAGCTAAGAGTTATGCCGGGGACTCCTCAGTTTGAACGAAGGCAAGTAGAAAGTCTAAGGAAGTTGATTTTGGAATGGGAAAAGTAGCAAAAGACACATTCAAAGGCCAGAAGGAAACGGTTGCAAAACCTACCAGGGAAAATTAAGTTCTCCAGAAGTTGTGGGTGCTCCATCACTTTAAAAGAAGTTTTTAAAGAAGAGATGGGACAAGCATTTGCCTGAACTGGTCAAGGGTTCCCTGCCTGAACACGGAGTTGGACTAGAAGACCTCCAAGATCTCTTCCAACTTTATTATTCTGTTAATCTTATGACTATCTGGCCAATCAGTAAGACTTTCCTGAAACTGTAGAAGAATGCTAGGTTTGTATGCATCTACGGAAGGCAGGTAGATCTTAACTGAATCAGAATTATCAGGTAGAAAAACAAAGATCTTCTTATTGGATGCTTTCCGTATGTATCGGGCTCCATTTCCCCATAATCCGCCATCCTGACCATTAGTGGTGCTAACTGGGGATTATGGGAGAGATGTTCCAAGAGATGCATTGAAGGCATCAGATTGCCATTGCAAATTAGAGACACGAGATAATATAAACTTGTTTCAGCTAATGGAATTTAGGGGAATGGGATGAGAGCAGAACTGATGAAGTGATAAGATACGAGATACGAGCCTGCCCTCAGGAATCTGTTAGGGATCTTCTGCAGAGTTTGGAATACTTCGTTAATTATTAGACTAGAAGTGTTAATTTTTTTAAAAAAAAGAGCGACTAATAATTGAGTCTTTGACAAATGAGTTCAAAATGACTCTTGCTAAGCAAGAGAGTTAAGTGATTCCCCACCCCCACCCCCGCATTTTAAGACCTTTCTTGGCACCGTTATTAAGTGAAACACTGCAGGTGTTAATTTAGTAACTTGGTTGTTAAGTGAATCTGGCTTCCTCGTTGACTTTGCTCCTTAAAAAGTCCCAAAAATGTCCTTGGGACACAGCAACCGTCATAAATATGACTCAGCTGCCAAACATCCGAATTTCGATCACATGATCATGGGGATGCTACAGCGGTCGTAACTGGGAAAAACGATCATCAGTCACTTTTTCAGTGTCATTGTAACTTCAAATGGTCACTAAATGGACGGTTGTAACTCGAGGACTGCCTGCACTCAAATGAACTGTATGGACTTTCTTTGGAAGAATGAAAAAGAAGGAAGGGCATTTGGGAAGAAAAATAAATAAGACAAGACATGGACTGAAGCCGTGGTGGTATTCAATCGGTTCTATCCGGTTCAGAAGAACCGGTAGAGGCGACTGAGGGAAGCTCCACCCACTCACCCAGACATCATCACGTCCCATTTTTGACACTCTGCGCATGCGCGAAGGTCCTGTGCATGCACAGAGGTGGTATGTGCACTCACATTTGCAAAACGGTAGCATAGGTAAGTGAATGCCACCCCTGGATTGAAGTAGAGGAAAGAAGAAGAGAAGAGAAGACAGGGCAAGAGAAGAGAGGAGAGGAGAGGAGAGGAGAGGAGAGGAGAGGAGAGGAGAGGAGAGGAGAGGAGAGGAGAGGAGAGGAGAGGAGAGGAGAGGAGAGGAGAGGAGAGGAGAGGAGAGGAGAAGGCAAGAGAAGAGAAGAGAAGAGAAGAGAAGAGAAGAGAAGAGAAGAGAAGAGAAGAGAAGAGAAGAGAAGAGAAGAGAAGAGAAGAGAAGAGAAGAGAAGAGAATTCTTTATTGGCCAAGTGTGATTGGACACACAAAGAATTTGTCTTTGGTGCATATGCTCTCGGTGTACATAAAAAGAAGGAACCACGTTCAAAAAATGACAAAAACAGAGTTGAGCTAGAGGGAAGTTGAATGTAAATGCTGTATTGTTGGAAACCTAACTCTGAAACTAAGTCTGAAATTCACACTTAGGTGATCAACTTCTACTTTTATTCAATTAATGCTGGGGTTCTGTTGGGGTTGAGCCAGGAATTTGATAGCCGATTGTTCTGGCACCAGGTGAGAAGGAGTGTTCTGTTTTTATTCTGTTTTTATGAGCCACTATGGGAGCCAGACATCAATATACATCCTTTAAATACATAAATAAATAGAAATGAAATGAAAAACTTGGTTGGGAACATAAAATTACTGCAATTGTAGATGTTTGAGAGAAGAACATGAACAATGGACTCTATGTGTCTCTGGGTATCAGTGCTTAACTATTGAAGAGTAATGCTGAATGGATGGGTTTCATTTTTGCTTTTTATCTTTGGTGCCTAAATTAAGCCAAAATATACAATGGACTAAGTGTTAGTGTAAGCCAATTGTCATATTTGCAAAAGTGGACGTTGAATAGGGAGCATTGTCTAGTCGTTGTTGTTAACGTTAGTCGCGAAGTCGTGCCGACCCATCACAACCCCATGGACAATGTTCCTCCAGGCCTTGCTGTCCTCTACCATCCCCCAGAGTCCATTTATGCTCATGCCGACTGCTTCAGTGACTCCATCCAGCCACCTCGTTCTCTGCCGACCCCTTCTTCTTTTGTCCTCAGTCTTCCCCAGCATTAGGCTCTTCTCCAGTGAGTTCTTCCTTCTCATTAGGTGGCCAAAGTCTTTGAGTTTCATCTTCAGGATCTGGCCTTCTAAAGAGCAGTCAGGGTTGAGCTCCTCTAGGACTGACCGGTTTGATCACCTTGCAGTCCAAGGGACGCACTGGAGTCTTCTCTAGCACCAGAGTTCAAAGGCCTCGATCCTTTGGCGTTGAGCCTTTCTTATGGTCTAACTTACACAGCCATACATTGCAACTGGGAAAAGTCTAGTCGTACAGGTAGGTAATATTTTGAGAGTGTTCCTATTGAATATTTTCAGAGCTGTAAAAGAAATGTGTTTGTTTGTGCTTTGAAGCAAATTCACATCCTTACTTCCTTGAATGAAAGCCTAAATTAAAAGATTTGGAATTCGATTGTGACTCTACTTAGGGCAGTATTTCTCAACCTCAGACACTTTAGGGTGTGTGGACTCCCAGAATTCCTCAGCCATCAGGAACCCCACACATCTTAAAATGGCTGAAATTACACCAATCTTACTGTGAAGGATAAGTGGACGTCCGATTTACCGGGAACCTCTTTGCAATAATTTTAGGGTTGGTTTTTTTTTTATTATTTCTCAACCTTAGCAACTTTAAACTGGGTGAACATCAACTCCCAGAATTTCCCAGCCAGCAGAGGGAATTCTGGGGGATTTTGGCTTTCGTGCCTTGCTGGGGAATTCTGGGATTTCAAATCCACACATCTTAGAAGTTGGCCAATGTGAAAAACACAGATTTGGTACCTTCCAAATTTATGAAATGATGTGATTGTTGACCCATTCTGCTTGGGAATTTGGGAAGGCGCAATCTCAGCATTTTTGGAGGGCACCTAATCCGTCTGCAATAATTTTTGCAGGGACGTCTCATCTAACCATCGCCGAAAAAATGCACTAGATTGCTACAACACAAGCTCTTTCCACCCTTAAATATTTGCACATAGTAAAATTCTACTTATCTTGCCCAGGCACATTGACGGGGAATCCTAAATCAATGCAAATGCCTTGGTGGAAATCCCAAAGTCAAGACTTGCATATAAATTTTTGCAGTGTTTCCCAATCTTAAAGCATCTCCTTATCTTTGGCTTTTAAAAACTTAATATAGCTGTCAACTCGCAAAGCATCCCTGACCTGTTCTCAAGTTGCCATAGGCAAGGGGGATGGGAAACCGATAAAGCAACACGTCAGCCAAAGACAGGAGCACATTTCAGAGATATCTTTCTCAAGGCTGTCTCCCAGGGTTACCCAGAGTGACCGGAAGGGAGTGATCTCTACCACCCGTGAAATTGTTCCGTTGGCGAATGTGATTGATGACACACCCTGGGGAGAGGGGGGAAACAAGGTCATGATTGGGGTTGTAAATTACGTGAAGTCAGAGTTGGTTTCATTTGGGAACGTGCTGACATGAAGCTTCTAATAAATAACTGGATTTCTTTGGCTCAAGGCTCATGATTTAATTAGGACATTCATTGAAACCCTGACAATACCCTCCTGTAGCATGGAATGTTCTAGAACTTGGCAACTTTAAGACCTGTGGACTTCAACTCCCAGTCTTAAAATTGCCAAGTTTGGAGACCCCTGCTCTAGAATTTCATGCCATCGAATTTCTCCCATAGAATGGCATGTCATGGGGGCGGACATTGGAGGAAGCTTCATTACTGTCTTAATCTCAAAGCAATTCAACAGGACATTCTATCTTTTGCCACAAAAAGAGGGAGGGTTAATTAATCTGTAAAGAGAGGCATGTTCCTGTTAAACTTAGCAATATTCTTAGTTCATTGTTGTATAATTGCCCTCTGCAGGGATGAGTAACCCCAAAAAACAGGACACACTGTGTTATTTGTTTTCTCTTCACCTTTTGCAAGCAAGCAAGCAAGCTAGCGCTACCCTATTTACCAGTAAATCACTACTGAGTGACAAAGGGCTTCTCCAAGGAGTCACACTCACAAAGAAATAGTCGGCGTCAACATGAGTGCCTTCCGCAAATGTGAATTAAGTTATGATATTCAATTGAAAAGCGTCCATATCAGTGGTGGGTTTCAAAAATTTTTTACTACCTGTTCTGTGGGTGTGGCTTGGTGGGCGTGGCATGGTTTGGTGGGCATGGCAGGGGACGGATACTGTAAAATCTCCATTCCCACCCCACTCCAGGAGAAGGATACTGTAAAATCCCCATTCCCTCCCAATCAGCTGGGACTTGACAGGCGGAGAATAGATGGGGGTGGGGCCAGTGAGAATTTTTACTACTGGTTCTCCGAACTACTCAAAATTTCCACTACCGGTTCTCCAGAACTGGTCAGAGCCTGCTGAAACCCACCTCTGGTCCATATTGCATGCCTTAAGATGCTATCATTCTGTATTCCAGGAATGCAGGAACAATAAAAATCAATGTTGCAATGTATAAATCACACAACCTTAAAGAGGTTGCTGACTGATGGATGCTTAGTTGTGTGCTGTTAAGTTGGTTTTAACTTTTAGCAACCATATAAATAGATTTTTTTCTCCCCAGGATAGTCTGTCCCCAACCTGATCTGTCCGAACTTGCAATAATGCATCTATGTTATTGCTATTGTTTCATTCTGTATAGCATACCTGATTATCTGTGTGGCTGGTCTGCCTAATTGATTCTCCATTTGCAACAGAGGGAAAAGGGCAGGATGGAGAAATAGTCACATCGTTTCTAAAAAATCTTCATAGAGTCATAAATAATAATAAATAAATAAACTTCATTGTCATTGTATGTGTATACACAGTATACCTATACAACGAAATTCACTTGACACCCAAAGACCAGGTCCCACCCACATAATCTCCAAACACGCTCCCACCCATCACAATTCCCCACCCCTAAGCCATCCAAACATCCACACCACAGACCAAGTAATGCTGTCTAACAGTTCACTGATGGTGGCCCTTTAGTTCATTGTTGAGCGCAATTATAGCTCTGGGATAAAAACTATTCAGAAAAACTTGTGGTCCGAGTTTTAATTGTTCTGTATCTTCTGCCAGAAGGCAACAGTCCAAAAAGATTGTAAGCAGGATGGGAAGAGTCTCTGAGAATGTTATGCAACTTTCTCAAACAGCGAGATTCGAAGATGTCATCCAGGGCTGGTAGCTGGAGTCCGATGATATTCTGGGCAGTTTTAATGATTCTCTGTAGAGCTTTTTTGTCTGCTGCAGAGCTTCTCCCATACCATGCAAGAATGCCGTATGTCAGGACACTCTCAATGGTGCTGCGATAGTAGGACAGAAGTAGATGCTGAGATAGATTGATCTTCCTGAGCATTCTCAGGAAGTACAGCCTCTTCTGTACCTTCTTCACAAGCATGTTAGCATTCATAGTCCATGAGAGGTCCTCCAAGATGTAAGTGCCCAGAAATTTAAAACTACCCACCCTCTCCACCTCCTCACCATTTATGTACAGTGGTAGATGTACATCTCTCTTCCTCCTGAAGTCAATTATAAGTTCTTTAGTTTTTGTGGTGTTAAGTGTGAGATTATTTTCATTATTATGGTTACCTAAGTCACTATTTCTAGTGGGTTTCGGTGAGGTTCTGAGGTTTTTGACAGCTTTCATGGTGGGATGAGCTGCAGTGTTGCAGTAACCATCTTACACTGTCTGTGGCCATCTTACATTGTTTTTGGTGCCATTGAAGGTCTTATTAACGTTGGTGGTATTTGAAGATCATTAGCAGAGAATTGTTCGTTGTGCCACGTTGAAGAGTGAACAAATGACAAATTGTGCTGTGTGACATCATCGGCACCAAACAACTCACATCATGACTCAACTGATGTGAATTGCCTACCAACGTCGTCGGTAGGAATGATATCATTGTGCGTGTCTCATTGTGGTAACTCGGTGGCTTGTAACAAATACCTATGACGCCAAACTGAACCTCAAAGCAGTAAATTGCTGGGTTTTTATTATCTCTCCACTGCAGAGAAGGGCTGACTACGAGACATTTTGTGTTAACGGTTAAAAGCTTGCTTGGTAATACAATGCTCACCGCAGGAGTGGGTTTTACTTACCTCCGCTACTGGTTTATAACGGGAGCATGCACCCGTTAAAATGATGATGTCCGGACGGGTGGGGGGAGCCTCCTGCCGCCGATACTACCAGTTCGCAAGAACAGGACCGAACCGGGAGCAACCCACCACTGCCTCGCTGTGGATAATGTATCCCGCAATCCTATTTAATAATGACTGTCAAAATGGGAAGATGTTTTGCAAAGTATGGAACATTCCAAGAGAGATTTTATTCCCTGTGCCTACATATAACATGTTGTATGTAGCCCTTTGTAATGTGGGGGTGATGTAAAACAAATGATTATTTGGCCTTTCATACGTTAGGGATCTCTTTTTCAATTTTTCTTTGGCACGAAGATATAATTGAGGCTATATATCAAGGCTGTCTTAACTCCATCACCGTAAGTCATAATGTAACTTCTTTCCTTTTTAGTCTAGAATCCACCCGTGTGGTCCATAAACCCTAGTTCAGTGATGGCAAACCTTTTAGACCAGGGGTCTCCAACCTTGGCAACTTTAAACCTGGTGGACTTCAGCTGTGTTGGCTGGGGAATTCTGGGAGTTGAAGTCCTCCAGGCTTAAAGTTGCCAAGGTTGGAGACCCCTGTTTTAGACACTGAGTGCCCAAACTGCATGTGCGTGCATGCCCAAACTGAAAGATGCACACATGTGCATACACGGACATGCATGGACATGCACACAGACATGCACGGACATGCGTGCATGCGCAGCAGAGACCCGAACACCTGCTGGCTGGCGAGAGGTGGGGCATCCCAACACCGGCAGTGTGGCGAGAGGTAAGATCTTTTTCTTTCGTGACCTTCTGTTTCGTCGTTTGCAGGGAAACAGAAGCTCACAAAAGAAACGCCATGGACATCTGATGCATGCCACAGGTTCGCCATCACGACCCTAGTTTATAGGTTTGTGTGGTGTGTGAAGCCAGCAAGTTGCGATTTATGTGACTTTTTTTTTTCTTTTAACAACCCTGTAATCCAGTGATGTGGTCCCCAATCTTTTGGGCATCAGGAACTGGTTCCGTGGAGAGAGGTTTTTCCGTGGACTGGAGGGGCCATCGTTTCACATGCTGCCTGCATCCCATGGATGGGGCTTCGTTTGTTTGAGTTGCCCGGTTTCTGGCAGGCCACGGACTGGTGCCCAGACCAGGGGTTGGGGACCCCTGCTGTAATCCCTTGCATTTCCTAGTTTGAAACAGGGGCTCAGGAGAGCTTTGTTGCTTGACTGCATTAAACTTACTTTGGGGTTATGCTATAGTGGCAGGAGTGAGGGGGGCACATGACGCAAGCAGCATCATGCTACAAACTCCAGCCCTTTTTTGCATGCATCAAGATGCATCGGCTCAACGCTGCTTTTTGTCATTTTATTGAAAAACATTTGATCTAGCAGAACATCTATGTTACAATCTTACTTCGTTTTCCACCTTAAAAAGGCAAAAAATCTCCTTCCTGATTGAATAATTCGACGGGATTCCGACATTGGCCAATGCCAAATTGTTTGCTCCCAAATTTAGAGATATACCCTGGAAATTGTTTCTTTATCGGGCTTATCAATAGGTGTCTCAACAAGTGGGAGCATCTGACCAACCTTTTGCTGAGCTCTGAAGCTAAATAGGATCTGGCCAGTTGGGCCTTTGATGGGAGGCATTCAGAGAATTCCAGGGCTGCAAGTTACAGTAGAGGCCAAAATTGTGGAAAGCTTTTGGGAAAAGTGTATTTTCTAAAACTAGCTAATAACACCACTTTTTTTTTTTTGGAGTAGCATAAAATGATATGTCGATGGAAAGATAATTTAAATAAGAATGTAATACAATAGATTTTATGAAGGATTTGCTATTAGAATAGCAGTTACAGAATAAAGAAGAAAAGTGAAACACATAGAAAAAACGAGATATAAAAAAAAGATCACCATCGAAAAAATGCAATGTACAAAAATGATCACCATGTCAGTTAACCTTTAGCATGAATTACAAGGTCTTCCCATGGAGTGAACCAAGTCCTTTAGCTCTGCAGTTGTTATAATGTGAAACCAAGATGGAATGATGGCTTCTATTAACCAGGTTTTATTGCTGGATCACTTCTGACTAACAGGTTTCTTTAGTCGGCTCCATAGAAGCTGATTGGGTGAAGGTCTGGGCTATTCCCAGGCCATTCCAGCAGTAGAATATGATTATCTCGAAACTCCAAACAACAGTGGTGTTATTAGCCATCAAACTTCAAAAATACACTTTTCCACAATTTTGCCACTATTGTAGAAAAAGAAGGGGAAAAGGATGCAGGTAGAAATCAATGTATGTTTATAATGGTGGTTGTTATCCTCTACCATCCAGAGGTTCCTGGAAACGGAATGGGTTATGAGCATCATTAGATCAATAAATAAAATATATGGCTGGCAAGGAAATTGTTTGGATGTGCCCATGACTTTCCAGGGAGTTGAGCACAACACAAAGGTATCTTTAGCTCTACATGTATTTAATGATTTTCCCTTTCTGTCTCAATAAAAAGATAATAATGGGTCTGGAGCCAATCTGGAGAGTCCTATGCAACCCTGTAATATATTATCCAGTCTTCTTGATATTTCCTTTTTTTTTTTCCTATCATGCCTCTTTTTTCTTGCTTTTTTCCTGCTGGCTGCTTAAAATGCTTTACAGAGATAAGAGTTTTGAAGGAGACGGGAGTTTGCTGAGCCTCTCCTTTATGTTTGCAAATTAGCTCCTGATCCTTTTATTCCGATTTTTTTCCCCATGTTGGATCAGCCGCGACTGTATTAATGATCATTTTGTATGATGTGCGAATGAGCCTCAGTCCAGTCCGAGAGTTCTTTTGATTCTTATTGTAATAATTTATTGGCTGTCGTGTATTTATTAGTTACCAAATCTTAATAAAGTGCCAGCTATTTTCTAGTGTCCGAGACACTTTATTGGATTTCCCTCTGCAAAGTACAGGGCGGTGCGATGGCTCGAGGTTAAAAGGTTGGACTTGTCAGCTGGAAAACCGACAGTCCAGTTTGAGACCCGAGTGCCATGCGATGGGGTGAGCTCCCATCCTCGCCCCAGCTCCTGCCAATCTAGCTGTTTGAAAACATGCAAATGCAAGTAGATAAATAGGTACCATTTTGGCGGGAAGGTAACAATGCTCCATGACATCCTACTAGCCACATGACCATAGAAATGCACCACCCCATAGAATCAACAACTAGCGGAGTAAAAACTGCAGAGGCTCCTTCACCTTTAGCTAACAAAGACAGATAGGAGGAAATTCATATGTAAAAATATAGCGGAACATGTCTACACCACTTCTTACTAAGGAAATTTTTCATCCTAACAGTTTCCTGAGAAAGAGAATAGTGCACGTAGAGATTTAAAGATTTTTTATGGAGATGTAAAGGATTTAGAGAATATAGAATAGCATAGAGGAAGAAAGGGTTTTCGGGAAATAACTGGCAGATGATCAAAAAAGCTATGACTACACCACTGAAATAACTCTGGTTTTTAAAGAAATTGGAATTTATTGTGAGTTAAAATACAAACATAAAGAAATATCAAGGGAGGGAGGGAGGGAAAGAGAGAGAGAGAAAGAAAGAAAAAGAAAGAAAGAAAACAGGAAGGGAAGGGAAGAAAAAGAAAGAAAGAGTAAGAAAGAAAAAGAAAGAAAAAAGAGAGAGAGAGAGAGAGAGAGAGAGAGAGATGCAGAAGATAAAAAGGATAAGAAAAAAACGACTTCTGACTTTTCTCACTTCCTCAATTAGGTGTATCATCTTTCTTATTCTCACCATATCTATCGCGCGAGGTGAATTTTCTGGATGATTTAAAGGAGCAAGAAAACTAGGAAGAAAGCATTAGGACTTCCAAACAGTGGCAGTCATGACCTCATCTTTTTTTTTTAACCTGTATTACATGCTCAAAGTAATGCAAACAAAAGAGAGAGAGAGACAGCAGCATTAAGATGGCGACAAAACCCAGGTCCTTCATGCAAATGAAATTAACCTCTGATTTTCTTCCTTCTTCTGCATCCTAAATGATAATTCATCCAACAGGATTCTTTAACTTCGGTATTTTCACTGCTGGCTTGGCCATTGTTCTTTTCTCTTAAGCTTAACTTGGTTTCTCTCTCTCTCTCTCTCTCTCTCTCCAATCCCCCTTTTTTCTCCTTTTCCATCGCCTCCTTCTTTCTTTCCGATGCAGAACCGCATGCACGAGTCTTTAATGCTCTTCGACTCCATCTGTAACAACAAATTCTTCATCGATACCTCCATCATTCTCTTCCTCAACAAGAAAGACCTGTTTGGTGAGAAGATAAAAAAATCACCTCTGACCATCTGCTTCCCTGAATACACAGGTAAGGAGGGCTCTGTCTGGGATTGTTAGATCTCTGTTTTTCAACCTGGGCAACTTTAAGATGTGTGGACTTTGACTCATAGAATTCCCCAGCCAGCTGTTGGTGATTGCTGATCTAGACTTCTATTTTTCAACCTCAGTAACTTTAAGATGTGTGGACTTCGATTCCCAGAATTCCCCAGCCAGCACAGCAAAATTTTGGTGGTCCATGGAAAAATTATGTGCATTTTTAATATTGCACTAAATCAGGGGTCCTCAAACTATGGCCCCTGGGCCAGATAGGTGCAATGAACATTTGGGTTATTGCAGAGTGTCTCCCCCTTCAGGGTCTTTTTGTGTGGGTTGGAGGGGGGCAGAAATTGTGACTTGGGGTCTGCTTCAACTTCCTGGTGCAGGGCTTTGGGCAAAGGCTGGAGGGAAGTGCTACTGGCGGCGAAGTTCCACCCTTCCGAGGTTGGTAAAATGATGACCCAGATTGTTGGGGGAAATATGCTGGCATTGTAAACCATCCAGAGACTGCTGTAAACGACTATTGAAGTGAACATGATTGCCAATGTCCAATGATGGACATGCCACAAGAAGAGCTCTTAATTCAGCCCCGCTTCCAAAACATTTTGTGTGGTCTTCTAAAATTGTGCAACACCACCTTTTGAATCTGAAAACTTGAAGTCGAATCAATCCAATTCAACTGTACAGTTGGTTGTTTTTTTTTTAACAAAAAAACGAGTCAGCTGGGATTTGCAATTCTTTGGGCTCCAATCAGAAATAGCCTGTTTGCATAAGTACAAAATTCTTTTCAGCCTCTGAATGGCAACCAGGGTGTGTGTTTTTTTTAATCATTCTGAAGGCATCTATTTTGATTTCATTCAATAATTCAAAGATTTGATTCAGAAGAATGAATGGAGAATAACACAGCCCTTATCTTAGCTTTAGAACAGTGTTTCTTAGCCCCTTGCAAACTTTAAGGACTTCAACTCCCAGAATTCTCCTGCCAACCTGGCAAGGGAATTCTGGGAGTTGAAGTTCACCCATCTTAAAAGTTGCTGGGGCTGAGAAATACTGGTTTAGGGAGTTCCCACTCTTCTGTCCAGCTGTTGGCAGTGGTTCCATGGAATACTAACATGTTCTAATACGGCCGCCATCTTTATTAACCTGAATAAGATGCCTGAATTTTAAAATATAATTTAAAACAGCCACAGGTCACAGGGATAGCCAAATCTCGAAGGATCTTTATGTTCTCGAGTGAAATTCGAAACATGAGTTTAGGCCACGGATATTTATTTATTTTATTTATTTAAATGTGTATACCGCCCTTCTCCTACTGGACTCAGGGCGGTGCGCAGCGAAGAAGAAAAACATTCCAATACAAAATTTAAAATTATTAAAAGAATTATATCAATTTGGCCCAAAATTTAAAACAATCCACATTACAATTTAAAATATCCAAGGGTGGGGCGGGAGGGGGGTTACGCCAGCCCAGTTTGATGAAACAACAGAGTTTTTAGGGCACGGCGAAAAGCCCGGAGATCTGGTATTCTCCGTATCTCCGGGGGGAGGTCGTTCCAGAGGGCAGGTGCTGCCACAGATATACACATATAACCTTTTTAAAAGCTCTAGATTGTTTTTTGGGGGCATTACCTTAATAATAATCTTTATTGTCACTGCATAACATATGTACAATGAGATTGATGGAGCTTCCTCAGTGCACACCCCCCCAACACAATACAACTCACAGTGGAAATAGAAAATCCCTAACCCAATAAATCATGTTAACAAAACACCCAGTTCTGTTGCACCAGTGTGAACATGTTACACGTTGCACCGGCCCTGAAGTCCATCATACTATGTAGGTTTTTTTTTTTATTTATTTATTTATATGCCGCCCTTCTCTGGAGACTCAGGGCGGCTTACAAGGCGTTAAGCAACAGCCTTCATACTTTTGTATATTTTATACAAAGTCAGCTTATTGCCCCCACAAACCGGGTCCTCAATTTACTTACCTTAGAAAGGATGGAAGGCTGAGTCAACCTTGAGCCTGGTGAGAATTGAACTCGCAGTAATTGCAAGCAGCTGGAAGCTAAATACTACCTTTAACAGTAGCATTAGTCTGCATTAGTCTGCTGCGCCACTCAGGCTCATTATTAGTTATGATGGTAGTTGGCATTCAGGTGTCTGATAGCCCAGGGATGCCTTCTTTGTACCCAAATACAAGGGTTCTTGTTGCTTAAAACTTCTTCCCTCCTCTGTCAATAATCCCTGAGAAACACCACCATTACCCAGTGCAATTAAGAAATTTCCAGTATAAAGAGGTTCAGCCTTGTGTTAACACACTGGAATTGGGAACACTGCAAAGATGCAAGGGAGAGTGCTTGAGTGATGCTTCAAGCTCAAAGATGTTTTTAATTAAACTTTGTGAACAACAACAACAAAACCCTGGTTTTCACACAGCCAAAAGCCCCTTTCAGGCTTGTGATTGTCCCAGAGGGGGCTGTCAGAGTGAGTGACACCAGGAGTTTCAATGGGGGCAAATGACATCATGGCTTCCCTTCATTGAACTGAATGCAGTTGGCTCCACTGCATTGTGACCTGAATGGAATCTGCGTCCCGGAGACCTACACAGAGAATGCATGGTGTGTGTTTGTGTGTTCGTGTAGAGGATGGGGTTCCTTGTATTACAGAGAATCAGTGCAAAAAAATATAGTTCTTTGCACAGACTGTCCTACATTAGTGGCCAAAATTGTGGAAGCCTTTTGGGAAAAGTGTATTTTCTAAAACTAGCTAATAACTAGTTTAAGTGTTTAAGGTTGCAGACCGCTGGTCTAAGCATTGTACATCAATATAATTGAACCTGCCAAGCTGTATTAACATATTGGCTGCTTTTAAAACACACTGGGCTGAAACATAATTGACTAATTCTCCAGAACCCATCATCGGACAAGGTGTCACACACATACACACACACACACACACACACACACAACCCAGGAGGAAAAAAAGAGAAATACACCCAAACATTCAGCCATGGAATCAACAAATCAAAATATCGAAGTCCACATGGAAACTGTCTCTTAGGAGTAGTTACTGTGGATGTTCAGTGACCCCTAATATTCAATGACAGAGACAATTATTATTTCCCCCAAATCTGAAAAGAAAGTAGCTGGTCTGATATTCAAGCACCAACTGGATATACCCAACCCCTGTGTTAGTGGTGAAATGTAAAATTTGTTACTACCGGTTCTACGGTTACTACGGTGGGCGTGGCTTGGTGGTGGGGGTAATATGACTGAGTGGGTGTGGCCAACTTTTTTTTTTACTTTTAAAACCATTTTTTCTACAACCTCTTCGGCGGAAGAGATTGTAAAAAATGCTTTTAAAAGCCTCTGGCAATCCCAGCTGACTTGCCTGATCAGCAGAGGTTTTTCTTTTTATTTAAAGCCTCTGACGATCCCAGCTGACTTGCCTGATCGGCAGAGGCTTTTTTTTTACTTTAAAAAGCATTTTTTCAGCCAGAGAGGTTGTAGAAAAAATGCTTTTAAAAATAAAATAAAAAGCCTCTGATGATTGCGCGGCTCAGCTGAGCATGGGAGTGGGGAGGGATTTTTGCTACCGGTTCTCCAAACCACCCACCTCCATCGCTACCGGATTGGGCGATCCGGTCTGAGCCGGGAGCATTTCACCCCTGCCCTGTGTCCTCCCTTGTTGTGGGTCAGCGCAGGGCTTCCCAACCTTGGCAACTAGAAGATGCATGGAAGTTGAGTTGAAGTCCATCCATCTTAAAGCTGGTAAGATTGAGAAATGGGCTTCACACAACATCTAATACCAACATCTGGGTTCCCACAATTGGCTAAGCCAAGGGCCATTTGCAAAGTGGGGGTGGTCAAAAAAGTGAGACAGCAACCACAACTTCACAATCAAAAAGCTTTGCACTTTGGGGGCTACAGCGATGTAAAACGAGGTGAAGCTCAAATTGCATAGTCACTGTTGAAATGTTATTTTTTTGACCCTTCTGATTAAGGTCCTATTTCAAACCTAGTACAAAACTATTCATAAGCTAGAGCATGTCCTATTTTGCATTATTATGTTCTCATTTTAATCTCTCTGAGCCCGCAGGCAGCTATATAAATTTCCCAAAATAAATAAATAAATTATACACACCCACATAGTCTTAGTTCGGAAGGACGCAATGATATATTTTTTCTCTCTCTCCTCTTGAATCATGTCCGATTTTCGAAGACTGCCAAGACAATCCCTGCAGTTTTCTTGGCAAGGGTTCTCAGAAGTCTTGGCTAGGGCTGAGAGAGAGAGAGTGACTGGCCCAACATCACCCTAAGTTTCGTGCCTAAAGAAGGACTAGAACTCCCAGTCTCCTGGGATATAGCCGGATGCCTTAACACACCACGTGTGGCTCTCTAATATGGGGTAGGCTTGTTCAAATAGCTTGGGCACATTTTCCAAGGGCTGAGAGAGAGTGATGCCCAAAGTTACCCAGCTGGCTGTGTGCCTAAGGCAGGACTAGAACTTCCAGTCTCCTGGTACATAGCCCGATGCCTTAACTATTACACCAAACCTGGGTCTCTTAATACATCCTTGGCTTGTTCAAATAGGTTTCACACAGAAATTATTGGCCAATGCCTCTTTCCTAGGGCTGAGAGAAAGTGACCGGCCACCCAGCTGGCTTTGTGCCCAAGAAAAACTAGAACTCTTAATCTCCTGGTATCAAGCCTGATGCCTTACCCACTACACCTGGCTCTCAAACATGGTCTGGGCTTGTTCAAATAGATTTGGGCACAGAAGCCCAAATCTTCCTAAGGCTGAAAGAGAATGGCTGGCCGAAGGTCCACCTAGCTGGCTAAGGTAGGACTAGAACTCAGGGCCACCTGGCTTCTAGCCCCACTACACCAAAGTTTGCTCCTGACAACTAACTGAAACGAATTCTTCCTTCTCTGCAGGACCCAACACGTACGAAGATGCAGCAGCCTATATCCAAGCACAATTTGAAAGCAAAAACCGTTCGCCGAACAAGGAGATTTATTGTCACATGACCTGTGCAACAGACACAGGCAACATCCAGGTCGTATTTGATGCCGTCACCGACATCATCATTGCCAACAATCTTCGAGGCTGCGGCTTATACTGACCCCTCCCACTCCCCTCTTCCTTCCCCCTCCTCCTCCCATCCTGTATAGCAAGCAGCATCTTTGGAAACAATCACAGCGAGAGGAAAAATAATAATAATAATAATATATAATAAAATATTTGGAAAAAAAAGGCAAAACAAAGTGCGAGTCACACACACACACACACACACACACACACACACACATGTACGGACGGACACATCACACACACACACAGTAAAAACGAACCATGCAAGTTGGTAACTAAAAAGGCATCGTGATTATACAGACAAATGCATACAGAGATGCACTTTTGAATTTTTAAGTTTGCCTCCAAAGGATTCCCATATCCCTATCTCCGGAAACTTAGTTCTTCTTTCCTATTTAAGTAACTTGATGGCAGATAATTCAGCCTCTGTTTTTTTTTCCCTTCCTTCCTTCCTTCCTTCAGGAAATATAGAGGAAAATAATAATTAATAACCGAGGGATTAAACCCGTTAATTTTTCTAAAGCGTCTAGCCGCATCTTTAAGAATGTACTCTCTCCTGCAAGTTTAAAAAGGAAACCGTTTTCTTTTCACGAAAATAAATAAAAATAAAAAGTAGCAATGTTATTTTTTTAAGGCAATTATGCATAGGGTGCTTTAAGGAAAGGCTTTTTCCCCCCTCCCCTTAGCTCTAAAGGATTTTTAAAGATACTTTTATGTATGGAAAAGTTTCTTCGACACCGAGAGTTCCCAGTTTGTTGGTCCCGTCAGCTTTGGAAGGGTTAAAAGCAAAGGGAAAATTGGAAAAAAAAATGTGCACAACACACAGGCTTCCTCTGCGTCCCTCCACAAAGAGACCACACTGTATAGTCACCTCACCCCACTCTTAGCTTGTTAGGAATCCCTTCCTTTTCCCCCCAAGCTAAAGTTGATAAATTTGGTCCTTCCTGTTTCCCCTTCCCATCCACAAGGGAGACCAAGAAAGGGGAACATTCCATCGGTGGTTTGAAAGTTGCCACATTGGCCCCATCAAATGAGGAGAGGGCATTCACCCTTAGATGTCAAGGACAGGACAAGTTCTTACCAAGGAGCAATGCACCACCAAGTTAGTACAATGTTTAATTAAAGGTGAAAGTTTCCCTGTTTAGTCATGTCCGACTCTAGAGGGCACGGTGCTCATCTCCATTTCTTGACCAAGGGTGCCAGCATTGTCCGAAGATGTTCCTGTGGTCATGTAGGCAGCATGACATTACGGAGCGCTGTTATCTTTCCACTGAAGGGGGTACCTATTTATCTACTCGCATTTGCATGCTTTCGAACTGCTAGGCAGGCAAGGACCACCTAGAACCAACCTAGAACCAATAATATTTATTATTTGGCTGTAACTAGGAGAGGGAGGTTCCTTTTAGTGCTTCTTTGGGGTACCCCCATCTATGCATGCAACACCCGGATTTGTGTTCAGGGCCCAAACCATCTTCTGAACTTCATAGAGTAGGCTTTCTGCTCCCAAACTCCAGCCTTAGGTTGACACAAGCTTTTTTTTTTCCATTGCCTTGATGTGTCCTGCTGTGTTAGAATCATGGCTAGTTTTATGAGATGCAATGAAGGGGAGTCTTTGCCCAACTCTTTTGATATTTGGGCGGCGAGCAAGCCAACTCCAAAAAGAGAAGATGAGAATAGTAAAAAAATTTGCTCGACGTAGGTGATGGGGGAAGAACAGGTCCTTCCTGTTGACACACGCAAGCAACACTCAACCACACCATATCTACACGCAGACTTACCTACATGCCACCTTTTGCTCGCTCCCTCTCTCCACGTACACAAACACACCAACGGGGTGAACCAGTTCTGAGGAAGGCAGCTTCCCTTCCGAGATGATTGTGATGGCCTCATCAGAACCTTGATAGCTGAAAAGGGGCATTCTTCGTTTTGCTTTGGGTGAATGTTTCGGAATTAGCCAGAGGAGCTCGTCATAATAGACAGTAGAGCAAAATGACCCAGAAGTTTGGGGAATTTTGGTCTTGCCTCCCAATCCTTCCTCCCTATCATAACAGGTGCTGTTTTTTGTCCACAGGACACGGAGAAAGGGAGGCACGACGACCAATACATTTCCCACAGCTTAGGTTCGAAGCTGATAGAGATAGGTTTAAATGCACCAAGTTGGCCAGGAAACACCAATGGGAAATATCCAGGTTTATTTTCATAGTCATAAGTCATTGCTATACATATTTGCAACCTCCTCCCTCCCCTTGATCCTCCATGAAAGTCCTCCCAAAACACTTTTTGGGCACTACCATCACTTTACAACCAGTCAAAAAAACGAGATCCATTTTATTTGGGGGAGGTGGATGGAAGGGTTTAATGATGATTGTTCTGCTTGTCTCGTTCACTCTCTGGTTTCGTATATTTTGTTTCTACAGAAGCACAGCTGTCACTGGCCCAAGGGGCCGAAATTCTCTCTGTGATTTTGTTTTGATGTTTGTTCTGCTTTGAAGGCCACTTTGTACCCTACACCTATTTTCAATCCTTTTGGGGGGGGGGTGTTAATTGAGTTGGGAGGATTTTTTTGTAATTCCTCTCTCTGAATTTGATTTCATTTTATTTTTTAAAGTTTCCATGCTCCCCGTGAATCCATTTCTTCATCTTGCTTTTCATTCCCTTCTTCCTCTTCCAGTCCTTATGTTTTGTGGTGGTATCTCTTGTTCCCTCCCTCTCTCTCTCTCTCTCTCTCTCTCTCTCTTCCTCCCTCTCTCTCTTTCTCTCTCTCTCTCTCTCTCTTGTGGGGTTGTTTGTGCTGCAAAAACAAACAAAAAAAGACAAAAAAACTAGGAAAAAATGTTATAAAAATTAAAAACACACATAAAAAGCAACAAAAAAAATGAAAAAAAAATATGAAAAACAAAATCGAATGTAGTGTTTCTATTATTTTAAAAGCCACCATTTTCATGACCAACGTTTTGTCATTTCTCCCTCTGATTAAGCGATTGGAGGTCTTCACATTTCACCTGTAAGAAGTACCTTTGCTGGGAAAAGCCAATTGCACCCTTTTTCAATTAAAATCTGGAACAAAAATGCAGAAGAAAACTAAACACAGATACACACACACACACACAAACAAAACCTATACACATCTCTAAGAAAAAAAAAATGCCAGATCTTTCTAAGCCTTTCTATTACCAATTGGTGAGGTTTCTGTGATCTATTAGACACTGCCAATTTCTTTCTCTGACTAATGGAAAAATTCATGTGTAGCTTAATAAAGAGAATGTTTGTCTGTACCACCAAGAGTTTTCCTCTTTCACCTTCTGGTTGTTGTTTAATTGTGGTTTTCTTCTGTAGCAGACATGCCTGTGAAGCAGGGGCGAAATGCTCCTGGTTTGGACCGGATCACGCGATCCGGTAGCGATGGAGGCGGGTGGTTCGGAGAACTGGTAGCAAAAATCCCTGTGCATGCCCCCCATGCCCAGTTGAGCCGCACGATCATCAGAGGCTTCATTTTTAACTTTTAAAAGCATTTTTTCTACAACCTCTTCGGCCGAAAAATGCATTTAAAAGTGAAAAAAAAAGCTTCTAATGATTGTGTGGCTCAGCTGGGATCGTCAGAGGCTTTTAAAAGCATTTTTTCTACAACCTCTTCAGCCAAAAAATGCATTTAAAAGTAAAAAAAGAAGCCTCTAATGATTGTGTGGCTCAGCTGGGATCGTCAGAGGCTTTTAAAAGCATTTTTCTACAACCTCTTCAGCCGAAGAGGTTGTAGGGGAAAAAATGCCTTTAAAAGCCTCTGGCGATCCCAGCTGAGTTGCCTGATCATCAGAGGCTTCTAAAAGCATTTTTTTCTGCAACCTCTTAAGGTTGTAGAAAAAATGCTTTTAAAAGTTAAAAAAAAAAAGTTGGCCACGGCCACCCAGTCACATTACCCCCCACCACCAAGCCACGCCCACAGAACCAGCAGTAACAAATTTTACATTTCACCACTGGTGTGAAGACATATCCCATTAGGGCCAGTCTGACAGTCCTCTTATAAAGACCCTTGACTCCATAGGATTTAGAGAAAAGGTATTTGTACTAGAGATGCTGAGTGCAGCACGGATGAGGCAAGCTCAGAGGAAAAACCATGTGAAAATCGTAGATTGAAAGCAATCCCCCAATGCCCAAAATCCTTCCCCCCCTGGGAGCCCAGTCAAATCAGGTCTCATTCCGATGTTTTGGAAATGCAGTGCCACAGGCGACTGTATACATTCCTTTCCCAGGTCTGGCGTCCTTGAAGCTCAGCAGATGGCTCAGTTTAGCACCTCTGGTTCCTGTTAGTGTCCATACTCCTCAATTCCCCCCACAACATTCCTTCACGCCTCCAGCACACTTCCCCTCCCAGATGCCCCCTCGCCTCTCCCCGGCTATGGCGAGCTTCAAAGAAAGCGAAGATGAGCAACTGACCATTGTACTAGAAGATCTCCAAGATCCCTTCCAACCCTATGATCCAAAATCCTAGAACTAGAATTATCTCACCAATGTATTTAAGCGACCACCATGTACTGCTGTTGGTTTCGTGTATTTGAGGGCAAGGGAAAATAGGTTGGGTTACCACGTTGGCCACCACCAATTTCCACCCTACCTATTGTTCTGCCCCAGCCACGGACCCCAAAGAACACAGCACACACAAAGTTTGTACAAAACTTAATTTACTAAAATAACTCGGTCTTTTTCAAAACAAAGCCTGTTAATAACTTTCTTAACAGCCTACAAGAAAACCAAAGATAAAGTAATCACAATCTTACTAAGGTTGGCAGAAAGTCCAGAAGCAATTTGCAGAGAATCCAGACGCGAAGTAGAATGAACTAAAGTTGTTCCCTACAGCTTGCTGCAAGTGGTGTTCCTCCTTAAATAGGCTAAGGGAGTGGCCAATTAGCCCCAAGCCTTACTCTCAAGGAGACCTCCTCCTGAGGAGCCACTCCTGCCTTTTGGCTGCTCTGTGTGCCCGTGCATCAAGAAGAGGCTCCTCCTCTTCGTCCTCTTCATTTAAAGGAGCTTCTGGAGGTTCTGGCTGAATCCCCACCTCTGGCACTACATCTTCTCCAGCCTTCTCACTGTCCAACTCGAGTGCCAGCTGCACAGGCTGCTGGCGCAGCACCACACCAGCCTCCTCGCTGTCAGAATCAGCCACAATCCGCACAGGCCGCTGACGGGCCACAACACCTATTTAGCTATGACAGGACCTTCTCTTGTGAAACGGCTTGTTGTCAGGCACAAGCGGCCAGAACCACTGATGGATAGCCTTAAGTGGAAACTTTATTGCTAGTCACCTATGTTACTAGAATCTCACCAGACGGCGTTCCCTTGGGAACAGTCAGTTAAGGCTTCAGGAATTCTTGGGGTGGGCACACCTGTGTTGCTTTCTGCCACGCACGGAAACTCAGCACCCTCTTAATCCCTCCGTCCGGTCTAGCTGGAGCAGTGGTGGGTTGCCCCCGATTCGGACCGGTTCTATACAACCAGTAGTAAAACTGGCAGGAGGCTCCGCCCGCTGACCCTGACGTCATCAGGAAGCTTCTGTGCAGAAGCACAGGCACATATGCGCGCAAGCGAAGCGAAGCGAAAGCACGCACAGGCCCCCGTTGCGAAGCGGTAGTAAAGGTAAGTAAAACCCAGCCCTGAGCTGGAGGTTCCACCACATGCCTGATGGGGAAACCACCTTCTCACCGTCACCAACCTTTCAAGGAAATCTTTCCCAAGATGATTTGAAATAAACCCAGAAAATGCAACAGGCAACCGATTTAAGTCTTTCTTTTATGTAGTGGAATTCATGCCCGGAAAAAGATGCTGATCATAAAAGTTGAACATTTTGAAAAGGGACTAGATAAATTCAACAGAAAGCTATCCAGTTCTATCGTATTCATGTTGAATTCTCAGTACAGGTAGTTCTCGACTTACGACGGTTCATTTAGTGGCCATTCAAAGTTATAACGGCACTGAAAAAGGTGACTTATGACCGTTTTTTTTCACACTTATGACTGTTGCGGCATCTCCAACTGGTCATGCAATAAAAATTCAGACGCTTGGCAACTGACTCATATTTATGACGGTTGCAGTATCCCAGGGTTATGTGATCCTCTTTTTGCGACCTTCGGACAATCAAAGGCAATGAGAAAGCCATTTTCAGTTAACTGTTACACTTAAGACATGTTGCTCACTTAACAACTGCAGGGATTGATTTCACAACTGTGTCAAAAAAAGGTCGTAAAATGGGGCAAAACTCACTTAACAAATTTTGGGCTCCATTGTGGTCTAGCTGTAACTGGATTGACGTAGCATGCCTCCGAAGATTTATTTAGCCTCTTATTTAGTCTACAGTAGTGGCTAAAATTGTGGAAACCTTTTGGGAAAAGTGTATTTTTGAGGTTTGACGGCTAATAACATCCCTTTTTTTTCTTTTTGGAGTTTCAAGATAATTTTATTCCACATGGCCTGGGAATAGCCCAGACCTTAACCCAATGGAAAATCTATGGAGCCGACTAAAGAAACTTGTTAGTCAGAAGCGATCCAGCAATAAAACCCAGTTAATAGAAGCCATCATTCAATCTTGGTTTCACATGATAGCAGCTACAGAACTAAAAGACTTGGTTCTCTCGATGGGAAGATGTTGTAAGGCTGTAATTCCTGCTAAAGGTTACCCAGCTAAGTATTAACTGACAGGGTGAACATTTGTGTATATCTTGTTTTTTCTACGTGTTTCCCTTTTCTTCTTGATACTGTAACTGCTATTCTAATAGCAAATCCTTCATAAAAGTTATTGCATTACATTCTTGATTGAATTATCTTTCCACTGATACATAATTTTATGGTACTACTCCAAAAAAAAAAGTGGTGTTTTCAGCTGGTTTTAGAAAATACACTTTTCCCCAAAAGGTTTCCACAATTTTGACCACTATTGTGTAGGTTTCTATGATCAGATTCCCACCCCCAGGAATATTTACGCACAGAAAGAAATGGTTCATCCAACTTCAACAGGTTCTGCCTCATGGAATTGCTCTTCAAGTATCTGAAAAATAGATCTATAATTTTTAAGGAACACGGTTTTCTGACTCAAGCATGAACTTCATACCTTAACACAGAGGTCTTCAAACTTGGCAGCTTTAAGACTTGTGGATGCCAGCTATGCTGGTTGGAGAATTCCGGGAGTTGAACTTTGAAGTCCACAAGTCTTAAAGCTGCCAAGTTTGAAGACCTCTGCCTTAACATCTAGATCAGTCTTGACAGATTTTTGACTGCAATCAGCATCCTTCCCAGAAAGGATGGTCTGGGGACCATGGAAGTTGAAGTCTCAAACAGGCATCAGCTTTGGGAAGTCTGAAGTTGTTGAGCCAGTTGCAATCTCCCAGTTGCTTCAGAATAGTAATTGGGGTTTAACAAATGTAATAGTGCTCCATCATAAAGATTGAAAAGAGTACTAAAGGTAGATCATATCAGTGATCATACTTTTAATTGCGTATTAGGTTGCTATGGAAATCCTCAAACTTCTTTTAGTAAATGAGGAGATTTGGAATTTTGAGAATAACCAAATGTACACACAGTGGTTGCCATGGAGGAAGGAGATGGGCTCTTTGGAAAATTGGTTGCTATGGAGCGTAACCAATCAAATCCCAAGTTAGGTCAATCAAATCAAGTACAATACAGCAGAAATTGGGGAGGCCCCTTATCCTAATGCTTGACAATGCAGAGTAGAAAATTAAATCAAATAGTAGAAACTCTTGTTTTGTGGCCTTTCCAGTTTGGTCAGAAGTATGTTCCTAAACGATGCTATGACACAACTCATTTATGATGTTATGACACAACTCACAATGTGCCCAAGGAGACAAAAATCAGATGAATTACTAAACAATTAAATCAGAAGGGTTTCAACTTAGCTCCAAATAGACCCAGCTTTATTTGGAGCTGACCTCTTCTTGGTCAACTCTTCCCTACATCATGCCAACTCTTTAGGGGGAGTTAGTTGAGTCACTTGAAATTGAACTACCGGTAAGTCTTCTGTGGTGTTTCGTGTTTCATTCCTGTGTATGGTTAATGTCTTCTTCTTACTGAGTTAAATGTTTGTGAAGGAGTTCTGTTCCCTAAAGTTGTTTACAATTAACTTGACATCAGTCATTTTGCTACAGATATTTTAAGCTCCTCAAATACTGGAACACTGCTATCATGTCACTCCTCCTCCTTCTTTTCATTAAACTAGACATACCCAATTCTGGCAACCATTCTTCATATGCTTTTAGCTGCCAGCTCCGATCCTGAACATACTTCTACTATAGCTTTTCATTTTAAAATAACAAAAGAAGATTCACACTAAATATAATGGTTATGTGCCATCAAGGCAATGTTGACTTATAGCGACCAAATAGTTTTTTTGTTTTGAAACTCATTTAGATGAGTTGCGACACGCAAGTACAAAATAATCCTCTTCTCCCTGTGGCAATTATGCCAATCATAAACTTCAAATGACTTCTGATGTTAATTAGATTTGGAACACAGGACCCAGTTCTGTAAAGCAAGCGATCTAGGATGTAGGATGCTAGGTTAGGTAATTCAACCTACTTTTAATTCAGGTTCTTGTCAACCATGCAGCAGGTTGACTGAAGCAATTTATTGCATTTGCATGCCAAATTCTGTAGGGTGTGGTTTGTGTGTTTGGTAGCTTCATGTTTCAACAATTAGTTGGGTTTAATATTTAATCATAACAAAATACAGTAAAATAGAAATAAAGTGAAATAAATGAAATAATAAAATATAATAAAATAATACAATACAATAAAATTAAAATGAAATAATAAAATAAAATAAAATAAAATAAAATAAATAAAAAATAAAATAAAATAAAATAAAATAAATAAAATAAAAAATAAAATAATAAAATAAAATAAAATAAAATAAAATAAAATAAAATAATAAAATAAAATAATAAAATAAAATAAAATAAAATAAAATAAAATAAAATAAAATAAAATAAAATAAAATAAATAATAAAATAAAATAAAATAAAATAAAATAAAATAATAAAATAAAATAAAATAAAATAAAATAAAATAAAATAAAATAAAATAAAATAAAATAAAATAAAATAAAATAATAAAATAAAATAAAATAAAATAAAATAAAATAAAATAAAATAAAATAATAAAATAATAAAATAAAATAAAATAAAATAAAATAAAATAAAATAAAATAAAATAAAATAAAATAAAATAAAATAAAATAATAAAATAATAAAATAAAATAAAATAAAATAAAATAAAATAATAAAATAAAATAAAATAAAATAAAATAAAATAAAATAAAATAAAATAATAAAATAAAATAAAAAATAAATAAATAAAATAAAAAATAGAAATAAAAGTGAAATGGGGATCAGAAGGAAAAAGGAGCGAGAAAGCCGAGATAAATACAGATGGATAAAATAAAGTCAAATAAGAGCTCATTAAAAGGGCAACGATGCCAGCGCCATTTTGTAAGAAACCAGCAATGGGCTCCTTTAGGGGCAGGGGGTCTGCGTATGAATTCTCCCTTCAATTCATCCCTTTTGGATGTTCGAAATCCCCAAATCTCCTCATTCAGCCCTTGGCCTTGTATTGGTGCCTTTCTCTCCCTACCACCTACCAGGTTCAAGGAACCTCTGGTGCCAATCAAAGCTCGACTAGCAGATCCATCCTCCACTCCACCCCACCACCCCCGAAGCCCTTCCGGCTCTGAAAATTGCATCTCCGTTCCTAAAGGGAAAGGACATTTGGCCTTGTGTTGTCCTAGGAGCTCATGACCCAGCCTCATCTTGAATCAGAGCCCTCAGCTGATTGTGACAGCGAACGGTGCTGACAGATAGATGCTCTGGGCACAACGGTGCCCCTTCCAAGACCTCTTAGCAAAGTCACGGCTGCGATGTTTGGGCCACGGACGGCTGGTTTTCAGGAAGTAGTGTGGGAAGAGGAACAAGGAAGTATACGAAATCAGGCCTCTCAAGTTCAGCGCTTATCTTGAGAGCGTGGCCCAAGGCGAGCGTGGCCCATGTGTCAAGCAAGACGTGAAGAGACGGTGCAGAGAAAACCACCCCGTTGCTAAAAGATCACGGTGTGAAGAACATTTTAAAGCTGGACAGACGAGTCAACCGATGCCAGAATAACAGAGTAATGGAGCTACCTATCATTTTGCCCAGTCCACTCGTTCTCCCTCTTCTTTTTCGAAGCTTTTCAATTAGTAAACACCGCCATTACCCAGTCCTTTTAATTCTGGAGTGTATTTCAGACTATAATATTGTTAAAGAGAAGGAGAAAACATCTTTGAAGCTAGATTTTACCCATGCAGGTAAGTGGGATTCCCAGATGCCATTCCGTAAACTTTATGGCTACTCCGATAGAACATATAGAACGAGGAATGGTTATCATTGGAAGAAATCTTGGCGGGGTCTTTCAGTCATACATCGCCCAGTTGGCTTTGTGCCTAAAGCAGGACCAAAACATAGAATAATAGAGTTGGAAGGGACTTTATTATTTATTTATTTATTATTAAAATATATATGCCACCCTTCTCCCGTAGGACTGAGGGTGGCTCACACAATAAAAACAACAACAATAATAACAAAAGTACAATATTAAAATCCAGTCCAAATTTAAAATCCCCAAATTAAAACTCCATAATCGGTCAGGGAATTTGATGAAAAAGCCATGTCTTCAGGCCGGTGCGGAACGTGCAGAGATCGGGAGCCACCCAGAGCTTGGTGGGCAACCCATTCCAGAGGGTTGGTGCGGCCACAGAGAATGCCCACATCTTGGGGGTCGCCAGCCGACATTGTCTAGCCGACGGCACACGGAGGAAGGCAGTTCTGAGAATGCACAGAACGGTGGGAGGCCGGTAGGAGGTGGTCCATGTAGGGCTTTATAGGTGAGTACTGGCACCTTGAAGTGGATCCAGAAGGCCACCGGCAGCCAGTGCAGCTCGCGCAGGAGAGGCGTTGCCCGGGAGTAACGGGAGGCTCCCGTAACAACCTACGCGGCTGCATTTTGGACCAGCTGGAGCCTCCGGGTGCACCCCAAGGGCAGCCCCATGTAGAGGGCATTGCAGTAATCCAGTCGAGCGACACTGAGAGCTTGAGTGACTGTACAAAGGGCATCCCTGTCTTTGAAGGTCTTCAAGTCCACCCCCTGTTCAAGCAGATCCTATGCCAGGAATGGCTAACCTTTTTGCCGTCACGTGCCAAAAGTCGGGGGACCATGGGGGGGGGTCCCACACCCATAACTAAATGCTCCCCGCGCAACCCCCCCATACTCTGCTTTTGGCACGCGATGGCAAAAAGGTTAGCCGGTAGGCCCGTTTTTCTTCCTCCCCAGGCTCCAGGGGCTTTCTTGCAGCCTAGGGAAGCCAAATACAGACTCTCCCCACTCCCACAGAGGCCGGAAATGGCCCATTTCCTGACTTCCAGAAGGCCCGAAAATCAGCTGGCCAGCGCACACATGTGCACTGGAGCTGAGCTATGGCAACACTTGTGTGCCCACAGATATGGCTCCACATGCCACCTGTGGCACACGTGCCATAGGTTCGCCATCACGGCCCTATGCCATTCTAGATAAATGGCTGTCCAATCTCTTCTTTAAAAACTTCCAGTGTTGAAGCATCCACAACTTCTGGAGGGAAGTCGTTCCACCGATTTAAATGTTCTCCCTGACAGGAAATTTCTCCTTAGTTCTAGGTTGCTTCTCTCCTTGGTTAGTTTCCATCCATTGCTTCTTGTCCTGCCTTCAGGTGCTTTGGAGAATAGGTTGAGCACCCCACCTACTCCTCTCTCTCCCTATCATATTGGGAGACTACTATGTCTTCCCCTAAGTCTTCTCTTTGGGCTGTTGAAAGTGGGGTTCAGGAAGCAGATTCCCCTTCCTGCATAATGAGAAGATTGCAAAAAGCGAGGAAGGAACACCGATCTGTGTGTTTTCAGTTCCCACACCTTTGCTGGAAATATCACAGGAGGAAAAAGGAAATGCTTATGGAATTTAAACCTGCTTAATGGGACTCATTCATGATCAACCGAGCTTAACATCGACTTAATGCAAATGCAGCAGCTATTGGGATCTTTGGCACCCCACCCCCCCACACATACACATTTAAGTGGGTTGTATGAACACAGCCATTCCATTCCATATAAAAGCACTTTTTTTAAAAAAAGAAAAAAACTCGTTTATCTTATATGCTGCTCAAATAGGTCATTCTGCTGAAGGATCCAAGGATACAGGTGCCATCTAGTGGTAGCGGACCTAAATAGCTGCTTTGGAAGAGGAAAAACAAATTCCAAGACCATGGGTAAATTTCATAGCGATTCCATGAATTTTGGAGAAGTGGGATGAATGGGAGAAGGGGGAGGGCATGCTTGGGAAACCAAAAGTAAGTCTTGTGCCATCTTGAGAAGCTGCTTCAAGGTCTCCCAGCTGGAAGAAGGAGGGAGTGGCACACCCGAGCACGTTTGAACTGACCGCTAGGAAAAACAGCTTGCAAGATTTTAGCTTGAGGTGGGAAAGGGAAAGACAATTAAGGAAGGGAAAGGAGAAGGAAGTATAACTACGGATTTTAGCACACGAATCTCAGTTCCATACACTTGATCTGTAATAAAAATATACTTTTCTCAGGAAACGAGGCCCGGGATTGTTTTCTACTTCGAGGTCTGAATTTGTGGCAGGTTTTGACAGACGGTATCACCAAGAGATGGACATTGTCAGATCCCTAAAAGAGATACTGCCATTCAATTAGAGGGTGAGGGAGACTTGGATTCAATTTATTAGCATTGCCTGTGTCAAGAGAAATTTTACAACCTATATCCTGGCGCCAAAGAGCCCTGAGATCCTCTTTACCTGGTTGAATTTTTATGATAGCCATGTGGGTTATTTTACTTTAAAGGATAACAGTGGGAATGCATGTTTGTTCGGGTTCTCAGGGAAGCTAGGAAACAAAACATCTTCACATTTGTGTATTGGCTAAAATCTGCATTCTGGTTTAAAGGGAGGGGTCTCTACTGCTTTAATCCTACTTGTCTTGCCTAAGGGTATTCAGATCGTGCTTTAACTGGATGGCTTTCACTTCTGCTTAATAAAAGAATCCTTTTGAACAACCACGTATCAAGAGTTCTTACTTTCTTAAGTTGGAAGGAGAGACAATCCTTACAGACATAATGAGAGGCAACCCTAGTTTTAGGAGGTCAAAGGTCACCAAAGGTGGGCTAATGATGACCGTCAACCTGGTGGGACAATGCTACATGAAGATTGGGAGGGGGGGAGAAATCAATATACAGGTAGTCCATGACTTGCAAGAGTTCATTTAGTGACCCTTTAAAATTATAATGGCACTGAAAAATGTGATTTACGATTTTCCAAAGTGATGACCTTTGCAGCATCCCCTATGATCATGTGATCAAAATTCAGACGCTTGGAAACTGGCATGCATTCATGACAGTTGCAGTGGTTCCCGGGATCACGGGATCTCCTTCCGTGACCACCTGCCCAGGAAATTCAATGCGAAGCCAGATTCACTTAACCCACCGGGTTAGTCTACTTATCAACTGCAAGTGATTCGCTTTAACAACTGTGGCAAGAAAGGTCTTTAAAGTGGGGTAAAACTCACTTAACAAATGTCTCACTTAACAACAAAAACGTCGGGCTCAGCTGTGGTCCTAAGCCGAGGACCAGCTGTTGTTGACACTGAACTGCTCCGCTGCTTCGTATTGGAAATGCCACCACATCAAAAGCTCCGTTTTCAGCAAAGAACTAAAACTCTCACCAGGGACAACTTGCACAAACTTTGCAACCGAATGTTCACACCGGGGGTGGGTTCTACTTACTTTTACTACTGGTTTGCAACAGGATCGCGCGTGCGCACAAGCTAAGCTTCTGCACATGCGCAGATCACCAATGACGACATCTGAGGCGGTGGGCGGGGCCTCCCGTTGGTTTTACTGCCGGTTCTTACGAACTGGTCTGAACCTGAGGTAACCCACCACTGGTTCACACACTCACCTGTAGAGCTCAGAAGTTTTCCTGAGGTGAAACTGACCGGTAGGAAGCCAGGTTGAAGGAAAAGAGACACTGAAAAAAAAACCACTGAAACCTTTCCAACACGGATCGAGAGGTTTTTATTTTTCCTTTTTTAAAACAATAAAAACAAAAAGCCGAGTTCTGAGCAAAATTGAACCACAAAAGAGTCTGTATTTTTTTTTCCCCCTCTCCAAAGTTTAAACAAGCGTTGAAAAGTAAGGCTTTGCAAAAGGTATATCGAAATAAATTATCTTCACTTAAACACTGTCCGGTTTTTTTATACGGTATTCACCTTTAAACGTCCTAAAAACCTAGCAGTGAAAGAAATTCTGCTTTGTTTCTGGCCGTTTCCCCCCCCCCCTCCCCATTAATACTGGGCTCCTTCTGGATACGGGGGATACTCCTGAAACACTTAAAAATTGCTTGCCTTGCGTTGTAAACATATTTATGGAGCCAAAAACCTAAGAAGCTTCCGACAGAGTTACTAGCAATTTAAGGATGTGAAAACTGCTGGAACATACCTAGCTACGTATCAAATAGCCCTCAAGTCTTTTAAACCTGCACATCTTATCAAGCTAACGTTTATTGCAAAATGTACACTTAAAAAAATAGATTTTTTGCGTGCTGCCCCACCTGTCATATGAAAATGCCATCTTCTGAATGTCAAGGGGGGGGGGTTCCTCTGCAAATTACCTCCAAATTGAATTCTCTTCGTTTTGCCCTGCTTGCTTTACCAAAATGCTGCACTAGAAAAGCAACTTACGGCGTCCTCGTGGCTGGGTTATTCTAACGCTAGCCGCAGTTAAAACTGAATTTTCTCGCCAGCCTCTCTGGGGAAAAGCAACCCAGAGACGATCAAAATTTTCCACATGAGGAATTGGGGGGGGGGGGAGGAGGAGTTTGAACGTCTGGCTTCGAGTCGCTTGGAAACTGCAGCAAAACTTTTGCTCCGGTGCAACTCCTGCAGATTAACACGCGCTGCTTCCCTGCCCCAAACCGTAGAAATGTCACCTTTACCCAAACGATGCTGCATAGGTTTGGGATGGGAAAAAAACAGCAGCCATGTTTGCTTATAGAAGGGAGGAGGAGGAGGACGAGGAGAGGAGGAGGAGAAGGAGAAGGAGAAGAGGAGGAGGAGGAAAAGGAGAAGAGGGAGGAGAGGAGGAAAGGAGAGGAGAAGGAAGAGAGGAAGAGGAGGAGGAGGAGGAGGAGAGGAAAAGAAGGAGGGGAGGAGGAGAAAGAGAAGGAGGAGGAGAGGAAGAGGAGGAGAAGGAGAGGAGAAGAAGGAGGAAAAGGAGAAGAGGGAGGAGAGGAGGAAAGGAGAGGAGAAGGAAGAGAGGAAGAGGAAGAGGAGGAGGAGGAGAGGAGGAGAAAGAAGGAGGAGGAGGGGAGGAAGAGGAGGAGAAGGAGAGGAGGAGGAGGAGGAGGAGGAGAAGGAGAGGAGGAGGAGGATGGAATGACAATTTCTTTTTTAAAAAAAATAACCCTTCACTTCTTACTTATTCTACTACTCCTCAAAAGACCTTCACGGGGAAGTCATTATTGGCAAGGGACTGTCACTCACACTGCCCACAAACACGCAGCCCCCTCGTTTCTCCCTCCCCCTCTTGCAACACACAGTAAGCTTGAAAAGTTTGGGTCACAAGGGGGGGGTGGCTGTAGAAATTAGCACCCCTTGAAAAAAATAAAGAAAAGAAAAAGAGAGAAAAACCCCAACCTGGGAGAAAAAATATATATCAATAAACCCGAGAGAAAAGGCGAAGTGCTCAGCTGTCCGAATACTTAGGAGCAATTACATGCTTTTTTTTTTCCCGAGAGTGGAGATGCAGTCCAACCTGATCACTGGTCCTTAAGTGCCGTGGGTTTTTTTCTGAGCTCGCTGGGCTCCGATCCCAGGGAGAAGAGCGCGGGACGATATCGAGGTGAACGTGTGTGTGAGGTGGGGGGGGGGGGCGGGGGGAGGAACAGTGGACCAGAAGCGTTAGGACGGATGCTGTTTCTGTAACCTTCGCTCGGCGGCGGCGGCCAACATCCTGCGTCGTAATGTGATGGAGTCGGAGGCTGCTCCTTTAGCCTGGGAGGGAAAGTCCGGCGTGGGATCATCAAAGCTTTTGTTAAGGTAGCGCCTGGAAAAACAGGAAGATCTTTTGTGAGGATGATAAGTATAAGAAGTCTGGGCTTGGCAGGTGCTTTGCTCTGCCAAAGAAATGTCTTTCGGCGACGCTAAAACAATTCATCGGCAAATACAGGTAGTCCTTGACTTACGACGGTTCCCTTAGCGACCGTTCAAAGTTACGACAGCACTGAAAGAAGTGACCAGTGACCGTTTTCAGACGTACAAGTGTTGCAACATTCCCGTGGTCATTTGATCAATATTCAGATGCTTGGCAACAAGTTCGTATTTATGACTGTTGCTATGTCCCCGGGAAGGGGGTGTGTGTGTGTCCTGTGATCCCCTTTTGCGACCTTTGGTCAAGCAATGTTAATGGGGAAGACTGATTCGCTTAACAACCAGGTTGCTAATTTAACAACTGCAGTGATTCGCTTAAGAACCGTGGTGAGAAAAGTTGTAAAGTGGAGCAAAATGTTACTTTAAAAAAATGTCTCATGGAACAACAGAGAGGTTGGGCTCAATCGTGATCGTAAGCTGAGGACCACCTGTACCAAGTCAGATTTTGCACCCCAAAAATACTACACACATGAAATGCTGGAAAGAGCCTGTCCGAATCAGTAAACGGAATAGATTGATGTGTTTTTAATGGCAAAGGAGTTCTAATTTGCATAATCCAACTGGTTTGGAGGGAGAGGAGAGGAAATGGAGGAGAGGAGAGGGGTGGAGAGGTGGAGAATGGAGGAGAGGAGAGGAGAGGAGAGGAGAATGGAGGAGAAGAGAGAGAGAAGAGGAGAGGAGATTTTGATTGACTACAGGAAGTTTCCCTGCGTGACTACAGGGAGGCGGCAACGGTCGTTAAGTGTGAAAAACGATCCTCGGTCCCTTTTCCAGGGCTGTTGTAACTTCAAACAGTGACTAACCAAATGATTGTACATTGAGGGCTACTTGTCATCTTGTGCTCAGCACTTACAATTCACGTTTGCACGGAGAGAAAGATGCACACGGGGTCCTCAGATACACACAAACAGGGCATCTACAGAGTTCAGAGCAGGGGTGGGATTCAGCCGGTTCGGAGCAATTCTGGTGAACCGGTAATTCTAACAATCAGCTGGCCCCGCCCACCTACTCCCACTCTATCCTGTCCTTTATTTCCTTGTTTCTAGCTTATCTGAATCGCATGTTGAAGCTGATGTCCACACCTCAGCTGTTCCACTTACTGGGGCTGACTTAGAATGTAAGCAGCTGAGCATTAAAAACCTCCAATTTTAGCGCTGCGCACAAGTGTTCTAAGCATGTGTGCACGCTCACCGAACCAATTGTTAAACCAGTTGCAGCCCACCACTGCTCCAGAGTGATAGCAGAATTAACAATCACACAGTAGTATCAAAATACCAAAGCGTACCTCTAGTTCACTCTTCGCTCCCTATCTTTGCAACCTGAGATTTCTTTTGGCTAAATCTTCTCACTGGATCTTTCAGGAAACACTCTATAAATGTTGTGTACTGCTAAATACAGTTGTGGCCAAAACTGTGGAAACCTTTTGGGGAAAAGTGTATTTTTGAGGTTTGATGGCTAATAATGCCACTTTTTTTTTTACAATATAAAATATAGAATTCTTTATTGGCCAAGTGTGATTGGACGCACAAGGAATTTGTCTTGGTGCATACACTCTCAGTATACATAAAAAGAAAAGATACATTCATCAGGAATCAAGGTACAACACTTAATGATAGTCATAGGGGAACAGTCAATATTAAATCTTAAGGATACCAGCAACAAGTCATACAGTCATAAGTGGGAGGAGATGGGTGATGGGAACGATGAGAAGAGTAATAGAAGTGCAGACTTAGTAACTAGTTTGACAGTGTTAAGGGAATTATTTCTTTAGCAGAATGATGGCATTTGGGGAAAAGCTGTTCTTGTGTCTAGTTGTTCTGGTGTGCAGTGCTCTATAGCGTCGTTTTGAGGGTAGGAGTTGAAACAGTTTATCTCCAGGATGTGAGGGGTCTGTAAATATTTTCACAGTCCTCTTTTTGATTCGTGCAAAGTGCAGTATACAGGTCCTCAATGGAAGGCAAGTTGGTAGTAATTGTTTTTTGGGGGGAGTTTCAAAATAATCCTATTTTACTGCTGGGATGGCCTGGGAAGAGCCCAGACCTTCACCCAATTGAAAATCGATGGAGCCGACTAAAGAAACTTCTTAAGTCAGAAGCAACCCAGCAATAAAACCCAGTTAATAGAAGCAACCATTCCATCTTGGTTTCACATTAGAACAGATGCACAGCTCAAAGACTTGGTTCAGTCCATGGGAAGACCTTGTAAGGCAGTAATTCCTGCTAAAGGTTACCCAACTAAGGATTAACTGACATGCGGATCATTTTTGTGTATCTTGTTTTTTCTACGTGTTTCACATTTCTTCTTTACACTGTAACTGCTATTCTAATAGCAAATCCTTCATAAATGTTATTGCATTACATTCTTGATTGAATTATCTTTCCATTGATATATAATTTTATGGTGCTACTACTCCAAAAAAAAAAAAAAAGTGGTGTTATTAGCTAGTTTTAGAAAATACACTTTCCCCGAAAGGTTTCCACAATTTTGGCCACTACTGTGTAGGTTTGTATGATCTGATTCCCATCCTCAGGAATATTTGAAAGAATATTCATCCAACTTCCACTACTGTACATCTTTGTTCCTATGCTCTCCTACAGTTAGGAGAACCGCGGGACAGGAAATATCACAACTGCACACAGCTTCCTCCAGACACAGACCTGCGCGCTTGTTGTAACAGGTCTTCCTTCCTCTGAACCAACATTCGCTGCCTCTCGTCGGCCGACTTGGAGAACCGGCTGCCTCTCACTTCGAAGTCCTCCGTCTCGGCTGCTTCTGCTTCCATCATTTCATTAAACTCTGCCGGGTCTTCCAGCCTTGACCTGAGTTCTAGCGGGATATCCGTCTGCCACGCAAGATAAAAGGGGTGGGGAGAAGAGAAACAAGGCCCATTTGCATTCATTCCCTGATTAATTTTGGTTGATCCATTTATTATGGCGATCGCCACAGAGCACGAAAGGAAGAATACTGGCAATAGTGATACAATGCACACAAAAGGAAAAGTGGGGGAAAAATAACTATCCTAAAAGATTGTAAATTTGAGCATCCCTGACCTGAAGTAATTGGTTCAGAGAAAACTATCTCTGTACAGATAGCAATAGCACTTAGACTTATATACCGCTTCTTATATACACCCCTCTCTAAGTGTTGTGGCCCGCCAGCACAGCTGGTGGCAGAGTCAGACAGTGAGGAGGTTGGGGAGGAACATGGGCCAGTCCTGGAGTCTGGGGAAGGCTCTGCATCGGTGGCAGAGAGGGGGCCAGGGCCGTCTGACTATTGTCAGCTGCCTTCGGAGTCGGAGATAAGTGAGGCAGAAGAACAGCTGGAGCCTGTTCCCGAAGTGCACATGTGCAGAGCTGCCAGGAGAAGGGAACAGCTAACGAACAAGGGTCAACTTGGGAGTAAGGCCACAGGAGGACGATGAAGGGCCCCTCCCAGAGGGAATAAAAGAGGAGCGAAAGATGAGTGGAGTTTGCAGGAGACAATTAGTTCACTTAATTGGCTCGTGACTCTCAAGATATTCTTTGCCAAGTGTTGAAGATATCGGCTTGGCAGCTCTCCAAGCCAGGTAAGGTCTGTGACTGTAAATTCTCCCTTGAAAGACTTTGCTGGATACAAATGAGAGGAATTCACAGTAACTTAATAAAAAGGGGCTTTTGTCGGGAGAAGGAGTCTGCTTCATGCTCTGGGGAACCCTATGTCAGAACACTAAGTGGTTTACAGAGTCAGCCTCTTGCCCCCCAACAATTTGAGTCTTCATTTTACCATCCTCAGAAGGATGGAAGGCTGAGTCAACCTTGAACCAGTCAGGATCGAACTGCTGGCAGTGGGCAGAATTAGCCTGCAATACCGTATTCTGACCACTGCGCCACCACAGCTCTGATGTTAGCAATCAATTTACTAATCAATTCTCCTTGGCTGTAATAAAAGAATTCTCTCCTCTTGAGTCCAACTCAACGGTCCTTACAGTTGTCTTCAGGACAATACAGGTAGTCCTTGACTTATGACCAGAAATGGGACCAATGCGGTTGTTAAGCGAGTCGCACCTGATTTTATGATCCCTTTGGCCGTGTTTGCTAGCAAATGACTGCGGTTGTTAAGTGAACCATGCAGTCATGAAGTGAAGCCGACTTCTTCACCCCATTGACTATGCTTGTTAGAACCTGGCTGGGAAGGTCAGAAATAGTGATCTTCTGATCCTGGGACATTGCAGTGATCGTGAGTATATGCCGGTTGCAAAGCCTGTGAATTTTAATCACATGAACTGTGGGGATACTGCAATGGTTGTAGGTGCAAGGACCGGTTGTTAAGTCCCTTTTTTCAGTGCCATTGTTAACTCTGAATGGTCACTAAACAAACGGTTATAAGTCCGAGGCTATCTGTACAGGAGTGGTTTGATTCTGCTTTCATTCTAGGATGTATTTTTCTGGGACTAGGTCACAGCATGGAATGATCTAAGGAGTCTCCCACTGAACCCGTGCATAGCCTGAGCACAGAGAAAGCCAGTGCTGCTGTTATAGCAATAGG